>JACEII010000039.1:1851445-1913159 GCA_014332785.1 Antheraea mylitta | reverse complement strand
ACTGCGTGTAGTAACTGCGTGTAGTAACTGCGTGTAGTAACTGCGTGGTTACCACGCATTTGCAGGTATTAACTATATGTGAGTTTTGAGTAAACCTTCCATGTCGAGTGATGGGAAGCCTACAGATCGCGGGTAGGAAAAGGATATTTTATTCTTGAAGCCATTTTTCGTCTTTCCCAGGTCATCCAGGAATTTCTTTACATCGATTTAATTGTAAATATCTAATAAAATAAATATATTGGTTTCATGTTTCACTTTGTTTTGTTCATGAATGTGACGAAGTTTTGTACATAGGAAAAAGTATATACAATTGATAGGTTATAAAAGTAGTCAACAATATATGTTAGAAATCCAAAAGAATAATGAATAAAAATATATATTTACTTGTGAATCTTAATGTATTATATGTAGGAGCATATTCCATTCTAGATTTAATAGCGTAACTTAATTAAAGACTTTTGTGTAAAATCGATGTGGTGTGTACTGTATCGCGACAGTAATATCTCTGCGCCCACTCGGGTGGCCACGGACAGAAATATTGCCAAGATAACGCGAACAAAAAGTGTGCGGGTATAAAAACGAGAGTTCTCTGCCCGTGACGCAGGAGACAGGGATTCGCGATGTGGCCGGCCATAGGATAAAATTGATAAGATCGAATTTACAATTTAAACGAAGGGCGTGGGCGCTGGGATCTAAAAATAGAAAAATGATATTGTTTGACGATTTTAGGGGAAGAGAGACGTAAACATGCGAGTTTACGAGTAATCTTATATTGAGAATAATTATTATTCTTATTATTTAGGAAAGGCGGCGCGCGCAAGCCGTTGGATTGTAGCCGCGATGGCGGGAAATTTCGCGATCGCGCGAATGGGGCCCTGTTTCGGGCCGTTCGCGACCTCGTCGTAAGCAGAGATCTCCGAGATCTCATGAAAAACTAACAACTGGGCGGACCAGTCCATGCCGGAGAGAATGACTGCGGTGTCGGCCTGTGAAGGCTTCGCCGCCTGAAGTCGTGGGTCAAGTCACGCTGCGATCTGCGGTGTCCACGGGACCTGAGGGGCCCGCGCGGGTAGGGGTGTCGCGTGAGGCGCAGGTGCGGGCGCTGCTGGTGCGCGAGATACGCGCGGCAGGCTCGGAAAAGCCTCTCTAGAGTCGAGAGGCGGAGGGCGGGGGCGGGATGCCGCTGGAGGCGCCCTGGAGGGCAAGACCTGCCTGGGATATCGGGGCAGTTTTGTGCGCGGGGCGCGGGTGCAACCGCGATAATTCGCGGTATGACCCACGCCGCGGCACAAAAGCCAACTCTGAGGATCGGGCGAGTCTTTGGTTCGGGAACATTCCGAAGTGGAGTGTTCGCCGAGGCACTTAACGCACCTGGGTTTCAGGTGTCAATTAAGTGCGGAGTGTCCGTACTCCTGGCAGTTATGACACTGCGAGGGTACGGACGTTTTGCGCGGCGGCTCTACGGTGACGCCGGAGAGGCCGCAGAGGGTCGAGAGCGAAAAGATTTTCTTGCCCTCCATGGTGCGGTCGAGAATGACCAGCACCATATCTTAGGGTGCTCTGTTGCGAGAAGATCGCATGCGGTGGACTTCTTTGACTGGGAACTTTTGTTCCCGGAGGTCTTCGTAAATATCGTCTACGACGATTTGGGCGGGGACTCTGCGTATTATTAGGCGTAACATGCGCTCTTCTTCGAGCGCATACGTGAAGAACGAAATTTTCTTAGCGCGCAGAAGGCGCGTAAGCTTGCGATGTAGGTCAGAATCAGCAACCTTTACCTGAATACCCGTTCGAGTATTCACGGCAGAGGTGATCGGGATTTCTGCTTCCTTCAGCAGATCTGAAATATCGAGCCAGGACGCCTTGTCCTGGATCGTGACGGGGGAGGGAGACGGGGCTTCTTACTCGAAGCTGCGGAACTCGCAGCTTTCGGAGGAGCCGGTACAGTGGACGTGGGTGTCGCCTTTGGCACTTTCGCGCCATCGACGTTGGAGATCTTCGAGGGCTTAGCGCCCTCGGTGTCGGAGGTCGAGTTTGTGCGCTTGTTGCGCGGCTTGGGCTTGCGGGAGACGACGGTGAAGCCCTCGTTCCTGGCGGGGGGTCTTGCTCTATATCAGAGCATTCCTCGTCCGAAGAGGAGGAAGAGGTAGGGACAGGGGGGGTGCTCTCGGAGGACTGAGGGTCCTTCAAGAGTGCTGCGAAAGAGTTCTTCTCGAGAACATCTTGCGCAGCAGAGATGATAGACGGGATTGGACCGCCCTTGAGAAACACAGCCGCTTCGCTACGGAAGCGGTCGTACTCGGACATGAGCTCGGGACTAATAGTCTCGACGAACTTTTGAAAGCGTGCGAACTCGCGCTGTTCGGAAGTCAGGTTGGCCATAGCGGGGCCTGAGGAAGGGTGCCGGGCGGGGTAAGACATTTGAAGCCTCTCTGCCAGAGGGGCAGGGGGGCGCGTCTTTTTGAAGTTAACGGACTCCGGAGTCCGGGCCAAAAAGAAACTGTGGGCGAAGTGCAATACCTCACAGGGGACCTACAGTGCCTAGGGGGAGGCCCTAACACTTCTCTCTTCGGCTGCGCGACGACACGGAGCTCGAACCACGGAACGAAGCACCAAGCGCTGAAATCCTGGAACGCGAACCGGCGACTCGCAGCACACGGAGAACACGCAGAATGCACTAAAAAGTGCGATTAGAATTGCACCGAAAAGTGCAGTTTGCTACGTTCTAAAAAGAACACCTGCAATCAAGCCCCAAGAAGGGAAACAAGATCGCAAAAACGCGACAAAACGTACGAAATACCGAACTTCCAATGTGAATACACGAACGCGTAAACACGCCGCGAACACTTGATGGAATAATCGAGCGAAAACACGAACAAAAAATTCACATCGGAAGAGCACTACGCACGCGACCGACCCGCACTTCGGCAGGAATCGGAGTCCAGCGAAATATTAAAGATGCGATTCGATAACACTTATTGTATAATAAACGCATGCGATTACATGTAGGTGTACCTACTATTCCATATATGCACAATAATCTTGTAAAAAGTGTCGAATTAACTATTACAATCTCATAATATTTGCACATCTTATGTATCTAAACAGTCAATCAAAAAATGTTTCATATACATCGCTAAAGATATAATATCTATAGAATTAATGAATATAATTTAAATTTGAATGCCTAGTTACACTAGCTCCTAACTGATATTATTAATGCGAATGTGGGTTTGTCTATTTATTTATTTGTTTGTTACGATTGCACGCGTTTTCTGTTCAACTGCTCGTTGTGAAATTTTGCACACACTTTGTCAGGAGTAGAAACCGAAAAGGACATAGAAATCTTTAACTCAGAAAAAAGTACTATTTGCGAAGGTTGAAGTAAATTCACCTTAACGTGAACGAAGCCGCAAGCAAAAGCTATTTAATAACGTTGTCAGTTACTGTATAAAATTGAAACATAATTTATTTAGCAATCCAACGCTTTCCGAAGGTAAGCTATTATTTTTTACGGGCCTGTCTTTAGGCTCCGCTTTCTTGAGTCTCTAGTCATTTTATACCAATTTTATTAGCTATTCAGTTTTCAGTAGGATACAAATTACATCAATATAAAATTCAACAAACAAGTAAATTGATAGGTAATTTGTAAATACAACTTTATTATCTACTATTTGAATAAAAATATAATTGTTAATTTTATTTAAATACTTTCGTTCCGTGATATATATATATTTTAGCCGTGTGTTGCCGGCAAAGAATAATAGCAACAACCCGTATATTTCCGTGAGAATCGTAAAAGGTTATTAAAGGAGTCCGAGATAGTACTGACCCCTTGTAACTTTGTCAACATGATACTGTACCATCTGTTTGAGTCCTTCTCCGGTCGTAATGGTCCCCATTCCACTGGGTCTAGAAGAACAAGGACGAGTATGTGCACCTATGTCTAGTGCGTACACTTATACACCTTAATATAATATCCTAACCGCTTCCGTTACTGGACTCCGAGTTAGCAAAAGTCCTGTGGCGATAGGTAAAGGTAGACACGTCTAGCCTTAGGTCGCCATGGTCGAAATCGGTCGAAACAATCATCATCATATGCTTATACAAAATATTCAAAGGATATAAATACTATGCATCTCATGGAGCTACAATATATGTATTTATTTATATAACAAAAAATTGAGCTGTCACGGGACGCCTGGCAGATATGAAACACATTTGTAACGTAATAAATAACTCTGTATACAATACTGTATGTTTGCGAGCGCCTGTGCGGCAAGAGGGATTGCGCACAGTTGCTTACGCGTAGCATTGCATCGCCACGTCTCGCCACGCAAACAATCAGTTTTACCCTCTCCTATAGATGTTTCACATCAAAAGATTGAGATGTGAGATGTATTTTATTACTTATTCCAAGACATTTGCAACAATTATTTTCACGGAAATCGAAACAATACAGACACGTTAATGTCAATGAAAGAATAATGTCATCCATCCCGACGTGTAAATTCCACGTCTCAGACACATCGCCACGCCAACAATCAGGTTTACCCTCACCTATACATGTTTCACATCACAAAATATAGTGCTTAATGCCGCATACATTAAAACTATACTAACAATTGAGTGGTTTTTAATAACCTCAGAACACAGAATATGCGGTTGTAGATTATATATAATAAAACCGATTCACCAACGAGCACGAAATGAAAGGATATTTTATGACGGTTATGTAAATTATGGCGCGGCCCGGTTGCGGCTTCACATCAAAGAGTCAACCATCGGTAAACGAATAAACAAATTAACATTGTTGTTTCATTTGCACATCACTCCACAACATTTAATGCCACACTAATATATTTGTGCATTTTTATTCCATAATAACCTGTTCTTCTAAATTCTTTTAAGCTTTTGTGAATCATGCAGTTTCAGTTATATGACTCACAAACAAATATATGAGTAGCTTAGAATAGTCTAGCTAGGTTAGATTCGGGAATTCGGTAACAACGCAAGCCGAGGTGTGCCGTGCACCCTTGCTCCAGTTACGTAAACGAAACCGGGTGAGTGCCTTAAGCGCTCGCCTTAGTAGTCCGGTGAAGCTGTAAAAAACTTGCTAGGTTAATTAGCCTAGTCATTTCGAAACATAAAAATATCTATTAAAAAGGAAACTCATAAAAAATATAATATAACACATGTATGTGTTGAATAGAAAAAAAATAAACATATAATAAAAAATATAATATAATAAAAAAAAAATAGACATATAAATGTATAATATGCAGATCAGAAATAGTGTTATAATTTGAACCCAAACCCATTATTTTGTCGGATAACGTAAATGCACGCTTACGTACATTTTATAACTTTTTATTCGCGTATCGTCTGTCCTACTTATTATCTGTGAAACAGCACAATTACGTAAAAATATTTTTTAATATACTCTTTATATGAGTCCCGATAAAGCACTCAGCTTGGTAATACAACATTACTGTAACATAGTAATAAAATTTTTGTTTCCTAACATACCAACTTTATTCCGAGGAAGTGGCTATGGAATCCACTGTAAGGACTTGTTCCTATCCCTTCAATCAGTTTCTCGCAAATCTGATAATATAGAAATCATGTAAAATAACATAAAGGAAAAATTCGTAACACATAGCCACAGTACACATAACAGACAGTATGGAAACTACCTATAAACGCTCGCACCGACACTCACACAAACATGCGCATCGACATTCCTTTCAAAACATCTCCTCGATGCGCATGTTTGTGTGAGTGTGCCGTTTTTGAGCTATTGTTCTTAGTTTCCGTACTGTCTCTCGTATTTATACTGTGACATAGCTGTATATATAAATATATAATTCAATAATGAGACTTAACTATATTATTTACAGCCTACTTATTTACCCTCGGATCTAATTCCATTTTATTATCATTATAATTGGTAAATACTGTAAAGAATAAAGTAAGAAAGATGTCATAATCATAAAACAATGTTTCTCTAAAAACCACTTATTTTCAACCGTATTATTTGATTTAATGAAATAGCAATGTAGCATCTGGCTTATTTTAGAATTTACTTCTGTGGCTGTGTTATTACACCCCCAAGCTAGACCACCCACCACCCTTCGCACAGCAATCGAGGGTGCGATTGGAAAAGCGATATCGCGCACAGAAAGTTCATTTTTTGTCGAGGTACAGTATCGTGTAGGGGAAATTAAAGTCATGTATTTGATGTGAAAATAAAATAGAAATAATTCCTCGCTTGAAATTTTATTATTGGTAGGTATGATCACACAAGTTCTGTTCACGACTAAGATATTTTGGTCTTATTTTGTTGAGGGCTTATCTCTAATGTGGATATTCTTTTTACTATATCGTATGTTATAAAGTAATCACGTATACAAAAGTGTAGGAAGCTAATCCAATAATATGGTGGACTTATAAAATATTTTATTGGATATAAGTATCGAACTAGACGATAAATCTTCTTTACTATATATTTATAAACAACCGATAAACGAAGAAAATTACCTTAGTACAAAAAGACAGAATTACTCCGTACTGACTGAACCTAATTTACTATTACATTTTTTCATCGAAGCACGACATAGTGCCTGCACTATGCCTGATGTTAAGCATAGTGCAATCCAAAAACATCGGCAACCACCGAGAGATAGATTATCCATCGCCGGTCGCCGCTGTCATGCCGCCCATATTGACGAAAGTCACCCTGTACTGGATATGCACAGGCTGATCCCGAAACGCGACGCCCAGAAGCGAGTCACTATGACGGGCTTTTTCGCCATATGCATGGTGGTTGCGATCCAGTCGGGCTGTAAAACCCTACCACCCCGCTTTCGCCATTGCCTCGTTCGTTATTCAGCAGGGTGCACCACGTGCAGGTGAGGTTGGCTTGGGTATCTCAACTCTTAAGATGTTACTCGACACCCCTTACACCCCAAATTTAACATTTTAAAAGGAATCTCTTTAATAAAAAAAAAAGAGACATTTTTCATCTTAATAACGACCGCATGTATTATAACGTGTCGTCGTATGGGGTTAAAACTTGAAAGAATTCGAAATGTTCTTTGTTCTAGACCATCACGTGATAAAGTTTTTTATTACCTACGATTCCTCCCCTTCTCATATAGATGTGCTGCGTGTCTCATCAGGGTCGTTTCTTTGCAAATGTAGCTATTCCTGTGCATACTGGGAATTTACTATTGAAAACTGTACCTGAAATTACAATAAAGAATAACGAAACTGTTCTTCTTGGTTCGAAGTAAGAGACTAAAAACATAATCAATTCTTTTCTGCAATTTAGAATCCGATTTTAGCGTACGTAATAAAAAAAATCACGGAGAGCTAAAAAGACAATCCTGTAATTATAAAAATGTAAATACTTATGTATCTACAAAGGTTTTTTGTAGGTGCTAAAGTCATGCTAAGACTATAACTGGTTTCAGCAGGAATGAAAACTCACAGAAAACCGACGTGAAGTAACAAAGTTTGTATTGTTGCGTTTCGGTCGGTTAGTGAGAACGCCGGAGGCCCATCTCTCCTCCTCTCCCCACCCTCCTCTCTCGCTATCCCTTTTCTCCCATTCCCCCAAAACACAGACTAGCAACGCACTTGCTACTCCCCTGGTGTCGCTAGTGTCTATGGACTGCGGTGATCGCTTAACATTAGGTGATCCGCCTATTCGTTTGCCTCCTTCAATTCCACGTATGTAAATTAAAATCAATAGTAATATACTTTATAACAGGTATACTGTTTAAGAATCATAAGTAGGTATCATTATGTATTCACTGAAGTGTATACCAGAAACGCGATATAAATTCTGGGTTCAATAAACGAAACGAGCGTAAAGGTCGTGCCGCATTCTGCGTGACGAGAACTCATCCATCATGGGCCCGAGAGGAGTCTCGCCTTCGCTTATTGCCTTTTAATCTTATTTATCAACAATCTTCGTAGCCTTTTATTTAAAATATAAATAATAAAAATCATGACAAGTATACTATATAATATCAATTGCAATATAGTGGTCAAAGTGTTTGATATCTACTCATTATTAATGTCTAATTTGTAATGCAACTTAAAGTATAAATTTACTTCTTTATTTGGTGCATGTACAAGCCACTTCTCACTTATAATAATTTAATTCGATAGAATATTCTTCCTATAGACGTATTTATATGATGTTCAACTCCAATGCTCAGACTTACGAGGGGCTAAGTATGTAATTGACATCTTATTACGTAAGTTACAAATGCAATAAGAACTTGGAATAGTGCCAACAGTATACTTTGTCGAGAGGTTCATCTTGTCAAAATACGAAAATAGAGTAGATTTATTTAACGTTATTCACCAGTTACGTTTATATCTATAACAAACTTATATTGCTTCTTTCTTGTTTCAGGAACTGTGCTGACTGTCGAGGTTCATTTCGAAAACAAAGATAGTGGATTCTTTCTAAAGCATACACCGAGATGGAATGGAGCCGGTCCGCCACCCGAACCGATGGGTACGGCCTTACCCGGAGCATTACTATCACTTGATCGGTTCACCGTACTTCAAGGCTCAGCCCCAGCGTCAGTGCGGGCCACATACGGACCATTCTCTACCAAACAAACCGTACCGGCGCGTTACGCAGTACCTGATCCTTTAGAACCACCGCGAAGGAATGCTTCACTACTGGAATTACAAGAAGCAACAGCACATAGGCTTGACGTATCGGCCCATTTGGTATTTCGAGAACTTCCCCGTGACGCCCCTGTATTACGTGTACTCTTCCATACCGGTGGCGAAGGTGGTGCTCGAAGAGCAGCTACGCGACCTCGTCGTGTTTGTATAACTTTACATGCGAATCTGGGATCGAAAAGTTTGGTAGCTACTTGTGGTCCCGAAGGCGAAGAAGGAGCTTGTTTAGCAGAATTAACGATACCAGCTGCATGGTGGCCAGCAGACGGGAAAGGCAAAAGGCCTCCTAGGACAGTAAGACTGGCTTATAGCGCAACGGAGGCTAGCGGCGGAGATTCAGGAGAAGATTCATGTGGACGAGTTTCTGTCCAGCCTGCGTGGCCTTTAGGCTCAGTAACACTAGCTGGTGCTCGTGCAGGCTACCGGGAAGCGCGGGCTGGAGATTCAGCACTATTGTTACCCCGAGCATCTTTATATCCGCATTCAAGAATACATTTACCGTTTGTGGTGCGGCGGGACAGTTCTCATAATATTGGACATGTCGTTATAAGGTCAGTTTTGAGTACTAAATATGTAGTTCCTTAAATCTCTCTTACAGAATATAAATTATTTCGTCGCTTGATAATTAATTACACACAGTACTTCCTCGAATCCATTCCAAATGTTTTACAGTCATCGTACCTTTATCGTTCAGTCTGGTCCTTATTATGTCTTATATTACAGTAACAATAAAACAAAGAAGTAAAATACCGGTACTTTTATTGATATTTTTATGAAAGTAGAGAAAATTAATTTCAATTGAATGTCTTTATCGTTAAAGAATGGCTGAGGTAAGTTTATTTTCTTATTTCTTACCAATGATTACTTTTTGAGATTGAACCTATGGGATCAAACGACTGTTTGTCAAATATAACTCAAGCAGATTGTGTTTAGAATTTACACGTTTACGTTTCATTATTTTATTCTCTCGCAAAATAAATAATGTTTCATCTATTTTACATTCATATTTGATCACGGCTTGTAGCTCCATAAGTAATTATGCACATGAACTTTGAACTTTTATAAGTAAAGTTAATATTTTAGTTAGATGGTATTTTACCTTAACTTTGACTGTATGACATAGTGTAAAATAGTCTAAGACCCCAGTGACATTAGTAAGAAAAGAACAATAGCATCTTTCAATTCTATACTATAATGAGTCCATGTATAGATGTTGATACTGAGTACTTAACATGATGTTACTAAAAAACTAAAACGTGAGAATTTCATAAAATAATATTAACGTATTTACCCTATAAAGGGAAACCCCTTATATTATGTGACATACGGTTATATCCTTAATTTAACACCTGTATTTTTTCAAATTCTTATGTAGTATGTCTAAATTCCTATCAAAAAAATTTAATACTAACGTAAAATATAATGTCTAATGAATCTATCTCCTTGTCAAGTTTAAACTGTCACAAAACGGCGGATTGAAAACGAATGAGGCGCCAACAAAGTCTGTTTCCACATTCACGTAAAAGTACCTCCGAGTGGCAGCTGCTGAGCGCTCTCATAACATATAATCACGGCTTTGGATTCTTACTACCTGGATGCACCAATTAAAACTTTCGCCACAATGTGGAGCCGGATTAAAGAAGTTTTAATTTTATTACAACGATAAAAACAAAGTATTCTAAAAGCTACATTCTATGTAATAGGTGCATAAACTTAACCCATAAAATTTTCATTTTTATTTTTCTTTTTAAATTCTATACTAATCCTCTATGTAGATGATCATGTAAAGTTTTTGTTTGCTTGTATTTTTCAAGAAATAAAAGTTTTAGAGAACCGTAATGGAGACTGCAAAATTATATTTGAAGAATAAATTGCCTGATCTTATAATAATGGGTTCAATTGGTTATAAAAAAAATGAGGACATGTTCGATAATGAATACAGCGAAATATTCCAAGTTAATAAGATTTATTCACAGTATTTAGAGTTATTTAGAACTTTATCTATCAAAAGGCTTTGAATTAAGTAATTAATCGACAAATCTGGGTTAATATTTATTACAGGATAACTAAACTTTGTATAACTTACTTCTTCAATCCTTTCAATGTTTTAGTCATTGCTAGACAGGTGACGTCAGATCGAAAAATAACAAAAATGAGCATAATTTATTAATGATATTGTTAATTATAGTGAATATTGCAAATTAGTGTACCATTTATAGTGTTTATTTTAATTTTAATACACAGATATGAACGTATTGTTTTCCGCAAATCTACTAGCACTAAATTATCTACTAAACTAAACAGTATACAACCATCACAAAGTTTGTTTTATGAGTTTGAAATTATAATAGGTATAACCAAGCTAATAAACGTATAACTACGGCAGCCATTGTTAATTTAGATCTCTACTTTATAGTTACTTGGTGTCGGCGATTTTGTTCACGAGAAAATAGTTTTGTTAATGCAATGGAAATGTTTTATTTAGAGTCATTCTGGAGTGATTGTCGATTGTCTTTTATTTTGTAATTATAGTTTATTCGTTATTACTTAAATCCTATATTTTAAAGTAAGATACAGTCCTCGTAAAACTTTTTGACTGCTCTAGATGTAGTAGCGTAAAACAAAACATATTATATGTATAATAATCAAGACTTAAAGATAAATTTAGATTCCTATAATAATAAATTAAGTGTATTTCGTATTAAAATGTTGACTATATTACAGTCCGCGCCAAACTTTTTGACCGCCCTGAATATAGCTACGTAGATCACAAATTTACGTTATAATAGGTATTTTATTTTATGTGTAACATCAAGACAACTTAAGGATATATATTTGCCAATTTAGATTCCTATAATACTAATTTTACTTTATTTTGTATTAAATTCTTAATGATATTATGCGTAAGCCCGTACTTACGGTTCTATTCAGAGCGTCCAAAAATTTAGTAAATACCTACGGACTTCTGTGAAATTTTATCATTACTGGTCAGTTCGATACGTGAACGCTATGTATGTATCCAGTCCGTTAATGGTATCCGCCGCACAATACGAACCCGTACCGAACGCTCCGCATTATAGAAGACTCCGCGACATATTTTTACCGACCCTCCTGATGAAATAACGGCATTGAACGATCAGTACCAGCCTGTCTCTCCAAACAAAGCGTGCTCCCGCCCACGTCCGCGTAACCACAGATCACACTGCCGTGCTCGACCTCCCTCGGCAGCAGCTTAAGCTTAGGTCCGTTCCCTCGGTGGGGAGCCCTTGAGTACGCTGTTCGCGCGATACAGTGACACAAAATCTTACATCACTGCTACAACATTACACATATCACTTCCATGTTTTTTTTTTCGAACTGACTACGCTATTGAACTAGCAAGGTTTTAACAGCTTCACCGATCTACTAAGGCGAGCGGTTAAGGCACTGAGCCGATTTTATTTGGGCAACTAGCTGAAGGGTGCACGGCACACCTCGGCTTGGCTGTTGCCTGTTACATGCAAACTCGCGACCTATCTTAGCTAACCTAGCTATCTATTCATATGTTTGAGTTGTTGAGACGCATATGTGTACCAAGCATACACGCCTTAACAACCACTCTATATATTTTTTATCGGAAAATTAGACTTTTTTCAGTTCGATAAGGGAAAAAAATGAAACCTTTCCACTTCCATGTGTAAGCGTGTAGACGTGCATGTGTGTGGGGGTCATCGTGTAGTGTTGTAGCAGTGATGTATATTTTTGTGTCACTGTATCGCGCAAGTAACGCACTCAAGTGCTCCCTGCCGAGGGATCGAACCTAGACTTGAGCCGCTACCTACGGAGGCCTAATCTGGTGTGCGGGAGCGAAATTTACCCCCAGACCACGGCGGCGTGATCTGTGCTTACGCGGGCGTGGGCGTGAACACGCTCTGTTTGGAGAGACAGGCTGGTACTGATCGTTCACTGCCGTTATTTCATCAGGAGGATCGATTAAAATTGGTCGCGGATGTCTATAATAATGCGCAGCGTTTGGTACGGGTTCATATTGTGCGGCGGATACCACTAACGGACTGGGAAATATATCACTTCCACACACGTGCACGCACATATGCTTACACATAAAAGTGGAAGGGTTTTATTTTTTCCCTTATCAAACTGAAATAGTTTAGAAAAATTATCCGACACAAAATACATATAAGAGTTGTCGAGGTATGTATGCTTGGTACACATATATGTTTCAATAACTCATAAAAATATGAGTATGTAGCTTAGCTTAAGTTAGTTCAGATAGGTCGTGAATTGCATGTATCAGGCAACAGCCCAAGCCGAGGTGTGCAGTGTACCCTTGAGCTAGTTGCCAAAATAAAAATCGGCTGAGTGCCACAAGCGCTCGCCTTAGTAATCCGGTGAAGCTATTAAGACCTTGCTAGGTTAATAGAGTAGTCAGTTCGAAAAAAAAAACTTTATGTATGTACCAGATAATAATACTATGAAAGTCCATTATTTGCTTGTAGAAGTCTCCTCGAAAGCGTTCTAACTTTTTTTCGAACTGAATATGCTATTGGCCTACCGAGGCCTTAATAACTTCCCCGGACTACTAAAATCGTTTCAGCTATTTGAAATTAGGCAACTACCACACATCCTTCTGACAGAAACATCGACGTGAAGCAACAGTGCTTGCATTGTTGGGTTTCGTTAGGTCAGTGAGAACGCCGGAGGTCCACTTCCCCTCCGCTCTCCCCCCTCTCCCCTCCCCCTCTCCCCATTCATCCAAACAGGTGTTGATAGTGTCGCGCCGGTGATCACCTCCCATTATATAAAAAAAGACAAACAACAGACATCATCTTAATTTATGTACCTAGAAATTATAAAATACCAGTGGCGAGGTAATTAAATTCACTTGTCATAATTATTCGAAGTGTCTATTCTAAATTTCGACAAAAAAGCATTTTCTTGAATCATAAACGTAAGGTTAAAAATATGACTTGTTTAGTAAAATCATGTGTTAATTGAGTAGCTACGGTAAAGAGAAGATATTATACTTATAAAGTACAGCATCTTGATAGACATAATTCCAAGGGTACCTATACACGTTCCTTTTGAGTTACGATCGTAGCCGGAGCCGCGGGACGCACCCGGCTGTTACACTGCACGCTTCTAAATGAAAATTTATAACCTCTTCGCTTAGTTTCATAAATTCCTCCGTACGTATAACAGTAGCTATTAAATGTAACAATTTTAAGAATTCTTTCTTTAAGTAAAGATTGTAATTTGTACTCTTGAGCTATCTTTCGTTCGACATTCTTATAACATACATTAAATCTAAAATAAGACTACAGATTCTTTGAAATTATATTATAACATTGTTCTATTATTTTCTCCGCGAGAGTTTCGTTTAGTAGTAACATCGATTTCAATCTAATAGATTTTCGAATCTAGATACATTTTAATATGTTGTAATTTTGTTCAGATTTTTAATTACAGATAAAAATAATTCTAAGATATATTTATTTAAATTAAAAATATATTTAATATAAAAGTGATTTAAAAAATCTCATGTCAGTACTTTAAATAATTGTGTAATGATTTAAAATAGAAGCGTGGTTAAGTACTTGACTTAGATGTAACATTTTTATTACATGAAGTATGTCAATATTGTAGGCTGTGAGCCAGACGACTCGCTGAACGTCACTATTACGTCCCGTTGCTTGCAATACTATGGTATTATAATATTTGTTTCATTTTAACTTTATTACCAAGAAATATGGAATTTGATAGTCGTCCAAACGTGGAATGGAAATAAAATTATGGTAATAATATGTAATAGATACATTGTTACACATTGAAATTAGTACGTAAAGTTAAAAAAAAGAATAGAGAAAGAAGACTGGTTATAACGCATTTACAGATTAAATAACAGTGTTTGCGTCAAATTGATTATGAATTGAAAATGAAGATGGTTAGGTACATATGTTTAATCATAAATATTAAGTAATTGTCATGGTCATCTACTTATTTATTCTATTGGCATATAATACTCGTATGTTTTTACATATTTATTGTTTGTAGGTTTGACAGTTCTACAACAATCTTTAAATGACAATATTCTCTAAGGTGATAACATGCTAAACCTAGAACAGAACTGTTTGTCAATTGCAGCTCCAGATATACACTTAAAGGTTGTTTGGCGACAGATTTTTCACTTGATAGTGTGAACCCGGAGAGCTTAGGAAGTGTCGTTCCACAATGCTATGGTATTATTTCATTCACAAAAATTTCCGACTCACTGCAGGCGTTCGAACCTACGTCAAAGGACGATGTCCAAACATGCTACGAATGAGCCAATATGGCTTCATCATTCGTTTCTCGTAGTTCTTCGGTCTTTTTTATATACTCTAGTAGAAGGGTAAGGTTGCCAAAACTATAATTTTTGTTTGAACCAAATAATATCAAAATGGGAACATAATTTCAAGAGAAACTCAAATTTTAAAACTCTCCTGACTATCGGAATTTACAAAGTAATAAATTTGCTAGCTTTTTGAACCTATAAATTATACTTAACAAGTTCATTTGATAAAAAAAAATTGAAATGTTTCTCAGGACTCCCAACTTTAGATAAAAATAGTGTAGTCCGCTGAAGCTGTGAAGGCCCTAAACAAGGCCAATAGCGTAGTCAGTTCGAGAAAAAAAAATGTAATGTCGTTCATTGGCATAAAATGTTATAATTAAGATTTTTTTTAAGACCGATAAATCTAACGTTAATAGATAACTAACTCCAATTATAAGTAATTATGTTGCGATAATATTAAATATTACAGATTTTATGTTGTTTACAGAATATGTAAAACCTTTTGATTTTGTGTTACGAATTTCAGACACTTTTGTATGGAGCAAGGTTTACAAAGAAATTGGGTTACTTTTGCTGTTACATATTATAAAATCAAAAGTTACTAATTCTTTTGTTTAAAATTGGAATTTTAGCGGCCTTAGAAACTTAACATGATTGATACATGTAATATCAGTCTGTTACAACGATTTTTTAAATTAATTTAGCTTTTACGTTTGTCAGGATGAAAGTAAAATCTGGGGTGAGACTGCTCAGTGTGACTGCTGCTAACTCCCGCTGGGCTGTCACTGCAGAAGTGAAAACTCGATCTGCCACCGTTACTGCCACAAGACTCGAACAACCGTTAAGAGATGACGATGGGCTCGAAACGTAAGTCAAAACATAATGTTTTCAATATTTTTAAAATATTTTTTTTTTCATATCTTACATTATAACAAGATTGCTGAGTAAGAAGAATGAGAAAGACATGCAAACATATTGCTAATTTAAAAATCAAAGATATATTATACAGCTACGTAACAGAGGAAGCACGCTTTCGTAGTCCGGTGAAGCTGTTAAGACCTTACTAGGTCAATAGCGTAGTCAGATCGAAAAAAAGGAAGCACGCTTTTACGTTAAAATTCAAACAACGTAATCGTGTCTAGAAGACATGATTGGGACTATCATTTTAAGTATTTGTTTTCTATATTTCTATGTTATATCATTTGAAAATTATATTTTAATATTTAAATTCTATTTGAAAATCATACTCGCATTCAGTTTAGTTAATATTAGTTGTATTGCATCATGAATCGAGTTCAACTTCATGAATTTCAAAACACATTTATTTGTAAGAAACCATTTTATAGCTGTATACATTTCTTCTTGAACTTTAATTTTTTAATAATGTGTTAGTTTAGCATAAAAGTATACTTCGAAATCTGCTAAAAACGATTGTATCTAATCGCACAATTTAATTTTTATTTTTATGACCGCATATAAAATTATAATTTCAAATTAAACGCTAACGATATTATTACAAAAAAAGTTAAATACGTATTGAATACTTGCTTTAAGAATGTTACGTTTTAAATGCACCACAGTCGCTGAGTATTCGACATGTTACTCTTTTATCTCGCTTTTTTTAGGTTAGATTAGATTTCCGAAAAAGGGATAATGCGAACTTGCTTCGGGCGAGCGCGGTGCATTTAGTACGAAACATTTTAAAGCAAGTATTTAATACCTATTTAACTTTTCTGTAAAAACACCGTATAAGTCATAGTTATAATAATTTATTATTTTCTGTCCATTTTAATAATTCCATTGTTGTTTATCTTGGCTGGTAATTTTAGGTTATTTTATTACACGTACATAACCTTCATTATTTATGGCGTAAGTATACGACAGTAGAACTCGATAGCGTAAAAACATGCATAAATTAATAAAGTTTCGTGTTCCCTTCCTCTCAAACTTTGAACCTCCATTACTTAAAATACGAAACCTCTACAACTTATAGGAATAATTTAAGTGTTGGCCTTGTGTAACCCATAATATTGTTTTTGCGACCTCCAGAGCTATCGCCCGATTAGCCTGTTAGATACATTAGGATATCGATTCCGTATAGCCTGATGGGCTCAAATTTATTAGCGCGTTTCGTGGGATCGAAGAGTATTACGGCACTCTTATCGGGATTAACTTCTATGCGCCATCGACGAAACCATTCACCGAGAGTATGAACGGCTTTTTCGATGCGCTTCCTAAGAAAATCCGACCGCCAGCCGGAAGTGTAAATAACGGTATCGTCAGCGTAACAACCTACCTCGACCCCCCGAGACCGAGGTAAGTCACTAATGAACAGATTGAAGAGCGTGTGCGCGACTATGGAGCCCTGTGGCACACCTGAGCGTATCGGGTGGGGCAGCGATAGTTCATCATCCACTCTGAAGCGGAATGACCTATCAGTGAGATAATCGTGGATAATATGAATTAACCTATCGGGTACGCGAGATTTACATAATTTATGGATGAGCCCTCCATGCCAGACCTTATCGAAGGCCTTGGCGACATCGAAGAAGACTGCAATTGTGCGTTTCGGTTTACGTTTCGGATCGGCGTTAAATTTAGAGAAAATGTACTTCGTGAGGCGGTTGATTCGTGCAAGAGTGTTCGGCGCGAAATCCGAACTGCTCAGGTGGTATTAATTTTAAATCTGTAATCGAGAACTGGAGACGGTTTCAAAGGAGCCGCTCGTAAAGTTTTCCTAAGGTATCTAACAGACTAATGGGGTGAAAGCTAACGGGAAGCGTAGCTTTCTTGCCGGGCTTGTGAATACCTATCACTATGGCATTTTTCCAGATGGCCGATAAGTGACCCTGGGACATGGCCGCATTGAAGACGCAGACCAATAGAGCTATGATGCGATCAGGAAGGAGTTTCAGAACCTCGTTCCTGATCCCATCGGGGCCTGGGGACTTCCTAGGCTTGAGACGCTTAATTGCGCCTGCAACTTTATCGAAAGTGATCGCGGTTAGGGTATCCGCCGGAGGAGACGAGTACATGCTCCACAGCTGATTCGATTAATCCGTTATGGAAAGGGTCAGTGTTATCAGTGTTTGGCGAGCACTGTTTCTCTAAGCTTGCGGCAAGGCATTCTGCTTTATCTATGCTATTGAACGCGGGAGGTAACCCGGGCCCTCTGTCGAGTGAAGGCATTGGAGTGACCATATCTGATTTGAGAGTTCGCGTCAGAGTTCAGTATGACAGGTGAGACGGCTGGAGACCCTCCAGGAGTTTGTCCCACCTGTTACCTAGGATCTCAGAAATACGAGACTTGACTGTTTTTCGTAACAAACGTAAACGATCGCGATTCTCTACAGATGGGTAAGCGTCGTAAGCTTGAGTCGCGGCGTTCTTTTCCGTGATCAATGCTCTCACGTCGTCAGGGAGTATAAAACGGCGATCGTTCGCCGCTTGTACCTCTTTCGAGGTCACCCTGACGGCGGTCTGGAGATAATCAACCAGGGAGTCGATGGCCGAATTCGCGTCGGCTTTAGACACCAACACATTCGGAATCCTGTCTAAACTACTAGACGACGGATTTTCTTTAAAATATTTAACGAGTTTCGCGTAATCAGCCACCCTAACCGACGGTGGGGTGAAGTCTGAATTGTGACCTAACTGTAAAACAACCGGGCGATGATCTGAATCAAGTTCGTGTACGACTTGTATGAGTCGTACAGGAAGCGTGATATTTTTTAAGAGAGCTATGTCTAAAACTGTGGGTTGGCAATGATCTTGATAGTGCGTGGGTTCCGAAGGGGCTATGATGTCAAACGCGAGAACCCTACCTAGTTCGTCAAGTATCCTCCCGTTACGAGAGGTACACGGACTATTCTAGATAACGTTCTCACTATTGAGGTCCCCCGTTACAATAAATGAATCTTCTAAAATAATATTCGAGTGACCGGTCATACCTAATATACACACTGACACTTCCATATTTGTTAGCGCGAGTGGATCTAACGGCATGCAGTACAACGAACGCCTATAATAGGTTAACGTGCCACCCCCGCGGGTGACACAGTCGTTCCTGACTATACAGTAATTCGCGATTCTTGGATTACGCATATTCGGTTTTAACATCGTTTCCTGGATAAGGAAAACGTCAATCTGTCTATCGCGCAAAAAGTCAGCTACTAGATCGCGCTGTGTCCGAAGGGATCTCGCATTGAAAAACGAGAGACATAGACCGCGTGGTTTTACTTTATTAAGACCCGTGAATTTTAAAACTTATTTAAAAGAGGGTGACCGGGCGAGGCGCTGAATGGTGGCTCCGATAGCCGGGAAGCGCGCTGGAGCGGTGAGAAGACCTAGCTCCTCTTCGACCTCAACGATGGCGTGGAAGGCGAGGACCTCCTTCATATCGTGCTCGCGGAGTAACTGCTTCATCCAGTCAAACTTACCGGAGATAGAGGATGATGAAGCAGCATAAGCCGCCTGTGGCGGCGGCACCTGAGGCTTAGGTCGGGGGGCCCAGGGGGCCATAGGGGCCCGCCCGGGTTGTGCCGCGCGCGGCACAGAGGGCGGCGAGCGTGGTGAGGTCGTGGGCGCGGGCGCTACAGGGGCGCGGGGGGGGGGCGCGGGAGGCCCGAGAAGGCCTCCACGGACATGAGAGGTGGAGGCGGAGGGCGGGTGGCGGCTACAGGCGCCTGCCTCGCCTGACGGGGACATTGTGTGCGCGTGGGCTGAGTGCCTTAAGCGCTCGCCTTAGTAGTTCGGTGAAGCTGTTAAGACCTTGCTAGGTCAATAACGTAGTCAGTTCGAAAAAAAAACCAGAGCTTAAGCGACACATTTTAAGAGAAAAAACAAGCGAAAGATTCTATTTATTTAGATCTTTATTCTTTTGTTTTGTTCTTATTTTTTGCACATGTTCATCTGATGGTTAATAGTCCGGTGAAACTGTTAAGACCTTGCTGGGTCAATAGCGTAATTATTTCTAAAAAAAAGCTGATGGTTGAATAGTCTCTCTCTTCCTAAAATAAAGTGTATTTATAATCTCGGTAATTTGAAATTAATATTCTACTACTAGCTCGAATACCCAAAGCTCTAAATGAAACTTTTCGTCTATATACGTTTTTTACAAGACGATGTAAACAAAAACCTCAATGCAATGCCAGTGGTCATAGGCTGATCCCAAAACGTGAGAATAAAAAAAATCATTCTGACGTATTTATCGCTGTAATGTTAGTATTTCTTCTTCTATTTCATTTTTGACAACCAGTCTTTTAGTAGACTATTACTGCCGCTGTCAAGTAAGTAACTATATTACAAGTTTCTTGATATAATATAACAAGACGGTGGTCGTCTTGTTAGAACTTTCCTGGGAGTTTTTACGGCAAGTCAGAATCCAAGCTCCGTGGTATTATTTCCAATTCACGTCACTTGTGCACAATAACTAAACTATATTACGTTAAACGCCATCAATAGTACAACATATAGAGAGAGCCAAATAACACAAGATTGTAGATAACATATAAAGATCACTATGTTATATTCCAAGATCCCGCCAAAAACTCGTTAGTATTTACATACGCAAAATTTTAAATACACTCTTATGGTAATGGAGGAAAGTCTGTTTGCATAATGTATGCCACGTTCAGAGTGATTGTTATATGCTATGTTTTTTATTATTAATCTTGATATTGTAATAAACGTGTTCGAGGTTTCCTATAATCTATAAACATAACTCATTAAAAACTTTTTCATATGAGAGGAATTTTAAAAATTAATAAATAGTTACATATATTCTTTCCTATTCATCTACCAGACTAAGCCCCCTCGACAGCGGCTCAAGCCTAGGTCCGTCCCCCGTCGTGGAGCCCTTGACTACGCTGCTCGCGAGATACACTCACACAAAATCTTAGAACACTGCAACAACATTACAAATATCACCTCCACACACGTGCACGCACACATGCTTACACATGAAAGTGGAAAGATTTTCGTTTTTCTCTTATCGAACTGATATAGTTTAGAAAAATTATCCAGCACAAAATACATATAAGAGTTGTCGAGGGCTGTATGCTTAGTACACATACACATTTCAATAACTCATATAAATATGAATATATAGCTTAGCTTAGGTTAGCTCACACAGGTCGCGAATTACATGAATGAGGCCGAGATGTGCCGTGCACCCTTGAGCTAGTTGTCAAATAAATTCGGTTGAGTGCCTTAAGCGCTTGCTTTAGTAGTCCGCTGAAGCAGTTAAGACCTTGCTTGGTGAATAGCGTAGTCAGGTCGAAAAAAAATCCTATTCATATTTCTTTATGACAGTAGTGTGGATAAATTTAGAGTATGGTACATAATAAAACATTATAAAACACATTCGCCTTATATTTGAAATATCGTTTAATACATTGCCAAGTAAATCTGTTGCCTAAATAAGATAAAATATGAGGTTGAAATAAGATCTCAGTGCAGATAGCCGTGAGGGCTTCGCCAGCATTTATGTTGCGAGCCAGCTGGGTACCTACCCCGAGGATTTAACGGATTCATACCGTTTCTATTTATTTTTTTAGTTCCATTTTAAATATATTCGCGTACACTGGAACGGATCAAAGAGTTTCTTATTCTGATTTCACTTTGAATATGAATGCTTTCACGAGTGAGGCTTGTAAATATTTTGCGCGACCTATTTGCATATATATCTTTCGAAGTAAAACAAAATCTTCCGCTCTACGAACAAATCAATATATATATATATACGTATATATATATATATATATATACGTTTATGTAATAATTTTATCAACTCATTTTATCTATTATCTTTATGTACAATTTTTTTCTGTACGCGTGTATGTCCCTGAACTCTTCCTAAACGGCCGAACCGATTTTGATGAAATTTTGTGTGCGTGTTCCAGTGGATCCGAGAATGCGTTAAATTCGAGTTTGACCCGGTAGGTGGCGCTGCGGTTGACTTTTAGGATTTTTTTAAATTATCAAACCAGGACAACGTCCGCAGGAACCGCTAGTAATTATATAAAGTTATATCTATGTGAATTTTTAAATGACCATATTTATGTTTTTTTTTTATATAATGTTATTTTATTGGCATTTACATTCTTATTCAAATGGTAAAATAGTGATAGATCAATGATAATGTGTTAGGATATCTAGTCAATCTATGTAGGTTCGAATACTTTAGGTACCTAGTTGGAGTTTTGATGAAATTATAAGGCCCTTTCTACTGTCCTCCTGACATTCTCAAGTTAAAAAATACCGTGACAGTTACACTTAAAGCAGTCTTCATCTAGTTTTCTTAATATATGGTAAGATTGAGGCGAAACACTAAATCCTATACAGTATGAAAATAACAACTAAAAACGATAATTATTTTGTCATCAACTGATTACTTCTTTCTTTAGGTATTCAAGTAGTGAAATATATTATACGATATAGTATCCGTAAACCAGTAATTTGAGAGTACTGGTTTTATAACACTTGGAATAAATTATTTGCATCCAATACCTAATAAAAACTTTTTAACAAAATTTTTTTTAAAATTTTTTTTGATAGAGTGAACCGATTTTAATAAAACCATGACTAAATGTTATTCGAAAATATGCTTTATGGTTTTATGGTTAGGTTAGGTTTTATCGTGAACACAGTACTTTAGCGGTGGTGCGTGTTCCAACAAAGAGACAGAGACAGACAGATGGACAGATAGACATTTCTAAAAATGTTTGAAATGTATTTTATTACTTATTCCAAAACACCAACAATTTTTTTTTTTACAAAATTCTAAAAAGTACAAAGATTTACAGTCTAATTATGTGTATAAATACAAATGCTTTTCTATCTTAAATATACAATTTACCAATTATTACCTTCGACTTCGGTCGCGATAATGTAGGTTTAACACGCCTCTGGGAAACGACTGTTTTCTTTTTTAATGAAAAGTCCATTATATGCTTTTCTGCATCCTCGACAATGTGTTTACAAAATTTCATAATAATCGGTTGAGTACTTAAGGCGTGAACATGCAACAAACAAAAAAACTCATTCACATTAATTATAATATTAGCTAGGATATTAAAATATTACATTACTTATGTTAAACCTCTTCTATTAATTTGAAACTATTCAACTATTTTCCAATTGTTTCTGTATATTTTGAACTAGATTAATATCGATTCGTTGTGACTTTACTCCATTCACCTTCGACATTCTGACCCAAACGTCCGCTGGCAACCTTTTTACGTCATTGCTAACTTTGGACTAATTCCAACTTCTTTAAGTGCGAACTTATAGTTAAAACACTGGGCCAAGATAAGATTTAAACACTAAGAAAACCTTTATTAATTATACTTTATTTAGTTAGTAAAAAAGCTAGTGATTTTGTCCATAGCGTCGTTCGGGTTAATGTAGAATTGACTTATCATTTGGGAATAATATTTTACTTCAGCTATAGAAGGTACCCCTGAAAAGTGCATGTATATTTTCATGACATTCTCTTGTTTATTTTTTCTGACTATACGCTATTGGTCTAATGGGCCTTTAGAGTTTCACTGGACTAATGAGTCGAACGCTTATAGCGCTCAGCCCTTTGGCAACAAGCTTACGGATGCAAAGTGGCCGAACCTCAGCTTGAGCTGCTGTCCTGGATGCAGAAACCCGAATCTTGCTAAACTAAACAAGCTAAGTAGTTATATGTACATATGTCCCTAAACTCTGCTAGCCTGGCGCAAGCTGTGCAAGCACATTAGGGCTGGTCATGCTTATGTAGCATGTCATGACGCTCACCAGATTAGGCCCTCCTCGGCAGCGACTCAAGCTTAGGTCCGTTCCCTCGGTGTCGAGCCCTTGAGTGCGCTGTTCACGCGATACAGTGACACAAAAAATTACATCACCGCTACAACACTACACGATCACCCCCAGAGACGTGCACGTTACACATGGAAGTGAAAGGGATTTAATTTTTTTCACTTATCGAACTGAAAATACTCTAATTTTCCGATAAAAAATATATGGAGAGGTTGTTAAGGCGTGTATGCTTGGTACACATAAGCGTCTCAACAACTCAAACATATATGAATAGTTAGCTAGGTCAGCTAAGTTAGGTCGCGAGTTTGCATGTAACAGGCAACAGCCAAGCCGAGGTGTACCGTGCACCCTTGAGCTAGTTGCCCAAATAAAATGGGCTGAGTGCCTTAAGCGTTCGCCTTAGTAGTTCGGTGAAGCTGTTAAGACCTTGCTAGGTCAATAGGGAAGTCAGTTCGAAAAAAAAAATGTCATGACGCGAAATCATAAATTATCTCCTGTCAAAAATCGCTAAACGCACCTAAACATGTTTTCACTTCAAAAGTTTATTTTTATACGCAGGACTGATGACAATATTGGTGCCGGTGGACCGGGTTGGGAGGAAGTACTCACCTGGTTGGTAGAGGTGGGTGCTGAAGGAGAAGGCGACGGTGAGGGGTCGGAAGGTGAATCTGGAAGAGGAACAGCTCGGTTGACTTGGTCGGCTAAATTGTCTTCTGCAATGTCCACTGTTTCAACCACGGAAGATCCGCCACACGAACACAGAGTTAATACAAGACTCGATATCGAAAAAGACGATATACAAGCAGTCTTACCTATTTCTAAGGTTAGTCGTAAGCAAATATATTTACGTGTAAACCTTATATCGTATCTTTTAGTATTATTTTAATGACTTGGGGTCAGTTTTTTTGGATATGAAATAAATTAAAAATGAATAAAGTGTGTTATCTCTTTGGCTAATTTAGATATCATAGACATAATCAAGTTACATATATTTACGTGTAAATTTTATATCCTATCTTTTAGTATTATTTTAACTATTTGAAGTTAGTTTATTTCAATATGAATTAAATAAAAAATGAATAAAGTGTATTATCTCTTTGGCTAATTTAGCTATCGTAGACTTAATCAAGTTCCATTCGCTATAAAATCTTACATCGAAATTAAATGTTCTATGTCTATAATAGCCGCTTGAAAAAAGCTTTTCTTATATGAAAAATAAAAAAAAAGAATAAACATTAAAAAGTTTCGGTTTTCACGAATGATTACCCGAATTAGAAACGACGATAAAGATGACCCCTGTAAAAAAAAATTAAACTCATTCATTTATTGCATAAATAATTCACACCAACCCTAGTCCATAAGAAACGTATATTACAAAAAAAAAACCATACGATCAGAAATGAAACTAGACGGTAATCAAGTATTACCTAAGCAGACGTATGGAGCCTGGTATTATAACATTTTCTTAGTTTTCCTTATGGAAGGAACAAGACGATTAAGAATGTTGCAAAATATTAAATATTAAAAATTAATACTATTTTCATCATGGCTGTACCAAATTTTAGTAATTATTTTTTATTACAATAAAATAAAATAACTTATAAGATAAAATAACTTATAAGATACAAATTGAAAACATTAGTTAACAGTCACTCGAAGATTGTCAAACTTAAACGTTATCTTCTAAGATATATATATATA
Source organism: Antheraea mylitta (assembly GCA_014332785.1). Classification (NCBI taxonomy): domain Eukaryota; kingdom Metazoa; phylum Arthropoda; class Insecta; order Lepidoptera; family Saturniidae; genus Antheraea; species Antheraea mylitta. The sequence continues at coordinate 1,887,613 of JACEII010000039.1, read as the reverse complement.
TTGTACAATGTACATGGGTATAACGTAAGACCTACATTTATTATATGTTATTTCATCTATATTTCACAATTACTCAAAATTGAAATGATTAAATTAAAATCAAATCAATCACATTGTCTGATCACAAAAAATGTATTTTTGTTTTTAAGTCACCATATGAATACATTTAGAGAATTTTCCTCTAACGAACAAAAGCTATAATCCTTGCTAACATATTAAACTTAAAATCAAAATCAAATCAAACAGATTGTTTTATCAGAAAATAGATTTTTTTAAATCACCATATGAATACATTTATGGAATTTTCCTGTAACAAAATAAGTTATAATACATGCTAACATATTGAACTAAAAATGAGAATGCAAAATGAAAACCAATAACACATTTTATCTCCATTTCAAAAATCCAGAGAATCAAGATCTATCTCAAGATATTGAGTTCCAACAATAAATTATAACTTTCCCTAAAATGCGAATAACGATCATAATCTACAACACCCACTCAATAATTATACTATTATTATAGTCTCATAGATGTACGGAATCATACAATTTATAGAGACATCGATTGCAGCGATAAATTATTTCGAAAGTCATATTCTTAATAATGAATAGCACCAATGGACCCTTTTATTACAATAACGATGTCTATTGAGTTTCAGAGGTTTTATGAGAGTTCTAGACGACTATTGATCGCAAAATTCAGTAATTCACTTCAATATATATAGTAACGAAATAATTTAGTTTTTTTTTTATGTCAGGCTGCAATCGAACAGGCGGGTCACCTGATGTTAAGTGATCATCGCCGTCCATAAACACTCCAGGGGAGTCGCAAGTGCGTTGCCAGCCTGTGTTTAGATGGAAAGGGGAAAGGAGGAGGAGGAGTGAGGTGAAGGGAGATGGGCCTCCGGCGGTTTCACTGACCGAACGAAACGCAACAATGCAAGCACTGTTATTACACGTCGGTAATAGTTTTAGCGTGGTTCTACCACCTCCCTTAATAAATTAGTAATCGAGTATCGACACTAATCGATTTTGGTGGTGTTATAATGTAGGAAATAATCTGTGATATCATCAGTAACTTTGGACAAACAGTGAAGATTAGGGCTTAATGGTAAACTTTTAATTTGAATGAAATGCTGTAATGGAAACCTTATCGTGTGTTAATGGAAGGCGGGATGATTGTACTCGCCTACGGTTTGTCTACTCATCATAACCAACTAAGTCGATTAGTTTTTTAAATAGCTTGGTACAGTCAGGCACTGAGGTGGTATTATTCTTTGAATAATTTAGTTGAAAACGATGCCAATATAGTTTAAATATGGAGTAACTAACAAGTTTGATCAATAACGTTTCGAGTTTGAAAGATTTTGAAACATTTTTTATTAGTGCTCCGCTCCTATTGGTTTTAGCGTGATGATAGCCTATACACTTCCTCGATTAATGAGTTATCCAACACTGAAAGATTTTTTTAAGTCGGACCGGTAGTTCCTCAGATTGCTGCATACAACCATATAAACAAACTCTTCAGCTTTATATATTAGTATAGATTCACAATCATTAAATACAAGAATTCAAATCCATATAAGCGATCTGACCCGCCGCTATATACGTTTCAAATCAAAAATGTTTTATATTCTATATATGCTCTCAAATATCTAAAATAAATAAACACTTTATAAATACTTAGCCTATTTATGAAGTTTTAACACGTACTCAATGGAATTACAGTACAATATATATAAAGCAATTAATTTATCTTTATGATGGAGCGGCGAGTCATTATATCAAGCCCTTGGGCGTCCTGCACAGTCGAGACTGCGCTCCGCTCTTCATATCTACTTATTGACAGACGAGTGCTTACCGTGTACTGCCCGAACATATGATTGAAGCAATTAAACCTTTGATATGATGAAATCTGTTATGAGTTATGATGGACAAAACACCGTGTTGTACCATTATTCTATGTGATTAAAATATTTGTCATTTCATCTTTTCACTTTTGAAGTAAAACTTATAATGTGACTTCCATCAAGGTTGCGTTAAACGTTTAACACTACCATGGAGGGGGTATGAAAGCACTGTTGCGTTAAACGTTCAATGCTCCTGGGGAGGGGCAATACAAAGAGACAGAGCGAGAAAAATAATCAAACATTTCGTATCTTACTTTAGTTATCATAATCCCATTGTAAATGTTATAGATTTGGATATTTCTCCACTCGAAAATGATAATTAAAAGATGCGATCGATTGTGAATTATAAGCAATGTTAATAAAGTTTGCCTTAAAGAAACAATATGATTTCACTAAAAATCAATTTCTACCCCTTCCTATTTTCATTTCCACATTACGAAGTTTCACTTCTTCCGCGCGGAGGGACTCCACGCACTATTTTTTTTTTTTATTGTGAATTTTCTAATACAGCACTTTGTGATAAACAATTTCTATATTTAAAATAGTTGTACGACTATAAATATATGATATCCTGTTTCTTGATTAAGCTTTCAAATAATGTTTATAAAATATATCTTGAGGTTAAATATTGTTTATTGTTACCAGTGCATCCGGAGTACATCATAAAATGTTATAAATATTATACCGTCGAGTGTTTAATTCAGTCAGTAGGTTTCTGGTTAATTTTAATGCATGTATGTTTGTTTTAATTTTACGTCGGTTCTCTAAGAATCATGTCGGAAAATTCTAAGACATTGACCACAATCCATAGTGATTGTTGTTTGTTCCCTCTCTTTATAGATTTGTTATGGCATATACCTGAATATATACATGATGTTGTTAAAATTTGCATAATTCAATAAATTAACTTGTTTATAATTGTAAAAACAATACATACTTAAGTAACATGAAACTGTTCGTTACTAACATATTCGTTTCATTTCTATTTATTCTTTAATAATTATTATGTTTACGTTAACAGAAATTACCCAGTTATCTATCTGTTTTTATAATAATATATGTTTTCTTTCAGAACTGGGAAGTGCTTAATACTGCGGTACTTACGGGGCGCCAGGTGTCGCAATCTATGAAAGTTTTGATCGTCTCGCAGGCGGGACAAGTAGCTGACGTCACCTTGCAAAGTTCTTGCCATTCTGAAGACGAAAGTGTTTTAAAGGTGCTCATCACCATAAATCTTGCGCCTTATATTCTTTGCAAACCTTGCTTAGAACACTTCTGATTAGTATCTACCGCCATACGCCAACTTTGCTCAAAAATAATTTACAAGCAAATCCGTTAATGTGCAAAAACATGTATTATTTCTGATAAAAGTGATTATTTTAAAGGAAAATAAATGATATTTGTAGTATCACTGTGTATTGCATTCGTTTCTAAGTTTACTCAATAACTTTAGGGAATTCGTTGAAAGTGGTACATGTTTTTACAGGTGCAAAATGTAAAAATAGCAAGGTTAGATTACCCACCCATTTTTCTAAGAAAGTCTTTACGATATTGAATTGATCCTAAATATTAAAGTTTTACTTACTTAAAAACATGTACAGATTCTGAAATAAACTTTGTGGGATCTATATTTGCGTCTAAAAGCGGAGCGGGCAATGTTGGCTAAAAGACTTCAGATAAAATTGCCCGCCAGTAAGATAACTCAAAAATTGCGTAAAAACTTAACATAACATATTTTTTATAAAGCAAATGCATACACATGGTTACAGTAGAGGACAAAATCGCATGTGTCAGTAGACAAGTCGTTTTCTATACAAATAATAATAATGTAAGTCTAACGTGTCTGTACTTTTTAGATACTTGTAAAAAAAATTGCAGGTGTCTTGGAATAAGTAATAAAATACACTTCAATCATTTTTAGAAATGGCTGTCAGTCTTTTTTTTTTGAACACGCATCACTGCTAAAGTCTGCTTCTTTCTTTTTCTTGTTTTAGCTCCGCCGAAGCACTTGCCAGTAACAATGTTTTGTTTCAATGGATGTTACCATACAATAATATTACAAGCGTCGTGTGATTATTTCAATATTCTAACAAGATGGTGGATCCCTTCTTGGGAGTTTTTGTTGCATCTCAGAATTTCATGCTCCATGGTATTATTTCCATTCACTCCACTTATGCACAATAAACTAATTATGTTATGTAAAACACTACTAAATTTACAAAATATAGAGTCAGATAACACAAGATTATGAATACAATACAAAATCCACTACATGACAGCCTAAAATCCCAACAAAAACTCTTACCCTGCTAAAATCTTGCATTCACGATAAAACCTCACCAAGAAAATAAGAAAGCATATCCTAGATTAACATTTAGTCTTAGTTTCATTTAATGTACATTTCATTCATTAAAATCAGTTCAGAAAAATTTAATAAGATTTTTTTATGTAATCTTTTATTCATTTATATGTAACCAGGTGTCATCGTCGTGTAGTTCAGTGTACGTAGACGGGTCCGAGATCCGAGGTTCCTCCAACGCGTCCGTAATCGTCAAGTACGGAACGTACACCGGTTTAGCAAGGTTCACTGTCTGGATGCCGGAGAACCCGCTCGAAATTGACGTCGACGATAATAGACTCTCGCAGATTAAAGGTTCGTTCACAATTTATCAATTTTGCATTTCATTACCTTTATCACACTGGGCCCATAAATAATGTAACCTAGGCTTATCATAAGGACTACTTATAGTCACCTACCTATACAGAAAATCAATTTGTCAAACACTAAACATAACTGAACAATTTATTTTTTGGGTTGCACATATAGTGTATTTTCTAATATATTTTGTAGCTTTGCTTTCCGAATATACGAAAAATTGCATAGACATTTTTTAAATGGAAAACACATATTTCAATAATTATAAGTACAAACTAAATTTTATATTTTGGTTTCTATTTATTTTAATTAGTCTTAAGTACTATACTAGATCTAGAACAGTGTTTTTCAACCTTTTTCATGACACGACCCCTTTAGTATGAGAAATATTTCGCGACCCCCCTACACGTTGTTTTTTTTTTCATGTATTTTATTTCGTGACAAATATTCAATTTAACATAGTTATTCATTTTCGTAATTAGGGTTCGGATAAATACATAAGAGTTCTCATAAGTTAATTTTTCATTTTTTGTTAATTTGATACAAATGTTGTAGGTGGAAGAGATCTCATACATTTATTTTATCGTTTGTCTATTTGTTACAAATGATTATTTCCTTTAGTTAGCAATTTTCTGAATAAATCTTCTGAAACTTTATTGTTTTTTCTGCAGTAGCTTCCCAACTTTTTGCAACTTCGCTATAGAAGCCACGCCCCTAAAGAGGCTTGGCGAACCCCCAAGGGGTCGCGAGCTACACTTTGAAAAACACTAGTCTAGAATATAACCGCAATAACATTTGACATTAGTTGATGATGTGGCCAAAGATGCTAATAAGTTTGTAAATACTACAGACATTTGCTTTTGACATAAAGGCGGGAGCACATAAATACTGCAGCATATTTTCAAGCACCATATATTAGTTTATAAATATCTTCTATGAAAAGCATGTTATTTGACTTGCATTTTTTAAATTTGTTTAATTACTTTCTACCAAAACTCTTGCATATAGGTTGGAAAGTATCTGATGACGCAAATATTAAGGATAGACTGCGGCGATCTCTCTCCTCAAGAGGATGGGGAAGTGGTAGACCGGATGCTGCCAATTCATTGACCGACCAGCGTTCATGCCGATTGAGATACCAACAAAGTAATGTTGAGGTGAGTGAAGATCAACGGCTTTAAGATTTTAATTACACAGTCATTTAAAAATATTGTACTATAATTCAACAACGTGTTTGTTCAAATAAATATTTTGATAGAATTTTTGCTTCAAATAGAATAAACTCTAGGCGATCCTGCAGATACCACAGTGAATAACAATAGATTAATATCTTGTAAAAAAATAATGTAATATTTGGAAACACAAAAAGAATCACAGGAATTTTGTCCATCTTACTTATTGTATGCGAAATACACGTACGTATGTTTTCAACAACAGTTTTTTTTGTATATTTGATTTTATTATTTTAAATACTTTCGTTATCTAAATGTTGGTATTTTATAATTCACTAGCCTCTGCCAGCGACTTCGTTCTTTACATACCTACATATTTTGGGCTAACGCTAACACGCAGCGGAACCTCTCGAGAGGAAAAAAAAACCCGATTTTTAAATATTCTTTATTGCTGCTCGGCTCCTATTGGTCTTAGTTTGATGATAAGCCTATAACCATCCTCGATAAAGGAGCTATATAACATTAAAACTCAAATTTTTCAAATCGGATCAGTAGTTCCTGAGATTACCCCCTACAACGTCACAAGTTCACAAACTTTATCTCTTTATAATATTAGTATAGAAGTATAGATTATGTACCTTCATGTTCTTAAATAAGGCTATAAGCTTGTAAAGCTGTACCTTTTTTGTGTAAAGTGTTAATGTTTTTTGTTTTATTTTGTCAGGTGTATGCTCGCTTTCTCGCAAAAGATCATGATTCAGGACGCGTGTCTTACTTTGTGTCTCGTCGAACTTGGCTTAAAGTAACTGAGCTGGTGATGTCGCTGATGAGAGTAGCTGATTTACGTATCGCAACGTTACGCGGCAAAGTTCTTCAAGGACGTAGTACTGGTCGTACCGAGGTTCAAGTGTTATCGCCAATTACTGGTAAGTTGTAACTCGTTCTATTGAATTAGTTCAAGATTTCTTTTACATTTAAAATATCCACTATTGAATTACCTAAAGCCTATCTTTTTTAAGTTTAGAAATTTGTAAAGATCTTTTGAAATGTTTGAATTTAAAAGAACCATTGAAGTATTTTGATAAATATTTTGTGATTTCACACAAGCGCATACTTCCATCCATGTGTATACAACACGTAATTTATAACTGATTTCAATAATTATGTTGCAGGACGGGTAATAGGCCTACGTGAAGTAAGAGTTGGCAACGATAAGGTGTCAATATCGAGATTACTGGTTCGAGTAATATCTGGTCTTCAGCTGAATATATCACCAGACACGGCTATCGATAATGGATACGTTTCTGAAACAACCGTAACTAGACGTCTCACAGCGCAGTATCAGGTAAATTACAATTTAAAAAAGAACATTGCGTCTATCGTTGTATATTCGCGGAGGAAGTGAAATTTCTTTGGCTTATATGTAGTAAATTATACGAGTATATATATGAGAATACTGTAAGAAGTCCTGAAGTATAAATACTGAACAATATATTTACTCATTTTTGTATACTACTAAACGCAGACAGACATATATATATCAACATCTTAAAAAGAATACATAGCTACGTTAGGTTTAACGCGTAACGAATATTTTCCCTGCCGTGCCAGATGTGCCAAGATGTTGCAATTTAAAAGTATAACACTATACTACTGTAGGAATGGTAGAGTTTTAGACTTCACATCAGATCTAGCAAAACTATTAGAGCGATACAATTGTTGATGAAAATGACTCTATAATATTTTCTGATTGCATTTTAATTATCAATGGCCGTGGGCGAAAAGATACGATTTAATAACAGACACATATCCACATCAAAATATGATCTTGTTTTTATTTTTTCAATAAATCAAATATTATTAGAAAGAAAGAAAGATTTTTATTGTCATAGCTAAATACAGTTGTACAAAAAAAAACTTTTAAATATAAAACATGTAAAACTATGGCAATTAGGCCTGGCGTCAGCGTATTGCCGTTTTTGAAAACGGCGCTGGTTTTCAGCCAAACCTAAAATTTCCGGCTAAATTATAAGCAAGCATTACTTTTTTGCGCCCAAGTGTGGACATTAATTTAAAATATTAACTAACTTCAAAAAAAGGAGGAGGCTCTCAATTCGACTATATTTTTTTTATGTTTGTTACGAACTTTGGACTGAGTGAAGCGCTTTTGATGATTCTTTTTTTTATATATTTCACTATTCCCATTAATAAAAGAAAGACCACATTTATTTATCTATAAACGAACAATTTCAGGAAGGCCTTTTAGACATAGATCTTGAATTTTCTGACGGCAGTCGCACAGCGCTTCGCGATGTAGTCGTATCAGACTATTTCTTGTTGGTGGAAAGTCTTGATCCAGAGGTCGTGGCGTTTGCACCAATGTTAGCTTCCAAGCATCCAAGGGTTATTGCTATCGGAGAAGGTAAATAGTTCTTAAATATAGGTTATAACATTTGACCACAACTTCGCCCAAGCCGAGGTGTGCCGTGCACCCTTGAGCTAGTTATCAAATAAAATCGGCTGAGTACACTGAGCTGAGTCAGTGTTAAAGTCAAAAATTCGGTTAATGTTATTGTTAGGCAAAAAATGGGTTGCACCAGTTGACAATGGTTAAAATGACGTCACGATTTAACGTTAACCATTACGGCTCGATGTTGGCCGTATAACGTTATTGTTATTGTCAATTTTTGAATCAGTTGTCGTGTTTACTAGTTAAAACTTTAGAATATATATCATTATTGTGAGAAATCCTGTGGGAAGTTCAAAATAATTATTTCTATGACAACATAAGTACATTTAAACATGATTTAAAAATTTATATTCCTGGAGCTCATCAGTTCACAAAAACAGACAAAAAAGTATTCTTAAACATATTTCAGTTTTCTAAAAAATTTACATATGCATTGGTTTTGTACTTTATAGAGCATTTGTTAAAATAGCTAATATGTAAACTATGAAGGATGTACTGTTCTGTTTATGCATTTCTAAAATTGAATATGCAGCATTAAATATCCATACTATAATAAAACTGTAACAAAAAACAACAAATATTTTTTGAAAATTTTAATCAGGGTAGACTATGTTATCGATATAGAAGCCAAAAATAATCTTTTTACAATTTTTGTCTGTCTGTCTGTCCCTATGCACACGCATCACTCTGAAAGTACTGAACCAATCTTGACGAAACTTGACATAGTGATACCTAATATAACGAGATTACATCAAATGTACTTTTTATCCCATAAAACGCGAAGAGTTCTCCAGGATTTAGGATTAAAGTCTAGAATCTAAGCCCGTATTACTCTGAAAGTACTAAGCCATTTTTAACGAAATTTAACACAGTGATAACTGATATTACAAGGCTACATCCAGGATACTTTTTGTCCCATAAAACGCAAGGGGTTCTCCAGGATAACGAAAAACAAAAATTTGTAGTTAACGTAACTAGACTTTTTTGCGACACCTTAGTACAAGAGCCGGCAACGTTAAAAGAACAAGAATTTTAGAATACCTGGTTCTTTAATACATCAATATATATTTTTTTATATCATAAGAGGTAAACGAACAGGTGGGTCACTTGCAAGTGCGTTTTCAACCTGTATATGGGGAGGGTAAGGGAAGGGAAAGAAGGAAAGGGCAAGAGAGGTGGGCCTCCGGTACTCTCACTGACCGAACGAAACATTACAATGCAAGCACTGTTATTTCACGTCGGTTTTCTGTAAGAGGGCAGTATTAGCCCGAACGAGCCGAACCATTCATGCTGAAACCACTAATAGCTTTAGCGTGGCTCTACCACCTACAGAAATTATCAATATATCAATAGACAGAATTTAGGACACTTGGTAGCGGGTTAACGTTGTATTTTAATAGGCATTTAGATTTAATTAATTTTGATTTATGATTAATCAATAATAAGTTTAGGAACATTTTTTTCAGTAACTTTTAAACGCAATTAAACATTCAGACACATTTTTTATAAACAATCATATATATACCCGCTGATATATTTTATAAATAAAAAAAGAATGTGGTGTCGTGGGACACCAGGTAGAAACGAAGTTCCTTCGGCTAATGTAGAATCGACACTATTTGGAAAAAAAAATCATGCTCAATTTTATGTAATCGTAATTCAAATTATTAATTAAAATAACAAAATATGTCTCTTTATTTTTGTTTGACAACATAAAATGACATAGAAATAGAAATAATTACAAAAAAGGAGAAAGAGAAAGGTATTATACACTACTCGCTTGTGTATACGACTGTCGCGCCTGCGCACGTCTCATTTAACTGTTTTATTCTATGCACTAGAGTTTTACTATCACATTTTTTTCAGTTCGGTCGCGCAGCAAAACCCTATCTCCTCCAAGCCTGCCGTAAGGAACTTCGTTCCAATAAAAAAATTCAAACCAATTATTGTTTTTCATAGCAAAGAACAAATTTCATTTTATTAAACATTATTGACCACCATATACAACGATAAACGTAAACGTATGACTTGGGATTGACGCCATCTCAAATATATGCGTCGTCGACCATCAGGCTATACAAAACCGAAATACCTTGGGCCGGTGACATGAAATATCTTGGTGTTACTTTAGATATACACTTAAATTTCGATTCACACACAGAAAGAGTGCGAAACAAAGCCGTATGGTCTTGGGTCGTTTCTATCATTTGCTTTGTCATAAGAGTAAAATATCCCCCAGACATAAACTCACTTTATATAAAACTTGCATCCGTCCGATTATGACGTACAGTTGTTCGGTCTTTGCACATGCGCAAAATAGTATTCAAAAGTTGCAGGTTCTCCAGAACTAATCACACGTGCACGTGAGTGGGGTTGATCGTGTAGTGTTGTAGCAGTGATGTATATTTGTGTGTCACCGTATCGCGCAAGCAACGCACTCAAGGGATCTCTACCGAGGGATTGAACCTGATGTATAAAACTGGCTTGATTTGAAGGTGATAGGTACTATGTTGTGAGTGGTACAAAGATTATTTATAAAAATATATTTCAAATACGTTTTCGAAACAGTTTATAACTCTTAGACAATAGTTTCAAGCAAGTGACATTTGACGCTTTCGGCGCGAAGTGTGACGCTTCGATACGGCGTTCATATATTTTTCTTTAATACAATGGAGTATAAAAAGGTTTTAATACAAGTCGAAGATAGTTATGATAAAGTAAGTGGTAGAGATGTTTATTCAGTTTTAGGTAGGTTAGCTTTTATTTTAATTGATCCTGGTAGATGACGCTACGAACGGGTACTAGGCTTATTAAAAAAAAAATACATGTAATCTGGGTATATGTTTAAGTGAATCCGTGGATAGTTTGGATTCACAATTGGAAACAGTAGTTGTGGCTGCAATTGGGTATCAGTTTTATTTGCGGGTTGGTAGGGCTTTACAGCCTGACTGGGTCACAACCACCATGTACATGACGAAAAAATCTGTAATAGTGATTCGCTTCTGCGCGTCGCGTTTCGGGATCAGCCTGTGCATATCCAGCTTTCTGCAGGCCGGCATGATAGTGGCGACCGGCGATGGATAGTGTGTCACTCGGTGGTCGCTATTGTTTTTGGATTGTACTGTGCTTACCATCAGGCATAGTGCAGGCATTTTGCCGTGCTACGATAAAAAAAGAAACAATTTTTTCGCGTGATAACCAATTTGGTGCAAACGAAGTTGCACGGGTCAGCTAGTAATATAATAAAAACATGATATACTTGAATTACTTTTGTCCATATTAACCATTGATATAAACATATCAACACTCAAATATCTAATATACAACTTCACGGAAACAAATGCAAAGTAAATAACAAAGGAAAGTAATTAAAACGCAATGATTTTTTGCGCGCAAGGATCATCTGGTGACAGATATAACAAAGACTTGCCAAGTAATAAGTGTTATCCTCTTTAATTTTAGGGACTAATTGCATTATTTACGCAGTAACCCTAATAACTTTAACTATTACAAAACGTTTGATGGTGCAACTGGGTTTGGTAAATGTAGCTGTTAGTGGCTCTTGTCAGTGTTATAGTTAACTTTAATAATTACAATAACCGACATTTTGGTGTAACCCAGCCTAAGCGTTCGTTTTAGTAGTCCGGTGAAGCTGTTAAGACCGTGTTACGTCAACAGCATACGTCATTTAGAGAAAAAAAAACCACAACCTTATTTTGTTAAATGACGAAGTAGTCTAAGATGATAAATATCTAGAGGGTTCTCAAGTGTATATGGCAGAACAAACTAACAGACGCTATGGCTATAGGTTTTTAACTTGAGGGTACCTAGGCAGACTTACTTGGAAAAAACCTTGCCACTATGCTATGTTTTTATCAAGATATTTTTCTTCATTGAAAGCTGCTGCGCAATCGCAAGGATTCGAAACTTTGTCTATCGATACACTGCGAACAAGCTAACCGCTGAGCCAGTCGGTTAAACAAGCGTATATTTGTTTTTTTACATCATAGGAGGCAATCGAACTGGTGAATTATATGTTGTGAAGTGATCACCACCGTCCATAGATACCAGGAACACCAAACGAGTTGTAAGTGCGTTGCCAGTCTATGTTGGAGGGGAAGGGGAAATAGGGAAGGGAAAGGTGGAGGGATAAGGAAGAGGGAGGAGGTTGTCTTTCAGCGCTCTCACTGACCGAACGAAACGCACCAATGCAACTGAAGCAAGCAAACAAGCACTGTTGCTTCACGTCGGTTTTCTGTAAGAGGCTGGTACAACCCCGAGGCGAACCGACCCATTCATCAACCAATTACAGCCTCAGCGTGGCTTTACCACCTACAAAATGTTCGGTTTTGTATTAACAAACGACAGTCTAGGCTTTAGAATAGCTGTGCTCAATCCACCTCAATATTGTTTGACTACGATCCATCGACACTGAAGAGCAGCCAGTATGTGTGAAGGATTCGTCTACGTAGGTAGTTGTAGGAAATTCCTGCAAGAATTAAATACATTTTAGTTGTTTATTCATTACCTTCAGATTTAGTTACTTACCTACTAAAACAAAATTTGTGAATAGTTCTATATAGGCAATTGTTTCTCGAGATCGAGTCAAAAAGCACCGATCGACCGTTTGAGCACCATTGGTGGTGGTAGAGTCACGCTGAAGCTATTACTGGTTTCAGCCTGAATGGCTCGCTCACTTGGAGTAGTACGACCCTCTCACAGAAAACCGACGTGAAGTAACAGTGCTTGCATAATAGCGTTTCATTCGGTCAGTGAGAGTGCCGGAGACACACTCCCCCTTCCCTCCCATCTCCTCTCCCCCTCCCCCTTTCGCCTTTCCCCTCAGAACATAGGTTGGCAACGCACTTGCGACTCCCCTGATGCGACTCTATGGACGACGGTGATCACTTAACATCAAGTGACCCGTCTGTTCATTTGCCTCTTATGACAAAAAAGAGCTATGGATTAATCCTGTAGTCTCTATATTATTAAAGAATCAATAAAAATAAATTACAGGCAGTGGGGAACTACTCCGTGTAACACTCTTAACTCCCGAGCAATGCCGATCGGGACCGCTTCGTCGAGTCTCTCTCCCTGGAAAAGGCGACACTAAAACCCCGGCTAACATTAAAAACATTCCCGGTGCCCTCGCTACCGCTGCGGCGAGTGTTGATGTGGACTTCAGTGGAAACGATGCTCCACAGAGACCGGATACACCACAAAATGATGACATCATGGCAAGAGGTGGACTTAGAAGTGGACTTACAGAGCTGGGTGAGGTGTTGAAAGGTGTGTAAAATAAATACATTTTTGGAAATAATTGAAAATGTTATCATTTCAATCCTGATATAAAGGTCATAGGGACATAAACATAATCGGTGTTAATACAAAAAAGTTAAATGAGTATTGAATACCTGCTTTGAAAGGGTTACAGTTTAAATGCACCGCGCTCGCTGAATGTTCGTCATCTTGCTTTTTTGTCTCGCTTCGTTTAGGTTAGGTTAGACTTGCGAAAAAAGGATAACGTGAACTTGCCTCGAGCGAGCGAGGTGCATTTAGTACGAAACCTTTTGTAAAGCAAGTGTTAATACGTATTTAACTTTATTGTAATAACTCCGAGTGAACCGGCATCAGAAAGATATTTAAACGGTATTAGGGGATATGTATGCAATAATAAGATATTAAAATGCTGAAAGTTTCACAACTCTAATTTAACCGGTTTTAAAATAAAAGCAAAATATGTAACAACCTTAAAAAAATCTTACGATTGACTGATCTAAATTGTTTTATATATTTTGTGGGCTATTAATAGCTTTTGCAAAATAATTAAGAACCTTATAGCTTCATAAGAACATGTTCTGTTTTCTTTTAATTTCAATTTTTATCCATGATGTAATTCTCGTATAAGTATTATATGATTTTTTATTATATTTGCCCACATCACCGTCAATATAATAATGTATTCAAAATTTAGATAATTATGCTCTTAATCGTTTAAAAATAAAAGTTAACGGTGAACTTGTTTCAGGGATATCGCCGTTCAAAGATGAAAACAACCACGAGCCAACGGTTCAGGCACAGCACTACAATTCGATTTTCCGCAGCAACTCGGTTCAACACACTCGGCAACAGCAATCTCCTCACATGACACCTGTTGAAATTGGTAAGTAATACCCACATATGTTAGGTAGGGTTTAGTCAGATAAGTATTAAATTACCAACCGATTTTCTTTAAATATCGGTTAAGCTGTTTTGTGTTGATTAGCATTAACACCGTCGACTTTAATTGAAACAATTTTACAAGTAGTCCAGTGAAGCTGTTAAGACCTTGCTAGGTCAATAGCGTAGTCAGTTCGAGAAAAAAAAAACAACAATTTTATATTTTCGAAACAGTTTGTATTTCCCTTAAAAATATTCTTGTTATTATTACATTGCTTTAATAAGATAAATACTTTATAATGTTCGTATTATAGTGATTAAGAAACTGTTATTACGTATGTATCTTTAACAAATTTGTTACTTCCAGGAATGTATGTTCTACTTGGCGCTTTCTGCTTTGCAATCGTGGTAAGTTATCGAGTTTTGTTACATTTTATCACAATGGCTAGGAACTATACAATGGTGTAGATTATTTACATAAGAAATAAGATCGATTTATACGAAAAACAGCTGTTTTTTTTTCTATAAATACATTCGTTACCTATATAATTGTCTAATTGTTATGTTTAGGTATTCGTAGTGTCTTGCGTAGTATATGCATCTCGGATAAAACCCGCGGGAGCTGATGGTGGAGCAGGTGTCTGTCGGAAGATGCCAGCGCTGGCCGAAAATGGACGTCTTCAGGTTGCCGGACTTGTTGGCACGACACTTGGCTTAGCACGTGAAAAACCCTCCAGAGAGTCTACAACAAATGCACATGATTGGGTATGGCTAGGTAAGTAAATAGTAAAAATTAAATAAGATACATATAATCTGTAGTGGTAGAGCCACACTGAAATTACTACTGGTTTCAGCATGAATGGGTCGGCTCGTCCGGGGTAGTACCACCCTCTCACAGAAAACTGACGTGACGTAACAGTGTTCGCATTGTTGCGTTTCGTGCGGTCATTGAGAGCGCCGGAGGCCCACGTCTCCTCATCTTCCTCCTCTCCTTTACACTTCCTCCCCCTCACGCCCATACTCCTCCAATACAGATTGGCAAAGCACTTGCGACTCCCCTGGTGGTGCAAGTGTCTATGGACGGTGGGGATCACTTAGCATCAAGTGACCCACCTGTTCGTTTGCCTCCTATGGTATAAAAAAATATATGGTGGTTTTTT
The DNA here is from genome assembly GCA_014332785.1 of Antheraea mylitta. Classification (NCBI taxonomy): domain Eukaryota; kingdom Metazoa; phylum Arthropoda; class Insecta; order Lepidoptera; family Saturniidae; genus Antheraea; species Antheraea mylitta. The sequence continues at coordinate 1,872,084 of JACEII010000039.1, read as the reverse complement.
ATATCATAGGTAGCAAACAAACAGGTGGTGGGTCACCTAATGTTAAGTGATTACCGCCATTCATAGACACTAGTAACACCAGAGGAGTCGCAAGTGCGTTGCCAGCCTGTGTTTGGGGGGAGGGAGCAATGATGAGGGAGGAGAGTGGCGGAAGGGGAGGAGGGTCTCCGGCGTTCTCAAAATACTTATTGCATGTACTGTAAAATGACTCGAAACTAAAGAATATGTACCTAGTTATGTGCATTGCACAATCATTAGTGAAAGTTTTAAGTGGAAATATGAATTGCAAGAAATTTAGAAAATAGTTATTAACAAGAGTTTATTGTCATCTCATTTTTCCCGAACAATCAACTAGCACGCAAAAGAGACAAGTAGAGTTTGGTCAGGTTTTGCCTACACAAAACAGAGGAAACATTATTTTGTATTGCCGTACTTTCTTCCTTGAAACTGAACCATTTCAAAATCAATTTGGTTATGTTAATTTGTTTGTCGGTTGTCTGAAACTGCAATAAAATTAATCAAGTCTAAAATTTCTAAGTTTTATTTATAACGCTAAATTTGTAGACAAAAAATTAAAACACACAAGTATAATTACGATAGATACAGAAAATATGGATAATAACTGAGGAATATGTTTATATGGTATAAACGTCGTCCGCGTTTCCTCTTAAAAGGTCACAACTTCAGGCTATACAGCCCTGTAGATTATATTAAAATTATTTTCTTGTAGTTCACCGAGTTTCAAAAATATAACCATTAATTTGTTTAAATTAGGCGTTGCTGTGCAGAAATCCGTCGAATATCATAATGGAACGTCCATTATACTTTGCACTTTCGCTTGGAATTGGTTGACCGTTACCACGTGTCACTGTAACAAATTGATTCTTTTTTCTCGAACTGACTACGCTATTGACCTAACAAGGTCTTCTTAACCAATAACATTTATATTTGTAATATCATTGGGTCTTAACAGCTTCCCCGGATTGGCAAATTGATTGAAGTGCAACGTAACGTCAACTATATTATTTAACCATAAACCTATTATCATTCAAAGAATAACAAAACGTATGAAATATATCAACTAAAAAAAAAATATTCTTATACTAACAGTCTTTACCACAGGTCGTGCAACTATGGAAAGAAATGGTAACCGACACCCAGCGAACCGAAACTCCAGCCAACCGACCGATAATGGCAATCAAGAGATCAGAATAACCGCCAATCCTCTCAATTATAACTACGTTGATCCTGACGACGCCATCAGAGACAACGGCAACGTGATGGTGACAAGCTTTGATAATCCCAACTCTATCGAACTGCCTTCGCAAAACGATAAGAAAGTTATCGATTCTACGACATACTGCAAGAAACCGGCAAAGCACACTCGTCAGAATTCAGCAGATGGGCATTGGCAGTAAGTAGATATATCAAACAATATCAGTTTGTAAATTCCCCTCGAAGGGCTAAAACTTCTTGCCGAAGCTTCAGCTATTTCAAACGACGCGAAATATATAGGTTATTTGTGTTTTTTTATATCATCAGGAGGCAAAGGAACATGTGGATTACCTGATATTTTGTAGACGGTAGAGCCACGCTGAAGCTATTAATGGCTTCAGCATGAATGAGTCAGTTCGCCCGGCTTAGTATTAACTGATCCACAGAAAACCAACGTGAAAAAATAGTGCTTGCATTGTTTCCCCTCACCTTCCCCCTCTCCTCTTCCTTCCTCTCCCAACACAGGCTAGCAACGCACTGACAACTCCCCAGGTGTTGCAAGTGTCTATGGACGGTGGTGATCACTTAACATCAGATGACCTACCTGATCGTTTGCCTCCGAGGATATAAAAAAAATATTAAGTGATCACCGCCATCCATAGCCACTGACAACACCAAGGGAGTCACAAATGCGTTGCCAGCCTGTGTTTTGGGTGAGGGGGAAAGGAGGGTAGAGATGAGGATGGGGTCACATTAATAACTATGGTTATAAAAATTTATTCGTACATGCCGAGATCTTATGTATTCAACATCGATAATCTTCGACATTTACAATTATTAACATCCTTTTAACACTGCGGTTCAATTACTCCATAATTATTAGGAATGTTAGAAAGCCACATGTCTCTGCCATAATTCATACCAAAAAAAAATTAACAGTAATTCCGTAAGATTTATTTTCTTTTTCCGATAATATCTTGTATAATTTTGACATATAAGAATTTCAATTTTGTGTGATCTTTATTTTCATAATTTGAAGGATTTGGAGAAGTATAATAAGCAATTTCGGTTATGATATATCTTGCCGTACTTCTGATTTATTGTAAAGGTACCACCTTCTAGCAACATATTTCCATTAAAATTTACTCTTAACTGTACATACATTATTTACTGTATAGAATAAAGTAAACTCTCATATTACAAAAGCAAATAAAAAAAAAAAAGAATTAAACGACTTCAATATTAATCAAAAACCCATAAGGCAATAAAAAGCGGAAAATAAATAGTTTATCAAATTAAGCAAATTAAATAAAACATATGAATATGTGTGCTACCTAGAGTTTGGCAATCGGTGCCTTTGTACCTATGTAGATGATATGATTTTCGGTTCGGTTAATTCTTTTTTCTGAATTTTTCTTGAAATTTACTTGATTTTTCCATTTTCAGTGTACATAAATATATTTTATTAATACATGCGGGTCACCTGATGATAAGTGATCACCGCCGCCCATGGACACTTGCGACACGAGAGGAATCACAGATGCGTTGCCGGTCCTTAAGAAAGGAGTAGGCTTGTTTCTTGAAAGTTGTATTACTTTGTCACGGATCCCATAATCAGAAACCTAACCAAACTCTTATCAAACTACCCTTGAAGTACATCCTTTCCAATAAAAAATGAATCATCGAAATCGGTTGGCGTGATATTGAGTTATTCGTCTATTTGTCGTGTTCATATTTAATGCAAATTAAACACTTATACGATCTTGCACTGAATGATGTTGTCCGAACTGGACCAAATTAAAATGGGACCATACGGGAAGCACTAGCTTTCAAATAAAAGAATCAATGAAATCGGTTCGTCCAGTCCAAAGTTATGATGTAACAAACATAAAAAAATATATATACAGACGAATTGAGAACCTCCTCCTTTATTTGAAGTCGGTTAAAAATACAATTATTATAGGCACTCTCAATCAATGAAATCTCTATAAATGTTATAGTTTTTTATGGCGATTATAGAAATAAAATATATATAATGTATGTCTCCTTTTTATAATAAGTTAAAGTAAAATTTAAACATTCGGTCTTCAGGGCGGATCCTAACAATCCAGACGACTACCGACCTCCGGTGCCTCCCCATAGAAATTCATCAACTACACCACAGCCCCAAGTGCCAGTGCCGCCGAGGAACCCCAGCAAAGTAATTTTTTTTAATTTATTTTCCCTATTTTACTACAATATTTATTTATTTAAATCGCACCATCATATATTAAGAGTATTATCCAGTATTGGTTTCGAAATTCGGCTTTGATAATCGTTCATATGTTGCTCATATAATATTTTTATGATGTATTGGTAGTATATATAACATACCGCATCCTAATTAATATTGTCATTGCGAATGTGATATTTGTTTATTACGCTTTCCCGGCTTAAATACTCAATCGATAATTTCGAAATTATGCACACGTGTCGACGGGGGTACAGAAAAGGACATAGGGTACCTTTTGACAAAATGTACTGTTCTGTTCCCGAGAGAGATCAAATTTACATTAACGCAACCGACGTCGCAAACAAAACCTTGTATATAAATAGTATATCTAATTTTTCAGATTTTGCCAGAGACAGTCATGCCGCCAACACGAAAAAGCCACTCCAGGAATCACAACAAAAAACACGACCGAGAATTGGAACCTCCCAAACGATCTCCGGAAAATGGCCGCCGATCGGACAGGTAATTTAGTAGTTCGAATAAAAGTATTACCGTAGATTCTCACTAATTTGGCACTTTGAAAACTAGAAGTGTCGGATTATTGGACTGTATAGAATTTTTGGAGTTTTACTAACACCGGTGCGCAAGCACGGAACGACAGTAGGGAGGGTGTGGGAAGTGTGAGCATAGAAAGTAAGCAGGGTGAGGGAAGTGTGAGCATAGAAAGTAAGGAGGGTGTAGGGAAGTGTGAGCATAGAAAGTAGGGAAGGTGAAGAAAGTGTGAGCATAGAAAGTAGGGAAAGTTGAGGGAATTGTGTGCATAATAAGTCGGGAGGGAAGAGGGAAGCGTGAGCATAGCAAGTAGAGAGGTGAGACAAAAGCGTGACTATAGACAGAAAGGAGAGGTGAGGGAAGCGTGAACGTAGGGTGCTGGATTGTTGGACATATCGGACAACTGAAGTAATGGATAAGTGAGACTCTACTGTATTATTATATTATAATGACAATAAAATAATGGAATACGTTTTACAGAATTATTGATTTGAACAAAACCGACGCACCGTACATTTCAAGCCGAGACATGAGAGACCAATATAAACGCGATTCGAACCCTATACAATTACGAAACGACTTCGAAGATAACCCAGTTGAAAAACTTACGAGCAAAGATGACTGCGCACGACTATTTGAATTCGACAATGATGCCCCTTTGATCATGGATAACAAGGATTACAGGGAGATCATTGCCTTGAATAGAGGTACTGAGGATTCTCGACGAACATTCGCTAAGCCCGAGAGCCCTGACTACATGCACGACTCTGGAATAGGTGAGTTTTATTTATTATTCCTCTGTTTAACTGTTATGAGATTTTATTACTTCCATCTAAATTTATTAATAATTGAAAATTTATATAAATAAAATTATAAACATTTGCCTTTGACGTAAAAACTGCTGATTTCGATCACTTTTTTAATTTTATTTAATAGATTTTCATCCAGATTTTTTGTATCATAATAGCTTTATTTGAAAGGTTTTCAAATTTTAAAAAACTACTGTTTATAAACCTATATATTCAGCGAAGTAATTTTCCTTGCCTTGGAGAAGTCCAGAGCAAGCAGTGTGATGCTTTTGTTTTTTTTTCTGCACATAAAATATATTGTAAAGATCGTAAATAGCGCAGACAAAGTCACTGGTATCGGATAATCTTTTTTTATAAATCGTCTGTATTTATTATTCCAAAATATTTCTATCGTATTATAAGTAACATTAATTTATATTACACTATAGGACTACCAGAAGTACCGATGAGACACAAGAACAAACACGAGTCTAAAGGCGATTTTGTAGAGGCCACAACCCAGAATAAAGGTAAGATTTGTTCATCTAAATATTTTGTTGTTGACAAGTTGAAGAAATCGTAAATGATTTGCTAAATGTAAATCTATTCAACTATTTATTCATTTTGATTGCCACAAAAAATTCTGTTCTCTTTGTTCAAAACTTCGTTACTTTATTTTTACAAAATCCAGTGTAATTATTTCCCTTGTTCCTTATTACGGCGTAATAGTTGGAGAGCGGTGGTTATATAATTTCATTTTCGTTACAACCTCCATTAAATTAATATTTTGTTATATGTAATTTCTAATTCTAACTAAGAAGTTTTGTAATTTATACTTCTATACTAATTTTATAAAGAGGTAAAGTTTGTGACGTTGTAGAGGGTAATCTCAGGAGCTACTGATCCGATTTAAAAAGTATTTTAATGTTATATAGGTCATTTATCAAGGATGGTTATAGGCTATATATCATCACGCTAAGACCAATAGAAGCGGAGCACGACTGAAAAAGTTTCAAAGCCGGGGTTGTTTTTTTCTTGAGAGCTTCCGCTGCGTGTTAACATTAGCCCAGTGACTATTCCATGCGAACGAAATTGCGGGCAGAGGCTAGTTTGTTTATATTTATATATATATATGTATATATAAATGGTCGTAGTTCTTATGAATAAATGATTAGCCATTTTCATTTAATATAATAGCTATTTCTGTCCTTACATCTTTTACGATTTGTACCTACAGGAGACTCAAGTTTGGAAGTCTATAAATTTAAAAAATGATTATAACATATTATAGGTAGCAATTCCCCGGAGGTGAAACGCGCAACTATAGTAGGCAACCCGATGTATTCTCGCGAGGCGGCCTTGGCCCGGACCGATCCTCCCGTGGAGAGTCTCGGCCTCGACGACTTACACATGGACTATGATCAGATCATGCACTATTTCCACAACCTCAAGGTATAAATCGCCACACACCGTCCCACCACGCTTTCTAGTATAGATGTTGCTGTGCTTGCATCGATATCTCCTCGATCACTGCTCACGGCGCGTCCAGACATCATAGTTTTAATATTTCGATGTTTAAGGTACAAACTTATGAGCAAATAGAGCCTAAATTTTGATGCATTTAATATGGCAATTAGATTTAATGTTTTGTATATCTACTTAAATTTTATACAAATTTACATATTTATAAATGCCGTACAGTATTATAACACTTAGATAAGTTTTCTTTTATACGTACATTAGTTACTATCTTTCACACTGCTGCAGCAAACTTTAGGTTTGGAGCATAACTAAAACACATTTCACTTTCACCTTTTAACTCATTCATTAGTATTCTTGTTAGTAGTAAACTAGTACAGCTGTCTATATTAGCACTACCATACTATGATTTAAATATAAACTCACTGAACATTTAGATTTCTTAAGACTTGATAAACTTTGCTGCAAAAGTCTGACTTATGGATATTTTCAAATTTTTCGCAGGAATCAAACGCCTGAGTAGAGCAGATCATTGCAAAGATCCGGCAGATATTGTCTACGTTTAAATATCAGCATACCATCAAAGCTCCTACAATCGACGTATACAATGCCCCCGTTTATACGTCCGGGGCTTATACAGCCGGCAACGAGGATAGTACTATTGACACGCACAATAACAACGCATACTCGACAAATGAACACATTTACGAGAACGTTACCAACTGTAATGTCGCGCCAACACAAATGCTTTGCGACTCAATCGCTCACAAAAATAACTTTATGAAAAGACAACTAACATTCCTTTTAGAACATCTGAGCGAAGCGTATGAATAAACTTTAAAAGTCAAGGTATTATCCTCAATACAATATGTGTCCAAAAGTGGATCCTTGCAGTGATCGAAATCGAATATATAGGTATAAATTGTAATGGATTTTATACATAATATTATTATTAAATAAACGTATATCTATAATCTAGTCACATACAAACTTGCACATATTTAAAGTACCTAATGAATAATGTTAATTGTGTGCATGTAGTTAATACTCATATGTCAATGATTAATATATAACGTATGTATATTCTATAAATAGGTTCGCGTTATATTGTGTCTATATATTGATATATCTGAATACTCTTTTGGACTAGGGTTGTCAACATTTTTGCAGCTAATTTTAATATCTTCTAGGGAAAGAAAATAAAGAAGAAACTTTGAAGATATATTTTCTCTACTTTTGCTGTCTGACATTGTCATGGAATAATCGCAAATGGAATAAAGTACTTTGGTGTACTATAGTATTGTAGTGTTGTTCCTTCAATACTATTACGACGCAGACTTAAAATTCAGTAAAATGATATGTTACATTACATAGTTGACAACCCTAACTGAAACTGTAAACTACTGACTGTCCGGCTATGTTTAGAGAACATTTACTAATGCCGCAGTATTGTTCTTATATAATATAGTAAATCATGCACTTATATACGTGTACATATACTTTTCCACTAGAATATAAAATCGCGCTACCTCACTTGTCTTAAATTGTAGCTTAGCTAATATCTCTATCAATAATAAATGCAAAGAATACACATTAAATTCTATTTAATTACGGCAAAGTTTTATCTATTAATGTTAATTGTATCAATCGACAATCATCATTTCTCGGCCACTGTCAGGCGTTCGAATTTCAATTCCTATATTTATTTATTAATAAGACTGCATAATGCCAGTGTTTAATAAATTAATTTATTATTATTTAAGTTTAAATGTATTAATACACAGAACTAGTCAATTTTATTAAAATATATTGATAATCTGTACTCTGTTTTCTGCAACGTTTATATGGATGCTTTGTATTATCTGTTATCATTCAATCATTCCATTAAATGTCAAAGTGTTACATGATATTATAAATTAGCCAGTAAATTGCCAATAAATAAACTACCGTTCTAGTTGTGATATACAGACTGCTAGGTATTGGTTTTTTATGCAGTCAATTTTATATATAAAAAACCATATCGTATAATAAAACCTAGCACGCTTGTATAATATTGTAAACACTATTAATTTATTAAAAATGTACATTGCATTTACATATAAGTTAGGTTTTAGGCTTTGTAAATATTGTTATGAAGTTATATAATTTTTAATAGGCATGTGGCGGAGACAAATTAATATAGAAAAATGTATGTGGTAGTTGCTTAATGTAATATTGAAAGTAGACATTCACACATTATAATTAAGTTTCATATAAATATTTATAAATTGTACACTTTATAGCAGAGGTTTCCAAACTTTTTCAGTACGTGGCGTGGTATTAGATTTGCTATTTTATCACCATGCCTAATTAGTCGAAATATAGTTGATAAAAAATACGTACAAAGATACTAATTAGATTGACACAAATGTTAAAGCATCCATAATATGGATTTGCGTGTGCTGGGCTATTAATAGTTTACTATGAATACGCCAATAACTAAAATAAGCTACCACGCGCGGCGCCCATCTTTACTTAGTATGGCGCACCAGAACGCCGCAGTGCACTTTGGGAACCGCTGCCTTATAGTAATGGTTTTAATCTTTTATCACTATAGTATGGAAGTTACATTTTAATAATTGATTCTGAAAAACATGTTTTCTTTATAAAAATCAAAACGGTAAAAATAGAAGAGTTTATATTTTCAATCAGGTTTTATTTAAAATACTACAAATCACTGGTATAAGAAATAGCGTGTTGTTTGGCTTTTGTCGTTAGGTTAGTGATGAGTCATAAGATGTAAGTAATCTACGCTGTAGTATTTGTTACTATAACGTTTGTTTTTTGTTGAGTGTTTGCAATAATTGTAAGAAAGGAGTTTATAAACAACAATATATAACATTGCTGTAACGTTTGCATAATATGTACGCAAACGTATGCTTGTCACTTTTGTGAACCCTTTCATGAAATGTCAAATTTAATAAACCATTATTAAATCAAAGAAATATCGTTTCATTTATCCATTTATTACACTACAACGAATACCTTCGTAAATCGCGAAGAGTGTTTTGTAGTAAATAGAACTCAAAAAGGTTGAATACATATAAGGCAGCATGCATAAATAATGTGACACGTTAATTCCGAGAGATTCAATAAAGTAAGTCATTATGTAACAACACGAGGGATCGTAAGTCCGATTTTCTATCCATATTAGAAAAAAAAAAGAAATATAAGTACAACGGCGTTGTAATAATTTAATTATTACAAATAATACGAAAATATTAAATACATAATGTCGCACTAGGGAAGAAAGTATAGAAAATATTATAAAACGAACAGAGTGCGATTTCAGACATAATGAAAATCTTCTGACGTAATTTATGGATATACGTTGCGGACGTTTGAGGAAAAGTGTCATATTCAACGTTTATGTTAAAATTTTAAAACATATTTAAATATTTAAAAAAATTTATTAACAATTGATTAACAACAATAATAAGTCGGACTTGACAGTCATTAACAGTCATTTCTGTCCACGGTCTCATGGCCAAGAGTTTCGCAACTGACATCGCAAGAAACTCTCATTCGGTAACTAGATCAAGCGTCTAATCCACAAAGCAGTACTGCTTGATAAGGCAAGTATCGTAAGGAATTCCTCTCTATGACCAAAGGTAACTTGAACCTTGTCTTCATTGTTGATGGTCCATCGTACATTTTTATATTTATAAATATATATTTTTGATATTGTATATTTATGAATATATGAAGAGTGTAAAATATAATCTATCTAATACCTTTGAAAAAGCAATTCTTGTATATTTTTATATTGTTTATTTTTACTTTATATTTGGCAATCAATCCTTCAGATTATTACTACCATTGTCGCGTAGTCAATAATATTATAAGCGACGTGCAATCACTTTAATATTGCGTCGTGTGAGTCAATATGCTAACAAGATGGTAGATCCCTTGTTAGAACCTTCCAGGGAGTTTTTGTGGCATCTCAGAATGTCATACTCCGTGGTATTATTTTCCATTCACATCACTTATATACAATAAACTAACCATATTGCGTAAACCACCACCAAATTTACAAAATATAGAGTCAAATAACACAAGATTGTGAATAAAATATAAAATCCACTACATGACAGACTAGAATCCCGCCAAAATATCCTTTTATATTGTTATATATTGACAATCTCGGAAACAGCGTCAGCGATTTACGTAAAACTTAGTATGCTTAAGTAAACTTAGTAGCTAGATTTCTTTCATAGAAAACTTTTTATCTGAGTTTAAGGCAATGAAAAAGTATAGCTAGAATATAAAGGTAAATTTCACCACGGCGATCAAAACAAAACAAGCTCAGATGGAAATCGACTACTTCGAAAATCCGTCTAACCCCAGTTCGAGTCCGAGTGACAGCAAAAGAGACATCTATTTAATTTTTTTTTTTTAATAAGAAATGCTAATTTTTTGAGGCAAACCTAACAGATTATTTTAATTTAAAAATATTTTTTAAAGACTCGAGCTATACTTATCGCATCACACTAAAATTTTAAAACTCATCATTGCCTTCCTCCTCTTAGATCTACATTTATTTTTCTATTTATTTGGTTTCGCACAGATATCATTAGGAATTCGCAATATAAAGGGAGATACGAATGATCTCAATTAGTTCTTTTTTTTTTCGAAATGCGTAGTCATCACCCAGCAAGGTCTTAACAGTTTCACCAGACTACTAAGGCGAGCGCTTAAGGCACTCAGCCGATTTTATTTTTTATTATATATTACACCTCGGCTTGGCTGTTGCCTGTTACATGCAAAATCGCGACCTATCTTAGCTAACCTAGCTAACTATTCATATATGTATGAGTTATTGAAACGTATATGTGTACCAAGCATACACGCCTCATCAACTCCTCCATATATTTATTACCGGAAAATTGAGAGTTTTTCATTACGATATGGGAAAAAAAAGTAAACCCTGCCACTTTCATGTGTAAGCGTGTAGGCGTGCACGTGTGTGGGGGTGATCGTGTAGTGTTGTAGCGGTGATGTATATTTGTGTGTCACCGTATCGCGCAAGCAACGCACTCACGGGCTCCCTACCGAGGGATCGAACCTAGGCTTGAGCCGCTGCAGTGGAAGGCCTAATCGGGTGTGCGGGAGCGAAATTAACCCCCAGACCACGGCGGCGTGATCTGTGGTTACGCGGGCGTGGGCATGAACACGCTCTGTTTCGAGGGACAGGCTGGTACTGATCGTTCGCTGACGTGATTGAATCAGAAGGGTTGGTAAAAATGTGTCGCGGACGTCTTTTATAACGCGCAACGTTAGGTACGGGTTCATAGATTGCGGCGGATACCACTAACGGACTGTACGGCGGATACCAATAACGGACTCCTCAATTAGTATTCACTACTCACTCCCTTGGCATGATGCATGAGCATAATATAAGCAAGTCATTAAGTCGTGGTTATTTCAATATGTTTTAGAAGCAAGCCAGAAAGTCATGGTAATTTCAAAGAGGAAAATTAAACATGAATAATAATAGCAATAATTTAGCTAGCTAATATTGAATTTCGAATTTATTAACTTTGCATTTCATAATAATTTTACTGTCTTCAATATTCATTAATGGCATACAACTGTTAAACGTTATAATATGTAATCATTATTCCCACAATCACAATAAACATATCATAGACAGTACGGAAAGTACCTATAAACGTTCGTACCGGTACACTCACACAAACATGCGCATCGATGAGACCCCTAAGCGATTCTCGCGGTGCTGATCATAGAATACCTTTCAAAACCTCTCCTTGATGCCACTGTTGTGTGAGTGTGCCGTTTTCGAGAGTTTGTACGTACTTTCACTACTGTTTCTCATATTTATACTGTGCCACAATATTCCAGGATGAAGGTAATAAAAAAACATACATTAACTTAGACTATGTATATTTATAACACTAAACAATTTTTGCTATTTACAAATATTTTCCGTACCAGCGATGATCGAATGGCGATAACATTTTATGACAGCCACCCAAATTATTTTGTATGATATACTTCAAAGTGTAGTGATTCTGATTGTTTTCTTCCAGCCACTTTTCCTTTGCTGCTTTTTTCTCCATAGACTCAAAAGAAACGGCTTCCGCTTTGAATGGCAATCTTTCAGCAATGATTTTTAATATGGGATATGCCTGAAAACAAATTAAATCTCATTGGATTTTTAATTATTATTTACTAGCAGGGCCCGGCAGACGTTGTCCCGCCCTGATTATAAACAAATCCTTGACAAATTATATACCAAAACCTTCGTCATGAAGTCTACCCACTCGTGAAAACCGCATGAAATTTCGTTTGGTATCCGTTTGAGTTTATCGCAAACAAACAGACAGACAGACGCGGTACGGGACTTTGTTTTGATGTAATGATATACAAAATTACACATATATATATTTTCATTATGTAGGGGTTATTTAATCATGAAGATAATAAAGCTACACTTATAGCTGAATCTTAGTAGTGATTGTATTTTAGACTACAGCATCTAAAAAATGAACCATTAGTTTGTACTCTTTGATTTGAGTATATTACACTAGTATCCAAAGTTTAGTGCAATCTTACAGACATGTTCAATATTTACTTAAAGATTTTAAAAGTAATTTGTATTGGGCAGGTTATTTCCTAATATCTACAGCAATTACATACTGTGCTTTTTACATTAATATGTTGACTGCTATGGGGGTCACCAGTCGGTACTCGACTTTGCTACGATTTTATAACTCATATCATTTTGCTGGAAACAATATTTCATCATAATATGTATCTCATATTATGTTGGCGCCTCAGACAAATCATACAAAATCTGTCAGGTAGGTAGTGTATTTAAGATATTCTAGGTAAAACCAAAAATTGTGCTGCTCATCCATTCCACCATTTTTGTATGTGGTAGAACCGACCTAATAGACAACCGACATGAAGTAACAGTGCTTGTATTGTTGCGTTTCATTCAATCAGTGAGAGCACAGGAAGACCATCTCCCCTCCGACCCCTCCTTCCCCAAAGACAGGCTGGCAACGTAACTGCGACTCCTCTAGTGTTGATAGTATCTATGGATGGTGGTGATCACTTAAAATCGGGTGACACATCTCCTATGATAAATAAAAACCAGCTTGCGGCTATATCGGTTTTTATTAAAAAACCATGCAATATTACCTCTGCATATTCACATTTTCCACCAATTTCAAGTATGATTCTGCCAGATTTAATTGGTGTGACATAGTGGTCAATAGCTCCCTTGCCACCACCCATCCGTTGACCTTGGCCTTTCTTAGTGACAGGTTGCCACGGCGGATCTATTCTCCAAATGGCAAACATTTTCTTCATGTCTAATCTTCTAGCTACTACAAGACGTGCCATTTCAAAATGCTCATATCTCATCCTGCCCCCTCCGGTTGCCTGTAAGGTAAAATAATGCTTTCTGTAATATCATATAGTGGATTTATTTCTCTTTCGTCTATATCATACTGTGTCGAAAATTTTTGTCGGTTTTGGTCATTCCAAATGTTCACTTATTGAAGTGAGTTTATTAGTCCCGAGCCAGATGTCGAGTCAGTTTTTAAAGGCATGTACAGGATTAGCAGATACTATTTCGTCAGGCAATTGGTTCCAGTTTAGTACCACTCTATTACTGAGGAAATTGTGGGCAATTGTTGTGTGTGTTTGAATTATTTTAGTTTGATTTCCTCTTGTAGATCTTGTTGTGTCTCTTAAAATATACATTTCACGTAAGTATGGTAGGTTGTATTTATGAGTAACTATTTTGTATGTTTCTATGAGGTCACCACAAAGGCGTCTTTCTTTGAGAGTAGTAGAGATTACTTTTTCACTGTATAAACATAACAAGGTTTTTCATACCGGTGTATCAAAATATATGTACATAGAAACCATTTTTAGATTTTGATGGCAAAGAGAGTTAGTTAAATAACCTTAAACAATTTTAATGAAACCTCAAAAGCTTGTGGTATACTTACTTAAAATATCAAAGGAAATACAACCATGATAGCGGTCTCTACAGTACTTGGGCTGATTGTTTACCTAACTCCTACACTGAATATAAGAGACTTAGATTTGGTTAGACAGGGCGAGAAACAGTAGTGATGGTGAGTGTTGATGGATATTGGAAAGAAGCTCCTTGAACCTATTTTTTTTAAAGTAGAGAAACCTCTAAAAAGACTTGCCAGGTCCCCAGGGGAGGATCTGAACTGAGCCAAACTCTAACTGCCTAAAAAATTCTATGACAACCTGCGACGCATTGTAGGCCTATCGCGGGATGACGCAAGTAAGCTCCGCTACACCTATGGTGACAGGTGTTTCCCACGCCGCAACCGGCTGAGGCAGCCCGGTTGCATGACTGCCTCCCAGCCCGCCGAACCAGTGCAATGTAAGTCCAGGCCCCTCGACCTTTTCCTACAAGAAAACTCTTATAGGGAGCTTACTATATAACTGAAGTCTTCAGGGAAAGAAACTATTTTGAAATCAAACTATTCATGACCTCTTTGTTTCCAAGATTTAAGGATGAACTCCCTGCTGATGTGCATTTCATGGAAACAGAACTTATTAACCATAAAGATTATTATAATATTGCTTGTTATACACTTACGACAACACCATATTGTTTCAGCTGTAATGTGTTGTGCAATGTTTCAGGACCACGCATATACCGCAGGCGCTTTTGCATCTTTGGAGGTTTCAAATTAGATGGGTAAAGTGGCACCTTGTCATAAACACGTAATCTTTGTCTTTCAGGTATTTCAATGTCTGGGGAAATTAGAAAAAATAAATCACATATGAACATTGTAAAATATTTAGAACTTCAGTGTGTAGGAAGGTATACAGCAGGTATACACAATAATGATAGATCTAAACAAGGTACATAAAATTTGGTTACATAAATATTACGCAGACACAACAATATAACAAATGAATGGCCATACAGTAATTTTTATAATACATACGATCATAGTTTTTCGGTGGAGGAAAATACTTTATGCCTGCTATAAATGTTATTTGTGTACTTTCTGGACGTAGGAATCCTAGAACAAAACAACAACTCATTTAAAGATTCCAATATTCATTTTAGTTTCAGCATATTTTTGTCAATATACCTAGAGATATACGAAATGCACTTTTCAACATTTTTTTATATTTTTATGTTCCAAATATTTACATAAGAAATTTAACAACAGTAAAGTGAGGTTATAATCCGATAGAAGTATTATTAGTCTGCGAGTTAGAGATGTTAAAAAATAATAGATTTTTATTTAAATCGATTTTTTATTATCGATGTTCATATTAATATTAATACATTTTTAAATAATCGATTATGTAAATTACGCATTTAAATCGATCTTTATAAACATCTATGCGACGGATGAAAAAAACTCAAAATAAGTTCATTATTATTTACAATTGAAGAGTGAGCATAGTGATATAATATAATAAATAAATAAATAGCCTTTTATTCAAACCTTCTTAGACAAATTACATTAAGTTTAAACTTACAGCTTAAAACTAATGCTTAACTCTTATGCTGATTAAACTATTTATAAATTAATATTTGTTTCTTCGTTTCCATCTCCAGATTTGTTTTCCAATCGGCAAAGGCTTTTTTTTTTCTTTTTTACGTGGGGAAATCCCTTATGGATACCCACCCTCCCGGGGGAGAGAGTGGGATATGTCCGACTCGCACGGACTAAAACCCCACGGTGTACCGACAGACCGTGATGTTGGGGCGGCAAGGGATCGTTCTATGCTATTCCGCTTGAATAGCCGCCCCAACGGTCCACCCGGCGGAAGGTTGCCGCCGGGCTCCTACCTATAGAGAGGCAGCTGGGCACACGCCAGCTGCCCCTCCTCGTCCGCCGGATCTGTGCAATGAGGGGATGAGCCCCCCGACTGCATCCCCTCAGATCCGGCTACGGTGGCAGGAGGAGTTGGGCAAAGCGCCGCCTCCTCCTGCCAGTCCTCCTATGGTGAAGACGGTTACTGAGGGGGTCCGCCTCACGGGCCCTCTCCGCTGCCTCCTTTTGCGAGATGAAATCGGCAAAGGCCTCCTCCAACCTTTTGCATTCGTTTCTATCCTGAGCCACTCTGTTTCATATAACTTCTGCCACTTTTCGGATGTCGTCATCCCACCGTTTATGTGGTCTACCTCTCTTTCTTTTTCCTTCTCTAGGGTACCTCTGTGTCACTTTCTTACTCCATTCATCATGTCCTCTTATCACGTGGCCAGCCCATCTTTTTGTACTCTAAAAGGAGCGCTTTTTTTCTCTAATTGAATTCTCACTATACTGTGACTGTATACGTTTTTTTTTTATTCCAATGTATTTTTGTTCGATTCCTTGTTTTAGTAGTACCTCCCATATTTTTTCGTGTGTTAAACAATCGAATGCTTTACTATAATCAATACATGTGATGTAGTATGTAAGCTGGTATTTGTTGTATTTCTCTAAAACCTGACGCACTGTGTGGATGTGGTCAATTACTGAATAGTCCTTGCGAAATCCTGCTTGCTCAATCGGTTGATATTCGTCTAGGGTTCTTTCAATCCGTTTGAGGATTATCTCAACAAAAATTTTATATATGTTGGACATAAGGCTGATAGGCGATAGTTTCCGATATCATATTTATCTCCTTTCTATAAGAAAAGTAGAATAATATTAGACTCTGTCCATTGCTGGGGTATAGTTTCGGTGTTTATGATATTATTGAACATATCTGTGTGCACCGGTGTCAGGATCTTCCTGCTGTGTTTTAGAATTTCATTGTATATACCATCGGGTCCGGGTGCCTTATCATTCTTTTGGGTATTAATTGCTTTCTCAACCTCTCTATGGAGGATATTTGGGATGTTAAATGTTTCTAACAATTTGATTCCGCTTTGCGTGGTATTTCTTCCATAAAGTTTCTTGTAGTATGATGTAACTGTTTGTAGTATATCTGTTCTGCGATGATTCCATTTTCCCCGATAATCCTTTATTTTTAGTATCCACTACGCTATATATATATACGCTTTTTTAGTTCCACCTGTTCTGAGTATGTAATTTTTTATCGTTTCCATCCTCAGTCGTTTTCTATCCTTTCTTCGATTTCTTTGCTAATTTGAGCTAGTTTCTTTCTTCTATTTAGCGTAGTGCTTACGCTAAGTAGGTGGTTTTTTTCTTCATGTAGTTTAATAGTGGTTGTTGATAGATCTTTTTTTGTGTCAACTTTGGTACCTGCAATGAGCTTTGTCTGGGTTTGCATTATATTCTCTAAACAATTGTATTTTTCTTGGGTTCCTAGTTTCATAGTGTTGTCTTTGAAATCTTTAAGTTGGTCTCTCAAGGCGGATGTTATTTGTTCTATTTGCTATTTGCTGAGTTTTATGTTTCTTATGTCTTGTCTTGGTCTAGGTTTCTACGGTTGCTTTGTTTTTAGTTCAGCTCTGATGAGCCTATGCTTCGTGTTAGAATTAAATGTTTTTAATGACGCTAAAGTTGATAAAATATCTGGTTCTGTTGCTCTTAGTGAAATCAATTTCAGTTTTTATTTGACCATCAGGCGAAATCCTCATGTTTTTTCTGTTTTTCTTATACACAGTATTTAAGATTGTTAAGTTATATTCTAGCGCAAAGTTTATAATTTTTTCCACATTCCTACTTCTGGTTTTATTGCTATACGAGAATGATCCTAGTATTGTGTTTTGTTTTGGGCGTCTCACTCCAATTTGGCCATTATAGTCTCCCATTACTATAAGATTTTGATGGGCATGTTTTTGAATTGCCTCATTCAGATCACGGTAGAAGGCATCGATGTTTTCTAAATTTGATTGTTTTGTAAGTGAATAAATTTGTACTATGGACCATGGATTCTTATACCCAAGTAGTTTCATATTCGTAATCGCTATGCGCTCTGAGATTCCAATAAATTCGTTTACGTACTTCTTTATATGTTCCTTAATGATAAATCCTACTCCAGGTGATAGAATAAGTAGTCTGGATGGAAAGTAATGTTTTCGCCCATTCTTCTCACTTCGCTCATACCTAAGATATCCCATTTGATTTGTTACAACGCGTATGTTAGTTCCGTAAAATTTTCTTCGTTTCTTAGGGTAAGTACATTAAGGGATGCGATATATATCGCTGATTTTTGGTGATTGTTGTCTTTTAATGTTGGAGGGTTGTGGTTTCTTTCCTCCACGAGGACCAGTCGGCTTGGAGGTGAATGTATCTTCTTTGTTAATTCGTTGTGTTTAATATTTATTAACGGTTTACGATCGCTGGTATGTAGTTGCTATTGCTTTGTTGTCGATAAAATTGTTGAAGGAGAGCGAGAATGAGATCAACTCTTCATCTTTTCGAATGCACTTATTCTGTTGACCTTAGACGGATTTTGCATTCGTTGTTTTCTTGCCTGTATTTCAGCTTGTGGTGAGATGGATATCTCTCTCTTCCTTTTGTCTGTAGCTTTGGAATTTTTCTTTACTATGAGTTTGTTAAATTTTATGTATTCAATGTTCCCTTCGTTTCTTCCTTTCATTAGTTTGGGTTGTAGTGACCTCCTTATTTCCAAGGTTTCCTTTGAATAGTCTTCGGTTACATATAGCTCATTAAATTTCTTTTTATTCTTCATAATTTCTGTTTTTTTTCCATCCACTGACCAATAAAAGGAGCGTAGGTCTGGGCTTTTTATTTTTGTTGCCAATACAATGTATTTTGTTTATTTCGTTATTAGATTTCTGCGAAAAATCGATTTTTATAATATTTAAAAATAGACATGCTTTCCATATTCCTATAATAAACCTAAAGATTCAAAATAACAATTTATCAGATTAAGAATCAAATAAAATGATACGTATCAAAAATAACCAGTTCAAAACAAAATAAAAGTGAACGTTCCTTTAAACTTGCAAGGTAAAGAATATAGAAACTAAATACCATACAAATTTTCAGTACTATTAAACATTATATCGTTATAAAAATGAAAAGATAAGCATCCTATCAAAATGACAACATTGTTAATTTTAACTTTAAAATTCAAAACAATGAATATAGTGTGATTGACGAAATTAAAATTGAAGAATTTGTTTATTCAATAATTACAAAATAATTTATAGTTTTGTAAACTTATCGATGTCGAGTTCACAATAAAACATTTTTAGTGAACATGTTGAATACATTGTACTCGCATGGCAGCCCCTTTTAGTTTTCTTGAATTTTGATTTTACAGAGGGCAGTATTTGACTGTCATAAGAACCACAACAATCATTATAAGATATAGTAACTCATGTTACTTGTAAGGCAGTGGGATATTTCCATTCTATGTTTTTTTTAATTTGTGGTTTCACAACAAAAATTTTCATTCTGTCGAACAGGACATGCATATTACTGTGGTATTATTCTTTTTCGTTACAAAATACTTTCGCCAGCCGCTTTTAGGTGTTTTGCGGCTAGAAAACATTTTAATTGTTTAAATCTATATTATCTCACTATGCTCACTCTTCAATTGTAAATAATAATGAACTTATTTTCAGTTTTCTTTTCATCCGTCGCAGAGATGTTTATGAAAATCGATTTAAATGCGTAATTTATATAATCAATCTTTCAAACATCGATTAATATTGATATACACATCGATAATAAAAAATCGATAATTTTTAACATCCCTAGCTACAAGGATTTTATACATATTATACTATATACTCTGTGCTATGTAGCGAGATAGTTTTTCTGTGGTTTGTTTATATTTTTGTAGAAAGATACAACAAACAAATTGTATATCATTATAATACGAAATACGAAGCAGGACATTGTTTTTTATTCATATAGGGACATACACGTTGATAAAAGAAAAGTTGCATAAATATCTGATTGAAATATGGAGTACCGGACGATGTTACAGTTGCAAAAGTATATTTATTTTAATTTTTATCTCTTCATATCGTGGGTAGTTGTTACTACTTTTTTCTTGTTTGATAAGGTAGTCTATATACAGTAATTTCCATAAAACTTGAATAAAGTCTTTACAGGTGTATTGCGAACAAGGGATATCATAACAATTATTTTATATGTTGTGTTTTAGGTTGATACACTGGGACATCTGACGAAATATCTATCAATTACTGTATTATTATTGATAATATTTATAGAATCAGCAAAAATACTTCTTGGTTATTTTGGAAATTTGTCACGCAGAGTGAGTTTTAACCTGGATACTAGCTTTGGGACAGATTGGTCCCAGCACACTTTTTTAACACCTGTATTAGTGAAAAACCATAAAGATTTAAGCGCCATACAAACGAAAATAGACCTTATGATGCAAAGGTTAGCAAACAGTTTGGCAGTATAAGGTTTAAAAAA
>JACEII010000039.1:1710895-1844024 GCA_014332785.1 Antheraea mylitta | reverse complement strand
ATATATATATATATATATATATATATATATATATAATATAAGATCTGGATCCAAAATCCCTTTTTAACATAGAGCTTTAATACCAATTCATATAAATGACTAACCTGTTAAGCCACAGTACCCCCTCAATTGCAGTAGTTTTCCCATTATAATATTCTTGTAGCATTAACTCAAGTAAGCAGGAATTTTTTTCATATTTGTAACCTTTTTTGATTTTCTGAAAAATAATTAAAATATGTTTTATATCTATAAAAAGGCTTTCTGTAGATTTTACTATAAACACAATGTACAAATAATTAACATATATTTAATTTATATGGTTGAAAACATCTAGGGTGAATGACATTTTTTTTTGTTTACTGTTAATATTAATTTGTTATCAATATAATAATAGGTTAGCATATGAATCAGATAAATTTGGAGTTTGATTATTACTACAATGAAAAAGGTAACAACAATGAATCTTAAAACATATGTATAAAGCTTACATCAATATTTCCTTGCATATCATATTTAACTGGTGCAAAAACTGTACCAAGGCGTTCTGTAAAAAAAAAACTTTTTTTTTGTTTTATTTCAAAATATATACATATAACAAACTTGTAAAAATAAACAGTTGTTAAATATAGGAAGCTGATAATCTAGACTGGTAACATTTTTTTCTCTTTTGATTACAGATAGTAATTTCATTCGAGTGAAACGGGACCAATATTTTATTTTATAGGCATATTTGATTAAAAAAAAATGGAAACAAATATCTGTTAAAAAAAAAGTAAATAAATACGTACCTACTAAAGACACTAAGTCATCCGCTGCTTCTAGAAATATATTTATATTAATCTGCCCATTTAAAACAGGAGGAAAACACGTAATATTATCAAAAGACATTTGTGTTGAAGTACTTGCCATTTTTAAATACGATTATTTTTTAGCAAAATTAAAGCATTATTTTTGAAATTATTTATCACATCTTTTAATTGTTCTCTCGACAAAATATATTATTTATACAGGTATATATAATGAATACTGATACGATATCAGAAATCCTTTACGAAAACGGATGCCTAATCTAAATGTCATTATCAAACGTCAATTTACTAGGTTGCCTACATAAGCTTAAGGTTACCACTTTATAAAAATACATTTTTATCTTAATATAACGAAGTTCACATTTTAATTTCACCCGTATAGTTCTGCCGTCTGTTTTTTTAATTTTTTTGTCTGTTACAATTTATTTTATAATTATAGATGTGAGTTGTATATTTTAATTTTATCACTTTCACGATATTCGTCTTTCTAGTTATAACAAAATATATTTTTTTCCACAATATTGTCAGGATCGGCACCGTTTTGATACAATATTAATAAGAAAAGGTTTGCTTAAGTACGTTCCCTAGATCGTCTTCTACCACTATTGTCAATACTTTACTCTTAGGCGAAAAGGTGAATGGCACTAAAAATCTTTTTTCTGGTAAAAGATTTGTAAATTCATAAGAATCTAATACCATCCCATTTGATTCATCTCTCACTTCTACTATTCTTATACCGGCGGTAGAAATTATCATCATTTTATTTTTGTCGAATTTTAAATATCTCGTTATGGCTTGTCTCTCTCTGCCATATTCATTGTTAAACCATCTGTGGTAGGATAACAGCACTGCGCAATTTCTAGTCCAGTAAATAGAGTCATTTCCGTTTGTTCTATTAATATTTTTTTTTGAATCAGAAAAACTGTTTGTTATGCTTGAATATACACTGGAAGGTCTTGTTATGGGAGTTATATTTGGGTTTCTCCTAATAATATCAGACTTGGACATTGAAGCAAAATTACCCAGTGTTGTTTTACTTCTTGGTCCCAAAACTCGAAGTGGTTCAGCAACGTTCATTGTGACGTTTATATTTCGTTGGAGCGAAACTGTAGAATGTTGTACTGGTTTGCCACTAGAGTTATTCATGTTATCTTTTACTAAAGGAGATCTTTTTTCACCAAGAGTAAAAACTCTATCAATATTATCAAAACCTCTTCCCATGATTCCATCTTTTGTGTGTCCTAGATCAAATGTATGGCCCAATTCATGGAAGACTGATCCTAATGTTGTTGCAAAACAACCTCCGAATGTTCCACGATACCCACTGTCATCCATAAACCTCTTTGTGTTGACGGGAGTTGTGTCCATAAATTTTGGAATTATTTCATCAACACACGATGGCCACGTATATAAACACGCTGTTCCGAATAACGCTAAACCACCCCCACCCAAAGCTGCATAACCTTCAGTATATGATACAATCTCATCGTGTGTCATAGGTTTATCTATATCGGTACCTTTAAATCGAGTACAAGATATAAAAGCCAAATACTTTCTTTCATTACTTCCTAAATCTGAAAGCATGATTTCTCTACCGAAATGTGTCCATAACTCTGCTTGTTTCATTTTTCTTGCCTTATTTACATTAAGTGCGCTCTTAAAAACAATGCATTCGGGTTTTTTAGGATTAACTTCATGTTCAAGCTGAAATGATTTCCGTCCAATGCCACTTTCAAATAATTTTTCAGCTGTTATACTTTGAATAAGTTTTGCACCAAGAGCTATTTTGCAGCACGCATTTTCTATAGAATTGTCAAATTCAGGTGGACTCTGAAAGCAGCCATCATGACCTTGACATATAATATACACGGGAGTTACTCTGAGATTCGTTTTTCTGGGTGTATAATCTAGTATTAGTGTTTTTCTTTGTTGCTCCGCATATTGTAAACAAATTGTATTCTCTCCTCTGTTTAATTCAATTATCACTTTGAATTCGCCATTATAAATACTCCACTCAGACGAATTATGAATTCCATTGTTTGTTATTGTACAGGTTAATTTATCTTGGTTATTTGAATTACCCCTGGTTATAATTCCTTTAACTAGAACTACTGAATAGTTTACGGTTTCTCCATTTTGAAAATTGGTAACAAATATTGAAGAATTGTGCTCGTTGTCGCACTCTTCATTCATTCTGTTGTCCATGACCTGAAATTTGATTAACGGTTACAAATAAAGAAAGAGATTTTGTGTTAACTATTTGACCTTCATAAACTCTACGTAGAGTTTTCTCGATTTATTTCATTGTGATCAGTCTATACCTAATTGGGTTACGTATTTTGTTCCGGTGATCTCGTATCGGCTAATAAAACTGCCTATCGATTTCACGGATTAGCTTTTACTATTAGCAACTAGAGCAATTCGTTTTCTTTTTGTTTCAAACTGTATCTAAATTTTAAAAGTGTATCATAAATGAATAGTTTTGCACTTAACAATGACTCACCATGATGTGGTTAGCGTGTAGCGCGCAGAGCCAGCGCGGCGGGAGGACTGCGGATGCGGGCGGCGCGGCGGCGTCGTCTTGGCAAACGTTCGCACTTCGCAGGCAGCACCGTTCCTCCTCACTTCCCACTAAACTTGGTCGAACGTTATTACGGTTGGTGTGCGCATGCTCGTCTATGCAGACCGACGCGACTCGGTAACGATTGCGTTCGCCAGACAGGTACGCGACTGGCTGTCTCCATAGACAAGGGGGAAATTCGAACAATGCACCAAAACAAAAGAGACTGAGTCACTGTCATCTAAGTGTTTATCATATTATTTATCTTACATACGTATGAATAGGCTGGGTTAACGTCTAGTATTATAAACGTATATACAAAGAAAGTATAATCGTGAACATAGTATATCATAGGGTTTAAAATTAAGAAACCTCTTTAATAATGTTATTAAACCTATAGTCATAAGTTTCAATTGGCTACTAAAAATTAAACTACTTAAAGTTAGTAAGCAATAATAAAAACGTATATATCATGGAAATTATATTTTATATAGCTTAAAAAGTTTCACATAATATACTTATAATTCATACTTTCAACACTAATTTTGCATATATATTATTAGCGACCCGTTCTTACTTCACACGGGTGCAATGAACTTATAAATCTGGTGTTATAAGTATGTAAGTGATTTAGACACATTTATTAGGTGTCCGATGATTTTTTGGCTCTTAACATTTATGAAAGTCAAGAGCTTCGTAACTCTCTATATACAAACAACTATTTTTACACATGATTAATATCTTCTTTAATAGTTATTAGAATTTTATGCTTTAAAAGGCAATTTTTATCTAAATTAGAATTTTAAATAAATAACAGATGTATAATTAGATAAGGACTAAACGTAAATGCCGCTGTTTGATTTACTTCATTGTAACTTTAAAAAACTGAGTTATGAGTAGAACATACCTGCTGGTTTGTAGAAAATTCAAAGCCTTTTAACTGATTAATAAAACCTGATATTGTAAAAATATCTTGTATCTCGGTAAAACATTCAAATAGTATCGAATTTGGAAATATCAAAATTTTTTACTTGTCTGCTCTACATGGAATGCCTCCGTATGGCAATCTGATTACAATCTGTCACCTAATAATTAATGATGCTACAGTTGGAACGATCTTATAAAGGATATTTTCGTAAAAGATAGAAGTGTATTATATTGCCGGAGAACGCACGGCTTGCTTTTCAGTCATTTCTGTGTGTCATTTGCATGTTATCAAATGAACACAATGTTCATTTTAAATTGTAAATATTTGCGGAAGAATGGCAAACATGATTACTTAATTCCAAATTTAAGTTTCCACTGTGATAACAAATATTTGATGTAAGTTTACTGTCTTTTTTTTTCGATCTGACTTCGCTATCAGATCTAGCAAGGTCTTAACAGCTTCACCGGACTACTGAGGCGAGCGTTTAAGGCACGCAGCCGATTTTATTTGACAACTAGCTCAAGGGTGCACAGTACACCTCGGTTTGGACTGTTGCCTGATCTGAGCTGACCTAAGTTAATATTCATACATATATGAGTTGTTGGAACATATATGTGTACCAAGCATACATATCTCAACAACTCTTAAATATATTTCGTTTCGGATAATTTTCTTAACTATTTCAGTTCAATAAGGGAAAGAAATTAATCCCTTCCACTTTCATGTGTAAGAGTGTATGCGTGCACGTGTGTGGAGGTGATATGTGTAATGTTGTCGCAGTGATGTAAAATTTTGTGTCACTGTATCGTTCGATATAAGTTTACTGAACAGAAGAAAACAGTATACCTATAAATAGTACATTTCTTTGTTACCCGTCAGCTAAGCTGTTCGCCTTTGGAATTTGAAAGTACACATACGTCACATAGACTCCTAAGCGATATTTATACAATTTTGCAATTAGAATCGATTGAAATACCTATTTATAAACTACTTAAAACCTTTTGTACATAGCTGAACTGCGTTTTTCGGGCAGGTTTTTTATTAAATACCAAGATTCAGAACGAAACTGGTATTCATTAAACAAGTTAACTCGTGCCTAAGTGAAACTCCTTTCAACGCAATGATAGCGTTACTACTTCATTCTTCTACCATAGTGTGAAGTCTTAAATCATAAAATAGAAACGCCTAACAGAATTGTTATAACATAACTGAGTTTGTTGAGTTGAAAATTTCTGCAGGCACCACGTATGGGACTAACCATATAAAAATATCTTGCTAGAAATTCAAGCAAATAGAAACACATATTATCTTTTTACACTTGTAGTAGCGTAGTGTTCAAAAACCACATGTTATTGTAATATATTATTTGCATCGTTCATAGCTGTATACGATCAAATATTGAAAAACATAATTATCGGCTCACAATAGTGTTTAAATTATTTGATGTTGTGTGATGCTTTGTCATAAGAGTAAAATGTCCCTCAGACATAAACTCACTTTATATAAAACTTGCATCCGTCCGATCATGACGTACAGTAGTCCGGTCTTTGCACACGCGCAAAATCGTATTCATAAGTTGCAGGTTCTCCAGAACCGAGCCCTACGTAAAATCAACGGTGCCCCATGGTACGTCCGGAATAAGGATCTCCACAGGGACCTGGAGATGCCTTCTGTTTGGGCGTATATAAAACCACTCCCAAGCAGTTATTTCGAAAAAGCCGCGAATCATCCGAGCCCGTTAGTGGTATCCGCCGCGAACTATGAACCCGTACCCAACGCTGCGCAGTGTAGAAGACGACCGCGACACGTTTTTACCGACCCCCTGATTCAAACACGTGAGCGAACGATCAGTACCAGCCTGCCTCTCCAAACAGAGCGTGGTCACGCCCACGCCCGCGTAACTACGTACATGGGGTGTAAGGGGTGTCGAGTAACATCTTAAGACTTGAGACACCCAAGCCAACCTCACCTGCACGTGGTGCACCCTGCTGATCAACGAACGAGGCAATGGCGATAGCGGGGTGGTAGGGTTTTACAGCCCGACTGGGTCGCAACCACCATGTACATGGCGAAAAAGCCCGTCATAGTGACTCGCTTCTGCGCGTCGCGTTTCGGGATCAGCCTGTGCATATCCAGTACCGGGTGACTTTCGTCACTATGGCCGGCATGACAGCGGCGACCGACGATGGATAATCTGTTTCTCGGTGGTCGCCACTGTTTTTGGATTGTACTATGCTTACCATCAGGCATAGTGCAGTCACTTTGTCGTGCTTCAATAAAAAAAAAAAAAAAAACTACAGATCACGCCGCCGTGGTCTGGGGGTAAATCTCGCTCCCGCATACCAGATTAGGCCCCCCTCGGCAGCGGCTCGAGCCTAGGTCCGTTCCTTCGGCGTGAAGCCCTTGAGCACGCTGCTCACGCGATACAGTGACACAAAACCTTACATCACTTCAAAAACATCACCTATACACACGTGCACGTCTACACGCTTACAGGCTGTTTTTCTTTTTCAGAGAAATAAACGAGAAGGACTTTTACCCTTATTTTTCCCTATCCTATCCTATGCTATATACAATAGTCTAGAGGATTTTTTCCGACGCAAAATATATATAGGAGTTGTTAAGGCACGCATGCTTGGTACACGTGCATGTTTCAATAACTCATATACGTATATCTAGATAGCTTAGGTTACCTCAGATAGGTCGCGGTTATTGCACAAAACAGGCGACAGCCCAAGCCGAGGTGTGCCGTGCACCCTTGAGTTAGTCACCCAAACATCCCAAATCGGTTGAGTGCCTTCAGCGCTCGCCTCAATAGTTCGGTAAAGCTGTAAAGACCTTTTCAGGTCAACAGCGTTTTAATTTCGAAAAAAAAAGATGTTGTGAGATATATTATTAGGCAGAAATTGCCTTTAATTTTATTCAACAGCTAACGATAATACTTTATCTATACTCTCGACAAATAAACAACGGAGTGTCTGTAATGACAAAATTACAACTTTATACTAAACTAGCCTCTGCCCGCGCCTTCGTTCGCGTGGAGTACACTAACACGCAGCAGTTCTCAAAAGGAAAAACATCCCGATTTTGAAACACTTTTCACATGTGCTCCGCTCCTATTGGTCTCAGCGTGACGATATATAACATATAACCATTCTCAATGATTGAGCTATATAACACTGAAAGAATTATTCAAATCGGACCAGTAGTTTCTGAGATTACCCCCTACAACGTCACAACATCACAACGTCACAAACTTTACCTCTTTATAATATTAGTATAGATGGATATAAAAGTATATACGGTGTCTATACCAAAAATGACTGCGTGTTTGTTTCTTCCGGATAATCTTCGAAACGGTTGGATTGATTTTGACGTGACTTTCACTGGCAGATAGGCAATGGTAAAAGATATAGCTAAACTAACCTACACTTTTATTTAAAGAATAGATCCACGTAAATATAATATTTTATCAAGGTTTGAACGCAAACAAAGTTGCGGGAGGCCGGTAGTTTATAAAGCGATATTAACCTTATAGATTTCTGGCTGTAGGCGAAAAGTCCATTTGCCTTTTTAACTCCAGTGTTGGAAACAACGAATAGTAAATATTTGTAATATATTTTTTTTTATTATTCAGTTTATAATAATTGTTAAAAATGAACTGGCTATCGGAATACAAAGGATACTTGAAGTTCGCAGAAAGAGCCTATGCGGTCCTTTTTAAAAATATCTGAAATTTATTTTAGAATAATATCTGGTGTTATTGGTCACCAAAGTGTCTTTCGAAAATTGTATGAGTATCGGCCAGTCATGCCAATGACTATTTCGGTGAATTAAATATACAATGAACGGTCTCTTGTTTCTTATTCAGTCTACTGCTGTTCGTACATACAACGGTTGATGGTATTATTGATCGCATTGAAGTACGTTTAGATGCGAATTCATTCATCGTAATAATGGACACATTGAATTAATTTATTTTCATTACAGTCATGGGTTAATTGACATTGGCAATGCTTCTGCGGTGCCAAAACAAGAAAGGAACAGTCATATATTTGAATAATGCAAATTACAATTAACTGGTACACGTGTATTTTTATTTTAAATTCTTTCATTCATTGCAACATTACGATTAAACCTATACGATTAAACTATAACTATAGTTGTGGTATTTAAAACCTTTAGAAGTTTATCGTCTCGTAGAGTAATAATGTTTTTCTTTATTGCTACAACAGTCTTAGCTTTTGCGACTAAAGCTCGTTTTAATATGAGTATTGAAATAATACTTGTTCTACATAGGTAATAATTATGATTTAAAATAACATATTATACAGTATTTGCCAAACCTTTTGACCGCTCTGAATAAAGGTGTGCAGAACACAAATCTTTACTCTACTGAATTCCTTCTAAACGGCTGGACCAATTTTGATGAAATTTTGTGAGAATGTTCCAGTGGTGTGCGGTAGGTTACGCTACGATTGAGTTTTAGTATTATTTTTATTATCAAGGCAGGACAACATACGTCGGGCCCGCTAGTTAAGTTATAAATACGTTTTATATGCATAACATCGAGACAACTTAAGGATAAATAAATACCAATTTTAGAGTCTTAACTTTGTTGTACAATACAATACTCTTAAGTATATTGTACGCAAGTCCGAACTTTGTGCTATAAACAGCGCGTCCAAAAACATCGTCAAAGCCTGTGTGTTCTTGGTGTATTATTCGCTTGTAATTGTTTTAAAGTTTGTAGAACTTGATAGTTTTAATACATAACTAAAGTAAGTTCATTGTTTTTATTTTTCTGGTATTTCAACCAGAGAGTAGTGAGCACTTGCGTGACTCGTCTTTTGCAATAGTAAAATATATAATATACAAACTTATGTAAATGTACAAACTGCGAAGACCATTATCATAAGCCGATATTAATTTGAATGAGATATATTTATCCTTACATATTGTAAAATTCATCGTCTTTCTGTTTGTCCATTAGTATTCTTCTAAACTGAAAACCAATGAACATGATGAAGATGTTTTTTTTTTTCAATTATACGTGTATCTTTGACCAGGATTTAGTACTATATATTTAGCTACATTTTGGTAATAATATATGCGATAAGTTGTTAAAAATAAATTCATTCATTCAACATAGAATTAAATTTTTAACCGATTTTAAAGTGTATTCTTCAAATTAGATAAAATCTTTATGAATCTAATTGAAAGAGTATATTACATATTTCCTTTGCTTGGATTAATAGATTTGTTCATTTGCTTTTTAGTATATACATAGGTGATTCAACATTAGTAGAAATACTCTTAAGTTTTGTTTAATTAATGCCTCTGTTGTTAATTTGTGCTATTTTTATACCTTTACTAGCTGTTACCCGCGGCTTCGCACGCGTTTTTTTAATATATTAAATAAATTTAAAATTGTGGTTACACATCTAGTGTAAATTACAATAATACTATTTCAAAAATATTTGTATCACACGCACATCATCTACTGTAACAGGTAACGTGTACATTACGTATGTGAATACTAATAGTGTATCGAATGGGATGGGATTATGATCAGCCACATAACTGGAATTTTAAACTATATATCACCCTCAGTGCTCACACTATATAAGAAAATAATGAAACTATGAAGCTACACGTTATCGAACAATATTAAATAAAACAGCTAATTAGTTACTTATTTGCCCGAAGAATTCCCGTTCAAATATTACTTGTAGTCCGGTGAAGCTGTTAATCGTAGTCATTTCTAAGAAGAAAAAAAACATTCAAATAGGTCCAGTCGTTTCGGAGATTACCCGGAACAAATAAAAAAAACAGACATATCGACAGAGTTAAAAAAAATCTTCATGTTTGTAGCATCACAGATTTTATTCATCAAAAATTATTTATTTAAATATAAATTACACTCACTTTACTTTTATAATACGTAATATATCACAAATAAAAAATTGGCAACAAAACTAATGTTGAATAGAGTTTTTTAAGAGTGTTTAGCGGGATTTCAGTCTGTTAGGTAGTGGATTTTATATTTTTTTCATAATATTGTGTTACATGATTCTATATCGTGTAGAAATTGGTTGCGTATTATATAATATCGTTCGTTTATTTTGCATAAGTGAAATGAA
The DNA here is from genome assembly GCA_014332785.1 of Antheraea mylitta. NCBI lineage: Eukaryota > Metazoa > Arthropoda > Insecta > Lepidoptera > Saturniidae > Antheraea > Antheraea mylitta. The sequence continues at coordinate 1,833,584 of JACEII010000039.1, read as the reverse complement.
TGAAAAATAAAATCATGAAGCATTAATTCTATGGTCTTGAAGATTAAGAAGATAAAAAATTATGTTATATTATGTAGAGGATTCGGTGCTTATACCTTTACATTAACTTGGACATAGAAGAAAACAAACTATATTGACGACTTCAGAATTGGCTGTATGAATTAATTCCTTCGACTGTATTATTGGACGAATATTATTACTACTAAACTTTCTGAATAACAACACAAAATAAACTTAAGAAATGTTTGCGATATAAACGTAACACGTATAATTAAATATCGAAAACAAAACTAACGTAGAATAAACTTTTTGAATAGGAATACAAAATAAACCATGAAAATATTTTTAATAGAATGTTATCGCGTTACCATGGCAACGCGTATAATACTGACATTAACACGCAGCGGAAGCTTCCAAAGTAGCCCGATTTTGAGACATTCTTCATTAGTGCTCAGCTCCTTTTGGTTTTAACGTGATGATATGTAGCCTATAGCCATCCTCGATAAATGAGCTATCTAACCCTAAAAGAAACTTTTAAATCGGATCTGTAGTTCTTGAGATCATAGCGTTCAACCAAACAAACAAACAAACAAACTCTTCAGCTTTATATATTAGTATAGATTGTAAATATCATATTGTAATATTGAGTGATCAATTCTTCACCAACACTAATTCCATTAAGAATGTATATCATCACTCTCTTTCAGATATTTAAATATCTATACATTGATACATAACAATAATTATTTGATATCTATTAAATAATAAAATAAATCTAATTGTGTTATGAAAGTCCTTAAAGCGTCAGTAATTACCGGTTTCACAAAAATATTGTAATGTCGTAAATAGCGTTAGTAGAATAATTTATTTTGTTATGGGTGTCGATATATAATTTAGTTTTTTGTATTTAGCGACTGTCCGCGACTTCCTCCGCGTAGCGATAGTTACTTTGGGCTAACTAGCCCTAATACGCAGCGGAGTAGTTCGGTGAAGCTGGTAAGACCTTGCTGGGTTAATAGCGTAGGCAGTTCGAGAAAAAAATACGTATTGGAAACTTTCAAGTGGAAAAATCCCGATTTTGAAACTTTTTATTTGTGCTCCGCTAATATTGGTCTTAGCGTGATGATATGATATGATAACCTTTCTCAATAAATGAGCTATATAACCATGAAAGAATTATTCAAATCGGACCAGTAGTTCCTGAGATTACCCCCTACATCTTAGCAACGTCTCAAACTCACAAACTTTACCTCGTTATAATATTAGTATAAATTATGGCATTATAATGTGGCGGATGAGTACAAGGAATTTATTATGAATCAATGTTAACCAATAGCATGCCCGTTGACGCAGTCACCTGTAGTGATGACGATGCGATGACTGCAAGAAACCGACGGGGCTATCCACAGGAGCCGGTCGTTGTCCCAGTGAACGCAGCACTTTCGCTTTTATAGGCGAACGAACCCGGCCCATTACTACCTCACTCACGCTGTTACACCATCACAGCCGTTTGGTTTTGGCTACGTTTGTCGTTTCGGTATGCATACTAATAGCGCTTTATTTAGGGTTGTGATGTTTAGATTTCTCCACGCTACCACACGCGGCGGCATTGACGTACCTATCGTCCGATGTTTTTAAACTGTTTTATAAATAAACTCTGTGTAAAATGAACTGTTGAGCTTATGCATTTTCTCGGTGTAATATCTTTTAAAAAGTATTCCACATCGGTACTTATTTATCAAGGACCTGGGCCACCGAGTCTAGCTCGGTTCTTTATAAATATTTTTACATTAAAATAAACTGTTAGGTTAGATTAGGTTAGGTTTGCCTCACAAAATAAGCATTTTTTCACATAAAAAAATATTTAAGAAATATATCTCTCTTATAATTATAATAATGAAAATATTTATCTAAACATTAAAATAAATTGTTAGGTTTGCCTTACAAAATTATCATTTTTTTCAAAAAAGATGTATAGACTCGGGTTCGAACTGGCGTTGCACGGTTATTCGAAGCAACCAATGTATGTAATGTATAGAAGATTGTAAAACAAAGTCGTCTGTTACGTCTGTCTGTCTGTTTGCAATGAACTCAAAAATTATTGATTCATGCGGTTTGTACCAGTAGATAAAGTGATTCATGAGGCAAGTATATCGGGGAGGGTAACTCTCGCCCTCCCCTGAGGGATCTATGATGTTGACCCCTCGACCGCGACGAGGCCCCTGAAGAAAGGCCGACATCGGTCGGGGTGTAGACGCGTTGCCAGTTCGGCAGCTCCTGCTCCCCGGCATATAGGTGGTTAAGGCATCGTGGGGTTTAAGTCCGTGCAAGCTGGATATACCCCACTCTCAGCTGCCCGGCTAGGGTAAGAGGGCTCCGTCATCACCGCGTTCGAGGTCGCCCGCGAGCCCGCTGCTCCGACCTACGCGACGATGCGTAAGTCAAGCGCCTCCTCGTCCGCTCCGCCTCTTGCGTCGAGCCGACGACCCAAGAAAGGTCCTTTTCAGGACCAATCAGACCGCCACCCGACGACCCCTAGCCAGCCTACGGATCCCGCCGCCTCATCAACATTGACCACCGCTTCGTCCACCGGGCTCCGCACCCCCGTGCCTGCTCCTCGGACGCCGATTCCGGATGCACGGCAGCCGCTGACCGGCGGGGCGTCCGCTGCGACGGAAGCGTACGAGAGTGATATCCTCACTCTCGCCCAGCTAATTTTAGCTGGGGCTCTGTCGCAGGGGATGCTTCGTTTGATGGCGCTGTTCCTGCGCGTCCAAGAAGCTGCAGCTGAGGGCAAATTGCCTTCCGCGACAGACGCCGTCGCGCTCACAAGTGCCGCCTGCGGCAAGCTCGCGCCGCCCGCTTATTCCGACGCGCCGACTAGCCCGCTCGGTCGAGCGCTGCGCCGCTAACGCAGCGAACCCGAAGCTGGGCCCGCATTCGACCGCGCGACACAGCCACCGACACCAGAAAGCCAGCCACCGCAGGCGAGGAAGACCTGCACCGAGAAGCCTGCGCAACCTACAACGCCGCACACCACTACCGTGAAGCCAGCGAAGCAGGCGTCCGCACCTACGCCTGCCCCCGCTCCGCCGCGAAGGGCTGCCCGTGAGCAGCCCTCGTATGCGTCGATCGTTGCGCCATCTGCGAGCGATCCGCAACCGATACCGGTCCGTCCGCGGAACCCTAAAAGCGACAGTGCTGCCACCGCGTCCGCGGCAACACGGTCGACGCCCGCTTCACCCGACGCGAAGGGCTCGCGATTTCCGCCGATTGTCGTCGAGAGCCTGCCCAACTGGGCTGCGCAACTCCGACAGTTGGCGGACAGATTGGGACGCGACCCCAACGTTCGCGCGCACAGGAACGGAGTGAGATTCCTCCCTCAGGATGCCGAAGAATACCGCGTAACGCAAGACTTCCTAGAAAGACAGGAGGGGCTGAGCTGGTTCTCCTACTCACCTCACTCTCAACAAGGCCTGAAGATAGCCGTTCGCGGCTTACCAAACGGGACAGACCCACAGACGATTGTCGGAGCCCTGCAGGAAAAGGGCTTCACAGTCGAATTTGCACGCCCGATAAACGGGCGCAGAGGAAGACCCGGGTGCATCTTCCATGTGGTCCTCAAGAGAACGCCCGGGCCCACCCCCGCGATATATGACGTCACCAACCTACTTTTGATGCCTGTACAAATTGAAGCATGGAGAGGGGAACGCCGGATGGCACAATGCTTCAGGTGCCAGCAATTTAGGCACTCATCCCACCAGTGCCACAGACCGATTGCCTGCGTGCGGTGCGGGGGCGAACACTCCGCCCGCCAATGTGACCGCCCACATGACGTACCGGCGCCCTGCGCGAACTGCGGGGGCGCCCACACTGCGAACGACAGAAACAGATGCCCGATTTTCAAGAGAGAGCTAAGAAATCGCCGGGCTGGGACTATGGCCCGGCTGAGCAAGCCCAAACCACCCTCGAGGGACACAAGACTGGCCCAGGTCGCGGTAGAGGAGACAGCAGAAGCGAGCCTCATGGCCCCTGCCAACCCCCCTCCCCGCCCCCCCAAAGGTAGAAAGCCCAGGAGGAAGAAACGCTAAACCGAAGGTGAAGCTCAGCTCGTAGAGCTGGAGACAAGACTGGCCCTATACAAGGAGGAACGAGACAGCAAAATCGAAAACGCCACCCCGGAAGAAGCCCTGAAAATCAAGGCGGAGTACAGGGAGAAAGCGAAGGACGCCATGCGCTGCTTTACCGAGAGCACTAAACACCTAGTGGAATGACAAGACGTAACGCACCTACGGGAAGAAATCCCAAAAAGAACCCATCCCCGTAGTAACGGGGGTCAAGAGATGCCACGGCAAAAGGGGTTTCCCTGAGGCCGTTTCCCCGCCCCCCCACTGGAGGGAGCGAGAAGTACCCGACTGGCTAGGGTGGGTATCCGTAGCGATTTACTCGTGTAAAAAAAGGTTTAGGTATGTAATTTGTCAAAGTTCTATATGGACGAAAAATGAGTGTATAAAGCCTAGAGGAATCCACAATCAGTTAAATTTCAATAAGGTTTTGTGTTTCTTTATCATTATACGTATGTACCTGTCTATTATACTATTCGATTTATAATATAGATCAGTGGAATAAAGCATTTCGCCGCTTTGCATTTCGTGAGATTTTTGAAATGAAGAGCAAATTAGCGTTTACTCGCCCAAAGCGATTTACCTTCGACCTTGTCATAAACTAATCTAGAGAGAGGGCCTTCTATAAAGTATTATTACATTTAAATAAATTACATCGTCAGCACTTAAATATATTAGAATTATATCTATGGACTCGAATTACCTTGAAATTTTTATTTATTGTAATACCAACACGTCTGTCTGTCCGACGAGTCGGTTTAGTCGATCGTTTTGGTTCATTTTGTTATTGAGATGGATACTTCTTTTGGGGCAGTGTGATTAAATTTTGTAAAACGGAAATGTGTAACGAAAAAGATATAGCTATAAATGTATAGGTTTTACGTTGTGAGAGAATGAAATAGTATATTCTTAATGTACTCCAAATATATAGAAAGAGATAGAGAGAAACATTGAAATTTATAGCACATTATTTACTGTTAAATCGTAATGACTATCGTGCACTTTTAAAAACTATTCTGTGTTATGTATTATTAACATATATTAATAATATTATATAGTAATGTAAAATAAAGTTTACCACCTGTTTACCAAGTTTACCTGTATTCATCTTATTCTCTTTAAAATGTATCTAAATCCTAAATTCACTTCTATCGCGTGTTTAATACACATAACTTTTTAACCTTATATATTGCTTATTCTCTCTCAGTTATTCGTGCATTTCTGTGCTAGGCTTATTTTGTATATATTGGAAGGATATCGATATATGATGAAGAGACAAATCATAAAGGTCTAACAGTGAATCAGGAAAACACTAGTTAGAACTTAAATCCGTGCGTTTTCTAGATGTCTGGCTCTGTCTAGATAAGACTGACAACTATTATAATTTAGTGAGGTCAAGCAGTAATCCGGATAAATTGACTGCCAGTCAAAATTATTATAATGTTATGAAGATACTATAGTCTGACCGCAACCGGTGGTGGGAAGGAAAGAGCATGAACTCACATGAGATTCGTAGGATCAGATAGCTCTTACGATATCAAAGTACATTTTTTTTAAAGCTGTATATTTACGAGTATATTCATATCCAATCCCTGTTTTTGTCCAATATGATTTTTAGATAAGTACGAATAAAGAAGCAATATAAATGAAATGAATCTTTAATTCTTGGAAACAGAAAATCTTAGAGCATAACGTACGAACCCATCTTTAGATATTCTATCTCATGTGGATGTCGACAGTCCGTTCGCTCCTCCGCCCCGCCGCTCGCGTACCTATGACGCGGTTCAGTTGTTGCGGTCAGACTATAGGATCTGTCTGCGACTTTGTTCGTGTTAAAATTTTGTTTATAAAAAAAATACTTATGGTAGGTCAAGTCGTGTTGACGTTTATCGCTGTCAGGTATATCAATATCATTCTTATATGTAGACTAAATGATACCGGCCGCTTTACTATGAATAAAATAAACTTTTAATTAAAAGAAAATAGCCTAGAACCGCCTACGAAAATTCTGCATCGAATGGTCACAGTCCTATGCCAATATGTACTAGTTTTAGGATGATTGTACCTCAAAACATCTATATTGTTATTATACATCAGTTAGAGATTTCAAAAATTGTCAAATATCAATATTGAAATAATAAATATACAGTGTTTCATTTCGTTCACAACCTACCTTTCCGTTAAATGATTCACGCATTTAAAATTCGGAGCTTTCTTTGTTGTACCATATTAAGCGGATGGTTTGCATGTCATATTTCGGTCGTGTTTTAGGGCTCGGTACGTGCCCTACGTTGTACGTGGTTTAATATTTCGTAAGGCTACCGCTGGTCTTTGTTAATAATAATGAAGATCTGCGTAGTTTCATCACAGTGCGCTCGTTGAATAATAACGTCCGGTTGAATGAACCATTGCATTGTGTCCTTGTTTTCTGTGATTTTCCACAGCACGTGCTTGAACCGGCTCCTACTTGCCTTGGGTAGTCAGTGTAATCACTCTTCACGTGCCTACTGCTGCTTTAGATGACGTCAGTCCTATTCCTTAAACCAGAATACATATATAATTTAAATCATGAATTGAATCTGACAGGATCGATCTTTGGTTTGGTTATTTTAATACTTGATATTCTATCGTCCATTTGATACAAAGATATAATACTGCCTGTACACATTTCTTATCAAAAGAACATGACTGCATACATATGTCATGAGTTAATTAAATAATACGCTATAACTATTTTGAGTATTCGTTTGATACTTATTTTTTGGAAAGGCTTGTTGTGACCTGAGGATGCTAAACGGTTAAATTCGACAAGTATAAAAAATTCATTGAATCCAATATTTTTTTTCTTTCACATACCTATCTCATTCAGAATAACTTTCTATTTGAATGTGAATTGTATGTTATCTAACTTTAAATATCTAGGCAACGGGAATATCAGGTGCTATAAACCGTTTGAAATAATTTTACCTTCAAAGACCTTTTAAGACTAATATATATATATAAATATTGGAAAAGGCTCAAATTGATTTTTATAATATGTATCACGATTGAAGATATAATGACCTGAAATTAAATACTGAAAATTCTGGAAAATAGGTTCCATGGTTACGTAAGAACTACACAGGGTTACGACGACAGATTATACTTTGTCCAATTTAAAGTGATTACTGTAACTAAAAGAAGCTTTGTTATAATAAAATGTTATTTAGTAAACTACCATAATTAGTTATTTATTATGGGAACACTAAAAGATAGTACAAAATAATAAGAAAAAAGTCCTAATTTAAAATTCTTACGCCAATCATAAGTGAACACAACATTTAATAATAAAAATAATTAATACTTGAGGTGATTATTTAATTTATAAGTATTCTAAGCAAGAAAATCGTTATATGAATTCATAGCAAGATGTTAAAATCGATCGAACTTATATAGAATTAAGATAAAATAGAATTATGTGGTCACCGGTCAAATATTTAACAATGCAAAATATTAACAATTCCTTTTAAGCATTAAACTGATTAGAAAGGTATATAAATTCAACTAAAAATTAACACTACCGGTTATTACATACTATTTCTTATTTTCGTTCCACGTGTTACTGCAATTGGAAAAATAATTAAAGCTTTATTTGAATATTAAAAAGGTTATTATGTTATCTATATTAATATTATAAAGAGGTAAAGTTTTTGACTTTGTGGGTTTATTTCATTGTAGGGGGTTATCTCAGGAACTCCGATTTGACAAATTAATTTATTGTTATGTAGCTCATTAATCAATGAAGGTTTATATGCTATATACATCATCACGATAATACCAACAGCAGCGGAGCACTAATTAAGAGTGTTACAAAATCGTTTTTTTTTTTTCGCAATTTCCACTGCGTGTTACCGTTAGCCCAGAGTAACTATTCCACACAGACGAAGTCGCGGGCAGAGTCTAGTAATTTATATATTGATTTATAAATTATGATGTCCGCGAGTACAAGTACACTCAAAAAAGTAACACTGAAATATAGGAGATTACTCATAACCTTAATTAAGTTGATTCATTACCACGTTGCGAATGAAGACTATTGTTTACATTGTATCGTTGTAGGTAAGAGTAAAAACATTATATGTATGTAAGATTCAATTTAGTTTTATTATTAATTGAACGTAGCTCCGAGGCGTATTCATGTTACCATACGCTTAGTAGAGTAGTAGAACACTATTCTGTTATGTTTTTAATACGGTTACTTTTTGTTGGTGACCCTGATCATGCCCAGATTTAGGCCGAACCCTTCGTTATCTGATCACATTGTGCCCATGTAATATTTCTACATGTTTGTTTATAGACAATAAAAAAGCAGGTTGCATTGACAATTCGTAACTAACGCGTTGGTTTATACGCGTGTTACTATGTAGCAATACTAGTTGTGTTGCTAAGCACACTACGTTTAAAGGCTTCTAAATCAAACATGTCAGTACGTTGCCTGAACAAACCTAGGTAATAAACATTATAAACAGTTCAAGACGTTTGCTTAGAGTGTTATGCGTAATATTCTACTTAAAGCGTATTGCACCTGTTCGATGTAATTATGATTTGAATAAGGATCTTATTTGGAGTATGTGATGGGACGCTGCCTACGTGCACGACTACTGTAACAATGGGCACTTTGCTCAGCCTGACCTAATCACATCGTCTATTCAACATCCGTGCAAGAAACTGACCACACATACTGAATATGAAATGCACGCAGTTAATGTGTCACTTTTGTCAGAAGTAAGCATTTTCGAGTACGGTCATCGACCTTATCATTGCGTAGGCTAGCTACTTTCTCTTGATGTTGGGGCGAGGAGGTGCGAGAGAAGCGCGGCGAGAAGGGGGTCCTTCCAAATTAAGTGCGTGAAAGGCTACGTACAACCGTTCCGGTAATGCGATTCAAGCACCGCTGCTTAAGCGGGCTCTTCCTGCCGTTCTACCAGCTGGAAACATCTTAATAAATGTCATTACACACTCTTAAAATAATATCTGAAATGAAACATGACGGCCCCTTAAGGAGTTGCAAAACGTTGAGACAGCGAAACGTTTTACGCCTGCTTACAAAATTATGATCATCTTCGTAGAATGGGCCAATGGGGTCATTGAACTCGGATCGATGTAATGGAAATCGCGAATCAGCTGTGAGTTGGCAACTCAACTAATTGTGCTTCTATCTCGTGCACACTATGGTATAATGTCATCATATATAACATATATGTACAAGTTATGTGCAATATACATATTCTTTACTGTCATAATTACATGAACTCCAGTTCATACACACAATTTTGAATCGGCATATCTTATTTAGTTTATACCTTTACAAAATTAAATGTAATTTTGGGATTACTCATATAATTAAAAAAGGTAAAAATCCTAACTTACATTTATATTTATTAAATGGTAATTATTTTTCTGACGTCAAATTATATTTATTTGACGTATTGTGAAACTGCTATGAATTTTCACCATATAAAAGAATATATAAATATACTTTTTATATAATTTAAAGCAAATCAACTTGCTGTCCATTTTATGTAAGGTGGTCAGATCAGCCGATAGTTGAGGACCAAGTTAGTACGCCTTTTGCGTCAATACGTTCTCGTAACTACGTGCTCTGAACACCGCAAAGGCGAGCGTAACGACTTTACGTTAGAACAAGCCGAGTTTGTGGCATAGGTTATATAATTGTCAAAATAAATTCAATCGATAAGTGCAGGGTTATGCGAACAATTTTCGATTTGTATATGATTAATAATTGAAATTATGCAATGCGACAATACAGAAGTCGTGGTGGTCGTGTGGTTTGATTGCTGGAATATCAATCCGATGTCCGCAGGTTCGAACCTCGGCTTGTACCAACGAATTTCCAGTTTTTTTTTCCTCGAACTGACCACACTATTGACCTAGCAAGGTCTTAACAGCTTCACCGGATTACCGATTTTTTTTTTAATCATAGGAGGTAAGCGAATAGGCGGGTCACCTGACATTAAGTGATCACCGCCGTCCATAGACACTAGCAACATCAGGAGAGACGCAAGTATATTGCCAGCCTGTATTCGGGAGAGAGATTAGGTAGGAGGAGGAGGGGGAGAGGAGATGTGGGCCTTCGGCGTTCTCACTGACCGAACGAAATGCTACAATGCAAGCACTGTTACTTCACATCGGTTTTCTGTGAGAGGGTGGTACTACCACGGTCGAGCTGACCTATACATGCTGAAACCAATAGTAGCTACAGCGTGGTTCTATCACCTACAAGATAATTCAATAAATTTGCGTTCGCTTACTAATTTAAATTGGTAGCAGTATCGGCTCACGGTGAACGAAAACGTCTTGAGGAAACCTGAACCTTAGAAACCGTTTAAAACCGTTGGAAAAAATAACAACTTTGTGGTTTCTCGGAGTTTGAAGCCGTCAATACGTCGTGGGTTGGTGTGATAACGAAGTCCATATCTTCGTGAAGAGGTCTATAGCCCTGCAGTGGATTTCTTACAGGCTGATGATGAAAGCGACACCATTACACAGAAAGTAATTAGTAGTATTATTATTTAATTAATTAATTATTAAATATTTTTTAGAAACTTTCAATAACCATCACGTTTTTAGTATTGTTGTGTCGGTTTGTGTAGTAATTACAGTGACTGGCAACGGGGCAACCCTCTAGCAGGTATCGGTAATAATGCAATAATTTCATCCAAATTATTTTTTTCTTAAAACGGTAAAAAAAATAAAAGAACAGGAATATTATACTTGCTTGTATAAATCCCCTAAGAAAGCTTTTTGCAATGATGTCACCTGAGTATTTAGAAATAGAGACGAGTAAGTTTGTATTTATCTATTTCGATATAGAATACTCCGTAGATAATTGTTATTAAAAGTAATTGTAGTTAACATATGTGATTACATGATATAGCAGCAATCAGTTTTATAATTCCATGCATTTATTTCGATTACGAAAAGTGAACAAAAAAGAACATAAATTCGCATAGCAACAACTTCGTGTAAGGAAAGGCAGCTTTTTATTACTGTCCTGATTACATATTTAACTGTCTCTTGTCGATATATTTTCTGATAAATAAAAAATATATAAATTCTGTCATGAAAAAGTAAATCAGTAAGGATATATAGATATATCAAGTATATAGTGATACAACGTGTTTATATAATACAAATATTACGGTTAAACTGTGATTTGAAAGAACTGAGTATTTTTGAAACCATTAAGAATATTATCTTTGCTAGATCTATAGAAAAACTTAGAAAAATATAAACATGTCTTCCATAGATTATCTTCAATGTGATTTATATGATCACATTTGGCGGCAATCTACAAAGAACTTATGGTATGTAAATTAGTTGAGTGGTCACATAATTAATTAATGTTATAAGAACTATTTGTATACTACACGTGTGCCGTGGCATCTAACTAATAACATTACGGTCACGTCATCCCTACATATTGCGCTTAGCCGTAAGTTACGAAAAGCCCGCGGCGCCACCGCAGGAATATCAATCGAGCTAAATTGGGCGGCTTACAAAGGTCGAAGTCAAAATGATTTATAAAAAATTGCGAAACGGCTACATAAAAATAGTTGGCACATTGGACGTGTTCACGACGCTACGTTCTCTCTTTTCAAGGTTATTTCGCGAAGCTGTGCGTGTACCGTTAAAACAAAACTGTCATCGTTTAGAAGACCTAGTTTAACAATGGTTTGTAATATTCATTACTGTACTGAAACTCCATTATGCCTGAATAGTTTTGTTAAAAGAAACTTTTTGTTATCTGAAATATGTTATGAGAATGTAATTAATATACGTGAAAGGGAATGAAATGGTTAGAAAAGTTTATTAGAAATGCGATTTTTTGACTACGAACGTAGTCTGAGTAACTACGGTCTACGGAGCGACGTGAGTGCGCGTAGTGCGGCATGGAGGTGCGCACGCGAGTGTGGTCGCCCTGGCTCGGGTGTCGGATTTCTAGAGCATTGAACCTCTGCAACCTTGTGCGTTGAGCCCGACCGCTCTCCGCACGCTGGCGCAACAGCTTCAGCCCAGTCTCCACTTCGACCGCGACTACATCGCTTAATCACTCCCCCGGGACACCTGTTCTTAATACAAAGCACTATTGTAATCTACTGCTAATCGATTCATGAAAGGTTATATGTAATCGGAGATTAAACTACGTAGCCTCGTAGCCGATCGCTTCACATAAAGCTGTTCGTGTAGATTTATACAAATGTTTGATGATTGTATTTTACTATCTAAATAAATAATTTTTCTTAAGCTTATATGGTTATTTACACGTATTTTTTTTATATTAGCGTTATTTTTTAAAAGTTCAGCGTTTCTTTGTCTAATCTCCGAATTGAATGAATTGATTCTGACCGGATTTTAATTGGCAGATTAAGGACTTTTTTGGATAAAACAGCCTGCTTATCTTAAATCCCTTCCATGAGGACTAAACTGATGTTAAATTATATTCTAAGTAAGTAAAATCAGACACTTTTAATCCTGATTAGGTAAGTAGTTCTCGTGAATAATATATTTACGTGAAAGAAGTTCCAAACACCAGATAGTTTTCAATAAACATTTTAGCAATATTTACATATTCTCTTCGTAGTAGGTACTCGTGAAGAAGATGTTACGCAATTGTTGTATTTACCGTGAGTATGTATTTGTTACCGTAGTAGCTAGCACCTGGCGGAGGGATGAAACGCAGCGAGAAGGCGCGGTGCGGCGCGGTGTGGAGGCGTGCGGTATCGATGCAGTGCTAATGAGTCTCGGCCGTCCGCAAATAGTTCGCGAGAAGTGCGAAACGATCGCGGGGCTACAATTATTGGCGCTTGCCCCGAGAGCGTTGCGAGGTGACTCTTACGTAAACCGCTGACATAATCGAGTCGACGACCGACGCTTGCGCAATCGCTACCGAACCCGCAACCCCACGCACCTCCCCTCTCCGTTACCGCTGTAGCCCTCCCACTACTCGTGGGAATTACCTAATTGTACCCAAAATGCATCAAAAGGACACCGGTCGAACGCCCGAGTTACGACATCAGCAATCACTAGTGCAATAACCTTCTGCCTAGGCAGGTGGCATGGCGAACCGGTGTTCATTGTGGCATTTCGATTGATATATTAAAATTTATAAATTATATTTAAATACATAATTTATATTTCACATTAGACTAAGATCTATGTAAAAGAGCTTACTTCATTTTGTGAATATTGACTAAAAGCAGACTTTTTTATGAATCCGCGATCAATGAAAACGCTTGCGTGTTGCGTATGCGTCGCGAGCTCCAGGAACAATGGGCGTTCAGAATTGTGGGCATGTACGTGACGTATATGGTACAGTTATCCTTAGTGAACGAAAGTGAAAACTAAAAGCGGGCCCGGTCATCGACCTCCGGGCTGGTTCATCGACCGCACCGAACTGCAAAGGCCGTTTGCGAGTGCTGAGGCCGTACGCGCGACATTTACCCGCGTCAACTGCGTCCGCCTGTCTTGCACATAGCAACTTAAAATATTGTATACTAATAAAATATATTTTAAAAAAGGGATTTATATATAGAAATAAAAATATAAAAACAGCATGCAGGTCGATCAACTTACTACAAATATTAATTTATTTAATTTCGATTTTATGCATATCTGAGGTCAATAAACTCGAACACCATTTGATCGACCACTATGACAGGTGGTATATGTTAGTGGTTTTTCATGGACCAAGTTTCTGTATTTATTTTATTGTAAATCACAAATAGATGGCGCTGTAGCAGATCGACTTTTCTGCGATATAACCGACCACAATAAAAGCGTAGATATTTCAATATGGTGAATATTACAAGTATTGTTTTATTGTGTTGAGTGTCAATAGAGCGCTACATTGAAGGCTTGTTCTTCTGGTAAATCACATCGCGAAAATGTCACGATGAAATCTTAGCATCGTGTCAGGGCATTTCCAAACGTTCACTTGGCATAAAACCAACTATAGCTAAGTTTAAAATCTAACACCAAGCAACTATATATTCCAACTAACTGCAATAGCAAGCCAATCCCTTTTCTTGGTTTAACGCAACATCTTCGACCACACGTTTTACTACATGCGTCATTTTAAAAATAGTATCTAAAAGAGACTTACAATAATATTTACTATAGAAATAATAAAATCAATGTGACATTTTTTTTCTATATCGTAGGAGGCAAACGAACAGGTGGGTCACCTGGTGTTATCACCATCGTCCATAGACACTAGCAACACCAGGGAAGTCGCAAGTGCGTTGCCAGCCTCGGTTGGGGGATGGGGGGGAAGAAGAAAAGAGAAGAGGGTGAAGGTGAAGAGAGTCGGGCTTCGGGCGTACTCACTGACCGAACGAAACGCAACACTGCAAGCACTGTTACTTCACGTCGGTTTTCTGTGAGAGAATACCTTACTGCCCCGGGCGAGCCGACCTATTCATACAAAAGCCAGTTACAGCTTCAGCGTAGCTCTGCCACTTTGATTTCCCTATGTTTATCGATGAATCCATTGCGATGTGTTAATATTTTAATTAATTTGCATTACTTTTATCTTTACATGTATATATAATAAATATTAACCACATAAGCGTGGAAGCCCCCATGGTGTCTAGTCGTCCTCTGATGGAATGGAGACGGGGGAATTATAGAATGTAATTCCTGTGCACACTCTCCAAAGTGTAATCTATAAACCACACTCTCACACAAAAGCGACGTGAAGTAATAGTGTTTGCATTGTTGCATTTCGTACGGTTAGTTAGAGCGCTAGAGCCCCCCTTCCCCCCGCCAACACAGGCTGGCAACGCACTTGCGACTCCTCTGGTGTTTCTGGTGTCTAAGGACGGTGGTGATCACTATACATCATGTGACCCACCTGTTCGTTTGCCTCCTTTCATATATATATTTAAAAAATCAGTGTTGAGGTTTACCGCTTGACTACACTCTCAACAGGTGTTAAAAGGCGATGTGGTACAACATGTTAATATGCTAAACCTATAGGAAAATGTTCTCAAATGCAGCTGTCGGAATACACCCATTGGTGCTTATAACAAATTTCAGTTTAAAGGTTGTATTTAGCCAGGCGGCTTAGAAAATGCCCAAGAACCATGCTATAGGGGAGTTTTAGGCGGGATTTTAGTCTGTCATGTAGTGGATTTTATATTTTATTCATAATCTTGTGTCATTTGATTCTACATTTTGTAATATTCGTGGCGTTTTACGTAATATATTAAGTGTATTGTGGATGAGTTAAGTGAATGGAAAATAATACAACGGAGCATGAAATTCTGAGATGCCACAAAAACTCCCTAGAAGGTTCCAACAAGGGAGCCACCATCTTGTTAGAATATTGAAATAGTCACATGACGCTTGTAATATTATTAACTACACGACAATGGCAGTAATAATCTGAAAGATTGGTTGCCAAGAATAAAATAAAAAAAACCATGTTTTATCGCGGTATGATGCATCTCCCAAAGATGCGGCCTATTCGCAAAGATTCAAACCTATGCTTACCGTCTCGGTGTTTGATTACGCTAACTACTGATGCATCACCTATTTAAAATCTTAAAATTTTATCCTGGAAATGTCATATCATTTTTATCTTTG
This sequence comes from Antheraea mylitta, assembly GCA_014332785.1. Classification (NCBI taxonomy): domain Eukaryota; kingdom Metazoa; phylum Arthropoda; class Insecta; order Lepidoptera; family Saturniidae; genus Antheraea; species Antheraea mylitta. The sequence goes on along the minus strand of JACEII010000039.1, from coordinate 1,817,811 downwards.
TCTTAAGAATTTGGCCACAACATCATCTGATATTAATGATACGCCTGAAGACTAAGCCTTATAGGTAGCTGGCTTTCAAGTACGTCTGCCGAAACATACCTAAAAATACATGGATATAAATTTACAACTTGTAGGGTGTAACTAGTTAGACAGCCTGATTTCAGTAGGAATGTGTGAGGTCCCATCTACCAATACTGGACTTATTGTTGCATTCGATTCGTGATACCCAATAATACGTAATACCAAATATGTCATCTCGCATCAACATAACAGAGATATTAGAAGAAACATTTTAGTTCGTATAAAAAACTGGCAATCATTTAAGAAATAAAATGGATTACAATAGGTATATAATTTCAAATTACATTGCAAATTAGTAGCAAGATATATTACGGAATAATTTTTAACGTTATTAAATCCCTTTCCCACGTTTCCAGTCAGATATTAATCCGTATAAGGAACAGGATCAATTTTAAGTGACCCTGCACATATGACATTTGGTTTTAAAGTTTAATTTATTTTTTCTTATAATATTTAAGTAGTCTAACTTTCGATTTCTACATTTATTTCATTTATATGTATTCAAAGTATCATTTTAATTTAATGTAATTAAAGTGGTTTCACGGATTACCGAATGAAATGGAAATCAGCGATGCAACTGGTTGTGAGCCAACGAACTCTACTCAAGACCGTCTCCGGGTTCATTGGCTAGAACACTGCTCTAAATATTAAATGGCGGTAGATTTAAGCCACAGTGGGGCGACCAATTTTATTTTTGACCAGTAGGATCTCTCATTGGTCGTCAATTATCTGTATACAATGATATTACATATATTTGTAATATCATTGCCCGTATATTGATTTATTGTACTAATTCATAAATGCGATTTACACGGTTTATGTATACTCATAAAATTCGATATTAAGTAAATCTGTATAGGATCTGTGCCTACGTACTAATTTAATAATAGGAATTAATAGTATGTCATTATTTTCTTCTTATACTTGAAATTATTTCAAAGCTTTAATAGAAATAAATCGACATTGAATTTCTTTATATGGATATTTTATGACTTGTAAAAGTATTATTGATCATTATTACGTGCAAATAATTTATTGAAAGATATACACGGTGTATAACAATTTATCCAAATTGGTTGGACAAATTAAAAAAAAAGAATTTTTAAAGCATGTTTGGTATTATTACAGGCTATCAAATGGAGAATTATATATATTACATGTATATAAAATATCATGAAAATAGATAAATTCCGTTTAGAATTAAACCCAGAGATGTAAACAGCCAGCAATTTTTATATATCATAAACGTGGTCAGTGATGTTTGTTATAGATATATATCACAGAATATATACACAAAATGTGTCAAAATGAGTGAATTGTCGTTCCGTTTTAATCAGTGTTTCCCAACCTTTTTTAGGCCATGCTCCACCTTAACATTTTTAAAAAATTTAAACCCCCATACATAATTTTTAACCTTTAAAAATTGTTTTGTTCCCTTAAGAAATATAAATGATAAGTTTTAGCAAGAAATCACTATGAAATCACTATAAAATTTCAAAACATATAATGAAAAAGTTACTTGAAGACTAACATGCCAGTTGATATTTTGGTAGAGTCAAACGAAATCATGCCTGATAATTATTTACAGCATTTTTTTATTTGCTTTTTTTGTTAAATTTGTCATCGATATCTAGCATTCCATTTAATTAACCCAAAGCGAAAGGGTTAAAGTCGTGTCGAGTCCATTTTTAAATAGTCCCCTTTAACTATCAAATCCCCCCCCCCCCCCCCCCCGTGGAGCGTGGGCCCCACCTTGGGAAACACTGGTTTTAATCATATTTCTTAATCACTATGTGATAATATAAACTTTTCCATTAATATAAATTATTTGAGGAAAATTTTCGTACACAGCGAGAGTGGGTTGCTTATCACTTGAGCTGAGTTATCAAGAAATACATATAGTTCAAGTGAGGAAATGGAACACCCTTGTGTCTCTAAACATACAAACCCCTTCCGACATTGTATTCGCAAATCTATTAATGCATCAGTATGGCATACGCTTACTTTTTGTATAATGCAATTTTATTTAGGGAATTTAAAATTTCTAGTATTAAATCTAATTCAGAGAAATCTAATTAATGAACGAAACAACTAATTACTCATCCTATAAGATTTCACTCTTCATCAATTTGATTCACTATATTTGTATTTTTATTAAATATTGTTTAGAATAAGATTATTTTACTGACAATCACACGTTACGGTACGTATTACTCATATAATTATTACTGTATTAAAAATTCGTTTTCCGGTAAATTAAAAACATTGATTTTGTTTCAATGTACATTTATTGGAGGCGTTTTAATGTAACTAATTGTTACTGAAAATGTTTAATGTTATGCAATATAATGTAATGGTAAACTTTAAGTGCAATAACCAAATTTAAAAAAATAACATAATAACGAGATTAAGGTACAAATAAAGTAACTCTTCTGCTCTTAATCTGTTATCTTTTAGTACTTTGTTACTATTATGGTATAAACGTGTTAGAAAGTATTTTTTATATCTCGCACACCCACTTATTAATATATATTTTATACTAGCTTCTGTCCGTGACTTCATTCGCGTAGAATAGTTACTTCTGGCTAATGCTAACCAGTCCGGTGAAGTTGTTAACGTAATAGTCAATAAATCAATAGCGTAATCATTTCTAAAAGAAAACACTAGTTGTGTCACAATTTTTGATGATTAGTTTTTATGTCTGATATATACTAACATTCATTCTATGTATATATATAATATTTATTTTAATGTAAAACTTATGAAGGATAATATAATAAAGCAGATTCATTCATACATTGGTACCATACACAAAGTGAATAACGTTTTATCGCGAATAATAAAGTTGTATTTGTATATTAGCGGTCGGTCACGTGCGTTTGTGCACGGGACGCGGTACGCACACGTGACTGCCGCAACGATTCACATCGCTCAAACGGAACTTCGTTCGAAATACAGTTTAAACACAGTATAAATATGAGAGACAGTACGAAAACTACGTACGTCTGTAGTCGAGAACGGCACACTCACGCAACATACGCATCGACAAGAGGTTTTGAAAGAAATTCAATGGAGAGCACCGCGAAAACCGCTTAGAGGTCTCGTCGATGCGCATGTTTGTGTGAGTGTGCCGCGCCGGTGCGAGCGTTTATAGGTAGTTTCTGTACTGTCTCTCATATGTGTACTGTGGTTTAAAGCTTGCTAGCGCATACAATAGCGGTTAGGTGAGTGCCCACAAATAGTCTGTTACTCCTAAATCTTGTCGAAATGCACCAGAATGTATTGTTTGTACTTGACATTTTTATGAAATTTAGCGTCTATAGTGTTGAAATAGTATAAGTGACATGGTTATTCGATAAATATAATTTTGTTTTATAACAACCGATTCCGATCTGAAAACATTTAGGTATAAAGATTTGATATATGAGAGAGATAGAACTGAGAAGGTGCTTTGAAGATATTTTTGATGTGATACATCTATAACGGCGTGTGAGACCGACTGTTAGCGTGGCGACGCATCGCCATCACATATGTGAAGCCACGTTATATGAACTAGAATATTGTATTTGATGGTTATGATCTTTATTAAAAAATAATATAATGTGTAAAATAATGTTTATTAGGTAAACAGCAAACTTTTTCTCGAAAAAATTCTGGATACCTATATTATTTTTATTTATGCCATATTTATCTGTTGTCGTAAATTATCTTTTTATGCGTGTACAAATTAAGATCAATGTTTCACATCTGCCAGGCGTCTCGCGACGGCTCACAATTCTTTTTATCAGTCATCATTATGGTTTTGATCATGTAAGTATTCATTTATGTTTAAGAGATAAAAATAATATGCTTCGATAAAACAAAAAGAAATGTTTAGTTTTATTGTTATTGTCTGACGGTACATTCTATTTAAATAAATATTTTTTGTCCCCTTTAAACATAATTAACACTTTGCACGGAGCGAAAGTACTCAATTTTAGGCTCTGTACATTGAGCGGCGTTATGTGGCCAACCCGCCACATCTAGGCCGCGTTTCCACCGAACGGGTCTTGACTTTTTGTTCGTGATGATGCGGAACAGCAGAGAGAAATTCGGTGAGATAAAGCAGCACTCGTTAAGGAGGGCACGGTCACGAGGAGTCATCGGTTCCGAACTCGACGAATGTAGAGCACCGATGTTTCTCCTTGGGCCACGGCACAACCTGTCCGCAGTGCCATTATCGCCCCGGGCCGGGTCGAAACGCGAAGCCTGTTTTCGCATTAAAGTATCTTGCATTAGTGTTAAATACCTACGAATCTAACAGAATATATTATGTACTACGTAATTTTTATAATATCATTTCGTAATTGTATTAATATAAATGCATTATGAAATCATTTTCTTACAAATATAGAAATAGAAACATTAAGATAATCTGTAAAACGTACATTTTTATAGCCTACGTGTAATGTGGTACTTTCTTTATCAGTAACCATATAAGTTGGCATTGTTCGTTGAAGAGAAGGCAAAAATTCCGATAATATTTTGGAAAGCACACGGAGTCCTTATGTAAGAGTTCAACGTGACACTTAACACGAAAGCAATGTACGTCCGTTCAGCGCGCCACTTTCCTTGCGGTACAATATTTGGACGATTCGCATGACTTATACAAATCATATAGCTGCAACTAATTCTTAATAATACACAGAGCTTTACGGCGTTTATTACGCTAAGTTTTTATCTATCCACTCTGTTACTCTTATTTTTAAGGAATTTTAATTGCAAATTATAAAACTTATGGCAATTGATTACCATAACTTGTCCCTACCTCGTGCTGCAGAACATGAAGTTCTACACCGTGTAACAAATAATCATATTTTACTATAACTGTATTATTTATTAGTAGGCTTTGCCCCCAGCTTTGATCGCGTTAATGTAGATTTAATTTATCCATCAGGAACAATACTTTTGTCTAGAGGCAAGGTACCTTATGTGCTCTACTGTACTCTAGACAACGTATATATATTTCATGGTGACCCGTTGAGTAGTTAACGCTTGAAAGCGTAACAATCAAACAAGCCCACAAACAAGCCACCAAAAAATATATAAAAAATCGTACGGAGCCGCGGTCACAACCTGTATAATAATAATTCTCCATAAACCAAGTGTTTCCATTATTATAGTCCGATCTAAATGGTATGTATGATATGCAACGTACATTGAAAATAAAAAGGAGTTTCAACGTAGCCTTCAGACTTTTTTTATGTCACTTTGACTAACCTCAGGTTACTGTATTTCACTTTGGTGCAATTTCGCCATCAGTTACAAAGAACGCCTAAATATTTGTGCGTTTAGTATATTTCTTAATCATTACTACCCTTACCCTTGCGAAAACGAGTGTCAGTTTGTAGGTGGTAGAGCCCCGCTGAAGCTATTTTTGGTTTCAGCATGAATGGGTCGGCTCCTCCGGGGTTGTACCACCCCTCTCACAGATAACCGACGTGAAATAACAGTGTTTGCATTGTTGTGTTTCGTTCGGTCAGTCAGAGAGTCGAAGGCCCACGTCCCTTCCTCTATCCTTCTTTCCCTTTCCTTCCCCTCCCCCTTCTCCCATATACAGGCTGGCAACGCACTTGCGACGTCCCTGATGTCGCTAGTGTCTATGGACGGTGGTGATCAGTTAACATCACGTGACCCATCAGTTCGGTTGCCTCCTTTGATAAAAAAAAAAATGTTACGTTTTCCGAACTTAGATACTTAACCAACCATCGTGAAATTTTGTACTAACGTTATCAGGGATACATAAGAGAAATAGAGTACCTTTAATACTAAAAAAAGTACTTTTTATGTAATTTAATATAATGTAATGGCTAAACACAGTATCCATCTTCTATCAACATCGATTGTTTGATATATGTATGTGATATCTATACATATGTTATCTATGAAATAGATCGTAGTTTCAATCTGTGTGTAGTCCGGTGAAGCTGTGAAGGCCCTAAACAAGGCCAATAGCGTAGTCAGTTCGAGAAAAAAAAATTCAATCTGTGTATAGTATATCTCATAGAAATATACATATCTTACGCAGGCCGGCACGACAACGGTGACCGGCGATGGATAGTATGTCTCTCGGTGGTCGCCACTGTTTTTGGATTGTATTATGCTTACCATCAGGCATAGTACAGTCATTTTGCCGCTCAACAATAAAAAAAATGGATTGTGGTATATCGACGGTCAATGAAAGATGGAACACCCAATGTTTTTGAAGTTATACTTCATTTGGCGCGTTAGGGAAAAATGATTAGAGTAAATCTTACGATGCGCGTGCATACCGTTACGAAAAACCGAAACCATGAAGTTATTACGAAGCGCGCGCACACCGTCACGAAATACCCTGAAGTTAGCTATAGTCATTTCTGAAGCTAACTATAGTCATTTCTTTGTATTTGTTGTTTGTATTTCTTGGTATGAAATACCTCTAATGTATTAAATCCTTTTTTTCTATTGTTAGCGTCGTTTTTTCTACAAGCGTAGAATAATGCGAAAGATAATATTTTTCAAAAGATTTTTATCTTGTTACGTCAAAGAAGTATAACTTCTAACGCGTGTACATAAGTACACACACACTTTTTTTTATAGAGAAGAATCCATTTCATTATAACTAATCGGTGACGCTTGGCTAATATTTTGGTGTTGTTATTTAATTTTATCTTGTAATAAACATGGACAACATTGGTGCAGTTACTAGTTTAGCAAGTACGTTAAAATATACTATATTATTTTATTTTGTACAGGTTGTTTTTTCATATCATTTACACACTCATGCAATCCTACTATGTTGTTACTTTCTCCGTTGGAGAAATTTGTAATTTCTTGGTTCTAGATTCAACAGCTTACATTAAAATATGATTAAAAATAGTATGAAATGGATTTGAATAAGCCGGGATCTAGGGGTACTGACTCATGTGAATAAAACAAGAAATTGTTTATCTAAGGAGCGAGTGATGCGCCTGCAAGAAGGGATGAAAAGAATAAAAAATGACATTTATTTTTTTCGAACTGATTACGTCGTTGGCCTGACAGGCCTTCACATTTTTACCGAACTAAAAATAATGACGTTCTATGAGAGCATAGTTCGAAATATCTTTAATATATAAATGAATATAACAGTTGCTCTAAAACCGGTTATATATCTGTGTTGTTAACCATTTTTTTTTTATTTTAAGTAGGCCGTATAACTTTCATTTCATATAAAAAGTATTTTGTATCTGTTAGTGAGTACAAAATGGAAATAATAAAAATTTATGAAAAATACTGTTAATACAATAAAAATAAAATGTTTTATTAAAAAGTAAAATATCACATTTCGTTCATTGTTTTCTAATTATATAATGGTATTATGAAGATCAATATATATTATATGTATAACAACATAATATTATACTATAGATATAATATGTTATCATATTTCGTAGCAATAAGGAAGCGCTAAGTTCTTTGTGGGAGTTTTTGGCGGGATCATAGTCTGTCATGTAGTGGATTTTATATTTTATTCATAATCTTGTGTTATTGGACTCTATATTTTGTAAATTTGGTGGTGTTTTACGTAATATAGTTAGTTTATTATTAATAAGTGAAGTGAATGGAAAATAATAACACGGAGCATGAAATTCTGAGATGCCACAAAAACTCCCTGGAAGGTTCTAGCAAGGGATCCACCATCTTGTTAGAATATGGTTTCACACGATGCTTAATATTGGAATGATCACACGAAGTTTGTGATATTATTGACTACGTGAGAATGGCAGTAATAATCGGAAAGATTGATTGCCAAAAATAAAGTTAAAAAAAAAAAAAAAAAAGTTCTTTGTGTATAAACAAATGAAGAACACTATAAGGCGGAAGCAGTAAAAAGTTTACATACATGAAACCAACTACTAAGTGTAATCCTATATGTTCATTTATGCTAAACAATTCCTCTGCTTATTTCACTATGCACACAATATTGCTGATAATTCTGATTTATACCTAACCACTAATTAATGGACAGAGGATGTTTGTATTCGTACTGATGACATCGTGTCAGGTGTCATTAGAAGAAGATTCGCTGACTGCCTCAACAATTGCGAGGTCAATGGCCTCAGGCAGCGCTATAAATTTGGCGAACAATGCTTTGAAGTTGCGAGGTGAATGGCCGCGCACAGAGGGGCTGAGCGTGGGCAGTTATTGACCCATATTTGAGGTGAAATGTAGATCAGTGGGCGAGAGCGGCGAAATTCGCCGCAGAATCTGCATGCTACGGCGATATTGTAACTTAAGCTGCGCCCGCGTTGCCTCCGACCGCGACGCGACGCAGTACAAAGCGCGCAGGTGTGACTTGATGTTTTATGACCAGCATTACTTACACTGAATATAAAACTTACGCTACTTGTATGATATATCTATTATTGCGCTAATATAATTTTAAACTTCCCATATATTTTTATAATACTAATTTTAAGTAATTCATTGATTTTATAGAAAATATGAATTGTCATTTTATAATCGAGCACAGTTCACTGTTGTACTAATCATCACTTTCGATCAGATACGATTGAGGTCAACCGTAAGCTCACCTTTAGTAAGTGTAATAAAATAAATTACTATCCGCTTGACTGTACAACTATGTGGTGTTCCTGCTTTATTAAAATACCTCGAAATAAAGAAGGTCATTCTGCGTTTATGGGTTTTATAGCAATCATTCAATAAATTTAATTATGCATAAATGTCTGTTGAAAGATGCGAATTTGGTTGTATAGATTTCTTTTACCTTCACCTTCAATTTTGCGAAAATACTTTTTGGCCTAATTTTATTTTTAAGGTTTTTGATTACTAGGTAGTTTGTAAAGTATTAACTAAGGTAATTTTAATATGGATATAAAAGTATAGTGGCTTTTAAGATAAATTTTGTAGTAAATACAACTAGTAGTAGTTGACAAACATGATTGATGAATAATTTCTCTTGGCATTTCAGCACATACTTGAACTTCTTATGAGGGACCGAGCAAATTTCTGTAATATGGTTTGTTTGTCAACGTTCATGTTGTTTTGGACTTTGATTTAGAGCCTGTTTACTTATTTAATCGAATTAGGTTTTATAAAGATCTTAGTCTATTACAATTACTAGCGCTAAGATTTTTAATGTTATGAGTATTTTGACAGTCCACTGTAATCTATTACAGTACAATCTCTTGTATCTATCCTCAAGTAGAAAGGGTTAAATATATGATGTAATCTCATTCGTATGACCTAAAGCAACACGTATGCGCGGTTGAGAAAACGATATATTCGTAAATAAAAAAAAGTTCTTTATTACCTCCCGAAACAGTTAAATGGTCCTTTGTCCAAGTTCTAGACACATAAAAATGTCGGTTTTCTGAAGAAACCATTTATGCCATTTTAAAATCGGGTCAGATAACAGTATTTAACACAGAGCAATGTTATAAGTGTTTCTATTTACAAGATATTTTATTAATAAATCAAATTATGAAATTAATTACTATTTTAACATACCCCCAAGTTATTTTGTAACTCATGTAGATAATTAGATATTTTGTACTAAATGCATATTCAATTATAATAAATTTAGTTTAATACAAGCGGAGCGGGAACGTAACGAACAGCTCCTTGTATCTATTTTACCATACTTATAATTACAGATTAAAGTTCCAGTATAAATATATTTGTTTATAAATATTAACATGCATCATTTTATTATCTCAACTAATAATATAAATGCGAAAGTGAGTTTGTTCGTTTGGTTGTTATACTTTCACGCCGTAACTACTCCACCGATCATGACATTTTGCACCCACGATTTCTTGAGTATAGTAAAGTACATGGGTACTTTTCATATAGAAAAAAAAAATGGTTGTCTGTAAAAGTTTAAGAGCTATAATTTTACGTACTAACGTCATAAGAAAACATTGATGAAAAATTGAAACACACTTGAAATTAATTGAATTATTCTATACTAGCTATTAACCGCAGCTTCGCATGCTTTTTTATTAATTAAATAAACGTAAAATTCTGAGTAGCTGTGTAAATTACAGAAATACTCTTTAAAAAATATTTGTAAGTTCTACACGCATATCATCTACTGTAACATGTAACGTGTACGCTATATATGTGAATACTAATAGTGTGTCGAATGGGACGGGATTTATCATCAGCCATGTACCTGAAACTTTAAACTACTATATACCACCCTCACTGCTCACTAACACTATATGAGAAAGTAATGAATATATTAAGCTATACATTATCGAACAATATGTGTTTAATATATTATTATGTAGATATAATATGCCCATATTGTCGATATAATTAAGTTATTATTTTATGTTGCTATAATTTAAATTACATGGTTACAATCATATGATTTCGAATTATATTTATTCTTGAAGTCCATTATAAAGCACGTCTCAAGCGCATACAGTGAATAACATATTTTTGATCAATTTCACTCGGGCAAATGCACGGGTAACAGTCATGACTACATATCACTACATAGTGTAAAATAAATTCCTCACGCACGTCTGTATGTCTGTTCACGGTAAACCCAAAAACTACAAAACGCATATTCATGCCATTTTCACCAATATATAAAATGATTCAAGGTTTAGGTATAGTTTGTCTTATTATCAGAGCGGGCGACGTCTGCTGAACCCGCTTACTTAAAATAATCCATTACTTATTTGCCCGTAAAATTCCCGTAGGTCCAGCCGTTTTGGAGATTATCCGGAACAAACAAACATATCGACAGAATTAAAAAATATATTTTGTTGTTATTTGTAGCCACATGCATTCACCAAAAAGTATTTATTTTAATATATAATAAATAATACACACACTTTATTTTTATAATACGTAATAGATCACAAATCAAAAATCGGGAACAAAACTAATGTAGAATAACCTTTTTTAATAGGAACACAAAATAAACTCTGAAAATATGTACGCTAGAAAGCTACCAAGTTACCATGGCAACGTAATACTAATGCTAACACGCACCAGAAGCTCTCAAAAGGGAAAAAATTGCCCGATTTTGAAACATTCTTCATTAGTGCTCCGCTCCTATTGGGTTTAACGTGATGATAAAGCCTTTCTCGATGAATGAGCTATCTAACACCAAAAGAATTTTTCAAATCAGATCGATTGTTCTTGAGATTAGCGCCATCATTCAACCATACAAACAACCAAATTCTTCAGTTTTTTATATTATGATTATAGATAATCAGTCCTTTTTTTGTCACTTCTTTTTTGGAAGCATATTAGTTTTCGAAAATTATAAGTCCATATTTTTTTACGACCTCTACAGAGAGAAAACACTGCGCAATAGTAACTGTTCTAGAAACATAGATTAGATTTTGTTTTTGGATAACTTTGACCTATAAAAAAATAATTAAAAAATTTGTGCAGGTTACCAAGATCATTTTTTTCCATTCTTTTATATTATTCAGTTTTTATTTTTCAATATCTTCAAAATTCCCTTTAAGGGCACAGCGTGCCACCGTGTGCCCCCACAAAAAAGTTCTGTGTATAATTGAATTTTGTGTAAAGTCATACTATAGTTCGAATACTGTTACAGATGTTATAAATTAGACTGGGTTTGTGGTAAAAAAATGTGTTCTTGCCGATAGATTTTCAGTTTTGTAGAGGTACATTAATGATTATTACAATAGAAGAAGATTGTTATGGAATGAGGTATTCGCTCTAAAAAATATCTTTCGCCGAAAATTCAGGCTTTCTTATAAGACTAGGTTTTGCCCACGACTTCGCTTACGGTTGTGTAGATTCGATCTATCTCTCGAGAACAGTACTTTTTCTCGATGAAAGGTACACCCTATGTTCTTTTCTGAACCCCTGAAAACAACAAAAAAAAAACAAAGTCACGTCCGCATTTATTTAAAATTCAAACTTGTATCTGTCGACTAATGTCCTAACACACTATAGAACTATCAAATCGTATTGGTTGACCTCACCGGCACGATCGTTTTCGACAGGTAATTAACAACCTTTTTAAATTTACAAAAAAAAAAATTACAATGTATTGTGTAGATATTTCTCGAACGTATAAAAATATTTTGCAGTAAAAGTGTTTTGCTTCAATAGGACGCGAGTCCTCCTTATGAATACATACATTCGTGACATGTTTCTATTTCCGCTTAGCACGTCTTCGATCCGACAACGCTTCCGAGTGTCATACTCGGCCCAATTCTCAAGAACTCTTAGTATAAGAAAATAATTAAAGTACAACGACTTGTTTATTATCACACTATATATGTGGTATAAACATTGATTTAAAGACCATTTCGAATATCTTCTACACGATCGGCATGTCTATTGCATTTTTTCAGTGGCTGATTGTGAAATGGCTTACACGCAAGCGAACTGTTCTGAGTTTATTATTATACTGTGTACAGCCAATCTGTCACCATTTATCTTTAAGAGTGCGTACAATTAAGGCTTCTTTTAAAAGAACTTACATATGTTAATCATACTGTAATAACTTATTAGAAATCGTAGGATGATAGAATTTTCTGATTAGTATGTATTTATTCAAGGGCTTTTGAACTCTCTATTATCAGAACCATAATGACATACCAAAATAAAACCTTATCGCTATATACGACTCTTTTTACAGACGTACCGTTTATTTAACTTTTCTTTTAACACTTTCACTAGAAGTGATATTGGAGGAACTATTGAAACTGTATAGGATTAATCAAATATAACCTATATAAGTATCTTTTTGTTACATTAACTTTGAACCTCTTTTTAATTTATCATCCGATAAATTGAATCGGAATAGTTACATATATTATATTGAGCTAGAGAAATGTTATAAGCGAGATACTAATCGTGCTTACGACTCCGTACACACCTATATATTTTATGTTTATTTTCACTCAGAATTTTCTTTATACTTATATTTTGATGTGAAACATCTACGGGCACGGGTCAACATTTTGTTGGCGTGGCGAGTGTTTGAGACGTGGCGACGCGATGCCATGCGCAAACGACAGTGCGCAATCTCTCTTACCGCACTGAGCTGACATACCTATAGCGTAATTTGAGAATTTGAGATTCGTTTGATCTGAATGATTTCGATGTTTCACATCTGCCAGGCGTCCCGTGATGGCTCACATTTTTTTATGATTTTTAAAAATATTATTTTGCTGTCATATCACAAGCTAAATAATCTCGGTTCATATACAATCTATTTAAAATTGATTGAGCACAAATATTTTTTATTCTTTTTTTGTAATATCAATGTAGTATTGACGATATCTATACTAATATATAAAGCTAAAGAGTTTGTTTGTTTGTTTGGTTGAACGCGATAATCTCAAGAACTACAGATCCGACTTAAAAGTTTCTTTTAGTGTTAGATAGCTCATTTATCGAGGATGGCTCTAGGCTCCATATCATCACGTTAAAACCAAAAGGAGCAAATCACTAATGAAGAATGTCTCAAAATCGGGCTATTTTGGAAGCTTCCGCTGCGTGTTAATGTCAGTATTATATGCGTTGCCATGGTAACGCGATAACATTCTATCAAAAATATTTTCATGGTTTATTTTGTATTCCTATTAAAAAAGTTTATTCTAGGTTAGTTTTGTTTTCGATTTTTAATTATACGTGTTACGTTTATATCGCAAACATTTCTTAAGTTTATTTTGTGTTGTTATTCAGAAAGTTTAGTAGTAATAATATTCGTCCAATAAGACAGTCGAAGGAATTAATCCATACAGCCAATTCTGAAGTTGTCAATATAATTAGTTTTCTTCTATGTCCAAGTTAATCTAAAGGTATAAGCACCGAATCCTCTACATAATATAACGTAATTTTTTATCTTCTTAATCTTCAAGACCATAGAATTAATGCTTCGTGGTTTTATTTTTCATTCATTTCACTTATGCAAAATAAACGAACGATATTATATAATACGCAACCAATTTCTACACGATATAGAATCATGTAACACAATATTATAAAAAAATATAAAATCCACTACATGACAGACTGAAATCCCGCCAAACACTCTTAAAAAACTCTATTCTACATTAGTTTTGTTGCCATTTTTTTATTTGTGATATATTACGTATTATAAAAGTAAAGTGAGTGTAATTTATATTAAAATAAATTATTTTTGGTGAATACAATCTGTGATGCCTACAAACATCAACATTTTTTTTAACTCTGTCGATATGTCTGTTTTTTTTATTTGTTCCGGGTAATCTCCAAAACGACTGGACCTATTTGAATGTTTTTTTTTTTCTTAGAAATGACTACGCTTAACAGCTTCAACGGACTACAAGTAATATTTGAACGGGAATTTTAGGGGCAAATAAGTAACTAATTAGCTGTATTTAATATTGTTCGATAATGTGTAGCTTCATATTTTTATTATTTTCTTATATAGTGTGAGCACTGAGGGTGATATATAGTTTAAAATTCCAGTTATGTGGCTGATCATAATTCCATCCCATTCGATACACTATTAGTATTCACATACATAATGTACACGTTACCTGTTACAGTAGATGATGTGCGTGTGATACAAATATTTTTGAAATAGTATTATTGTAATTTACACTAGATGTGTAATCACAATTCTAAATTTATTTAATCAATTTAAAAAAATGCGTGCGAAGCCGCGGGTAACAGCTAGTCTATGATAAATTGAGGAATGTCATGTACTTATATGTTAAATACAGATACATAAAAAGTAGTCAATTTTTTGTAAGGCATTCGTGCGTTGTGTCCTTTATAACATGTATCTCTCATATAAAAAAACATATATACATATATAACTACAGATTTATTAATATTGATAACCAGTCTTAGTGATATTTGTGATAAATACACTCACGAATAACCATTATTACTCTACGAATTTTAATAATATACCTTTACAATTGTTTCATTACTTTGATATATCGCACCATATTGTGCACTGTATAGCGTCTCATTGTATTCGA
Organism: Antheraea mylitta; assembly: GCA_014332785.1. Lineage (NCBI taxonomy): Eukaryota > Metazoa > Arthropoda > Insecta > Lepidoptera > Saturniidae > Antheraea > Antheraea mylitta. Next base: position 1,802,725 of record JACEII010000039.1, on the reverse strand, counting down.
ACATCAATACACCGACGAATATATCTTAATGTTTATCTATGAATATTTCTCACGATTGTGCGACGAGACCGTACTTAGTTTGATATCAATTTATCTCTCAGAACACTTATAAAATTCGAACGGTTCTAATTATAGTGTATACACACAGTCTTTATGTCACGTAGTATAAGTACAAGGTTACTATAGCGATATAATTTGTTCTAGACGAGTTTCTGAAAGCGGCTTGAAGAAAGTACTTTTACTGAGAGAAGGCGCGACGTGGCACAGTTTCCACGCGAAACGTTGCACCGGGCACTTCGCACGTACGTCATCGGTTGGCGCCTGCTTGGGCTTTCCAACCGACACCACAAATTTAACGAGTCTACTAAAACTTCCCGGCTGTGAAATGCGAGTAATTATCTACTGAATATCCATTTATTTAACTTTACTAATCATAAGACTAGACGGCTATGCGATTAAAAACAAACTCATATGACAATCTAATGGTTTTATATTGTAGTTAAGTTCTACTTAAATTAGTAATATTATCTACATATATAATGAAAATAAAGTCCCTTTGAAGCACAATCACCTCAAAACTACTGAAGTTATTGGTCCAGAATACCGTTCGATGCTGATTTTTTCATGTAAAACATCTATCTATAAGCGAGGGTAAATCTAATTATTGGCGTTGCGATACAAGTCGTGGTGTGTGTGTGAGACGTGGCGACGCGATTCAATGTGCAAGCTACTGTGCGCAATCTCTTTTGCCGCACTGAGCTCACATACCTATAGTGTAATTTGAGAATTCAAGTATTTGAGATTCGTTCGATTCGATTGGTAGGTGGTAGAGACAAGTTGAAGATGTAACTGGTTTCAGCATGAATGGGTCGGCTCGCTCAGGGTATTACCATCCTCTCACAGAAAACCGATGTGAAGTAACAGTGCTTGCATTGTTGCATTTCGTTCGGTCAGTGAGAGCGTTGGAGGCCCACCTCTCCGTCTCCCTTCCCTTTCTCCCCTTCCTCCACCTTCCCCACCAACACAGGCTGACAATCCACTTGCGACTCCTCTGGTGTCGGTAGTGTCTATGGACGATGGTGATTACTTAATATCAGGAGAGCAAACTGTTCGTTTGCCTCCTATGATATAAAAGAAGTCGAACAATTTCGAAGATTCACATCTGCCAGGCATCCCGTGACGGCGCGTTTTTTAATTTGATTTTTTCGTAGGTGGTTTTAGAACACTTACCTTTTGGTTGCTTTTGGCCCCTCATTTTCCTTTTCGATATATTTTTTATACATTTTTACCGGCAATAAAGACAAAAGACACGCAAGTATCAGTTAAAACTTTATAAAAATTTACTGAACAATCTCTCCTTTATCTCTATCATTCGTATTTACTGATATTGCGAGTTAACTGGAGTAGTGTTTCCAGGTTAATTGTACACCAAACAATTTAACGTTCGCACGGAACTTGTTTTATTTGAGACGTAAATGAGGCTTATTGTAAACGCTATTAAGAAGATCGTATTTACATACATTTGTTAGGTGATTAGATAATGCTTCAACGTATTTTCTTTTTATCTTTACAAGACGACTTTAATACAAATGGAAATAATAACCACTAAATGGATAGAATTGTTTTATTGGGCCTTCCACGTCGAGCTTTCTGTTTATTAGATAAATCTGTGCCATTTCTCCTCGGTGTTGTTGATGTTATTTTAATTGACACATTTATTGTTATTTATTGCTGTATTATTTTCTTCAAAGCAGGCGCCTAATATTTATATACGTGTTTATTATACGTTTATCTAAAGAAACAAGTTGATTTTAAATTAATATTGATTCTCTTCGATTAGTATAGAAGTATAGATAAAATTCTTTAATAGCTGATATTAAATAAAATATTTCTTTATAATACCAAACGTCTCCTACAGTATATGACACAAAAATTACGTACTTTTTTCTAAACATTGGATTAATAAGTATTAGGCCAAATACTTAAGTTAATATTTTTTCCTCATGGCAAGAAAGATAATAGATTAATATTACTTACACTAATAATTTTGTAAATAAGTAGGGAATGTATTCCTAAATAGAACACTATTCATGGTGAAGGACCCGTTATAGTAAAATGATGCTATGCGTCGTAGTTTAGTCATCATTTATCAATCAAATGGCTCTCTTAATGATATATTTTGGAGGCCGGCAAATCAAGGGTCATTCGACTGTGGCAAGTCTTGATTTTTATGGTTATTCAATACGAGTAAATCTCTCTTCTCTTAATGAGATATAGAAGGAAAACGACGCGTTCGTTATTATTTGATATGATGTTCTCATTCGTTCTCAAAAATAAAAATCAAAATACTTTATCAAATTGAGGACCTAAGAAAGCGCTTATGAACGAAAACTATCACTCTTTTCGAAAAGTCAATATCAATAATATTTTTAAGTCAATTTAAGACAAAGTTCAGTGCGATTCCCATCAGTTCGTCAGTCCCTCTTCAGACCATAAATCGGGGCCCTGATGAGGGGTCAACATTTGACGGGTTGGGTAGAAGAAGCACTGCAGAGCCCGTTCCTGCCCTCCCGGCTAAATCGTGCAAGAGGAACATAGAGGGAGCTTAGTCAGTACAAATTTTGCATTCTTACCTGTGCTGCCCATCTAGGTGCAGATCTCCAAGAGGATTCCCTCGCGAAAAAAGGACTTAAGAAAGCGCTTGTGCACGCCAAAACTGCCACCGGTTCGGAAAACAACCCAGTCATCGAGAAAAACCGACAAGAAACTCGATTTACATTATCTTTTTAACATACATACATATATTCAAAATACATTAAGGTTACATTCATTTATGTAGAGTCACAGAGAGAGGTATCAGTTCCAGACATCATCATCGCTCAAATATTGATTCACTCTATAATAAATAGTCTTTTGACTTTTCGCTTGACATGGTGCTTAAACTTAACAGTCTGGCAAATCGGTAATATGCTTTGGGGCTTTGTTGTCAAACCTAACACTACTAGTTCTCATAACCGGTGTCTCAAACACGATTGTTCCTATTGCAAATAGTCGTCCAAATAACTCCAAGTAAGATAACTTGCCATTTTTTAATAACTGATTGTCAGATAATCCAAAAGTTGTGTTTTAATAAATAAAAAGGTAACAATGCACCCTGGCAATGTCGGTGCGTTCAACTACTTATTAAAACAAAGTCTCACGGCGACAAGTTGACAGGTATGTAATTATTATTATAGGTACTCCAGTGCCAGTATTTATATCGTTAAAGGATCGTTGTACAGTCGAATGCGCAAGTTATTAGTATGAATTTAATAAAGAAGATTTTCAACAGTTGTCAGTACTATAATACGAGACGATGTATGTTTTCTCGTGTTTCGATAAATAAAAGCTATGACGTAGATGTTTGTTATTATAGATAATAAATTATTATTATCAGAAACTCTTGGGATAAGATACTGTCGAAACGGATGTGCTGTAGATTTTATTTATTTTGTTTGTTTGTTATTTCATACTATTGTGGTTTTGATACATAACTTTTCGATTTATTTTTATACGATTTTGTGCAGTTTCAGAAGTTGGTCACAGCCGGTATGTCAAAGGCAATTTGCCGGATAACCTTTTTTTGGGCGTCATCATAAGTTACAGGCTTTGGTAAATAAAATGAGACTTTATTGCTTTTGTCTTGCTACTGAATTAATTACATTCGAATGTACGCTTAACAATGAAAATATGATATTATTAAACAACAGGACAAGGCAGTAGTAAAACGAAATGAGAGGAAAATTGAAGGCTTTCAGTATATAACAAATTTGGTTACTAATTCGAAGGATATAACTGGGGTTCTGGTCGCAGATGTGCCGATGTGTAATATTAAGCTACTGTTTTTAGGAACTGAGCAATTATAACACAAAGTACATAATAATGCTGAGATTTAGATATCATTCAACAGAATGATCATATCTCAAAAGATAGAAAAACATTTTTGGAGCCGCCAGCAGATACTACTATTCAAATAAATCGATTCAATACATATGTCACATGGTCAAATTAATAACTAATTTATTACTAAATACTTTTCAATTGCATACACGTCGAGGGAAGTTTTCTCTGTCTACAGAACAAACATATTCTTTTTTTCAATCATATATTCTGTCTGTGTACTTAATTTCTCCAATATCAAATGTTATAAGTATAATCTTTTATATTTTGAACCGTAATGATGTTGATTTTTTGTAATAATATTTCTAGTAATATTTAAAATATAAACATAATTTAGTAACAAACTGTACACTGTTAAAAATATTCGTGACTCATGCCTGTCTAGTCACCCATGACGTCGCAAACATTCCAAGGGTTGAATGAAAAATGACCACATTTATTATAACGTAAGCTTTTTTGTCCTCATTGAATGACTCGTACCTCTTCAAAGTGATTATATGAGGATTCTGTGATGACGAAGATCATGATACACGTCATGATCGTGTTTTATTAATATGAATAATAAAATTAATAATAACGAAACCATTAACTACTTAATTAATAATCAATGGTAGATATAATAATATCTCCAAGTAATAACTGCAAAATGAAATTATACAATCAACACTTAATAATTATAATGAAGATGTACCTATTGTTTTGCATGCCTAGACGGTCATCAGCATTACTGGTGGTATTTATGTACGGGTTAAACGTCCTGAGAGGTGATTAATTGTTCTATTATTGTCATTTCGTTCTTTGAACAGCCCTTATTGATATTCTGGTGATATCGGAATAATTCTCGTATTTTGCTCGGTTGCCGTAGATCGGAACGTCCCGCCCCGCGTCTCTCCCTCGCTCCTCAACCGACAATATTGTGTTGTTTGTTGTTTTCAAGAACTTTTATTTTTTGTGCACCTGCTCGATTTGAGCCCACGCTTAATTGTGACTGGTCAAAGAAACCATCAATTTACATGACAGTTAAGGTTAACGCTTTTTTGCCGCTCATGTTTGTTTATTTTAATTAGACTAGTGGGCACCCAGTGGTCGACATTCGACCATAGTTATTTGATTTTTTAAAGTTTGAACTTTGTTAGGGTTCTTCTGTCAATACTACTATAATCAAAGGTTTTCATCATGGCTACTCAGTTATTTACCATTTGCCATGATATTTAATTATATAAACATAACAAAAAATCTATGTGTAAATGAAAATTGAAAATGAATATTAATTTGAAACAAAAATCACGTGGTAAAGCTCTCAAATTTTAAGCAAACCCAACTTTACGAAAATAAAGAAATTTATCGCAACCCATGACACAATTTTCAATTAATTTTACACGACACCATGGGTGGGTGGTATTTCTGGGTGATATTGAATTAAATGTAGTCTGTTCATTATAGCGAATCTTAAATTCTCGAATTCACAAGTTACTATAGGTATTCAAGTACAGTGCGACAAGAGAGATTGCTTACGGTCGGTTACGCTTGGTATTGCGTCGCCACGTCTCACACACTCGCCACGCCAACAATCAAATTTATATAGAACCTATAGAGGTTTCACATCAAAAGCCTTACGATTTCAAAAAGGTGCGGACCAAGAGTCTGCAGACTACAACAAAATAAAAAAAAAAACATAAGAGTTAAAAAATACATATAGTCGAGCATAGCAACCTCCTTCATAACCTCTTTTGAACTTCGTAATTATTGACGGCTGTAAAATGTCTTTTTTATTTACATGTGTGTATGTATATGTTCTGTAAAATTCAAGCAGTAGTGTGAGTAGTGCATATTTTAATAAATTTAATATACTTCTAATGCATTTTATATAAAATAAACAGCTTTCTGCACTTCTCCGCCATATAAACTTTAACTACGCCAAATTTCAAGTTCACCCGTTGAGGGGAAATAGGTTAAAAAGGGGTGCAATTTTTTTCCTTCACGTATTAATATATAGATATATCAATATCCGTTGTACAAAATAAATATCATATAAATAATTGTTTAGGGTTATCAAAAAATAATCAAACTCCGTTCGCTAGCCTTACATTGTATCCTATACATTGAAGAGTAGAAAATGGTATGTTGTTTTATTTGAAATCGTAAGGCTTTTGATGTGAAACCTCTATAGGTTCTATATAAATTTGATTGTTGGCGTGGCGAGTGTGTGAGACGTGGCGACGCAATGCCAAGCGTAACCGACAGTACGCAATCTCTCTTGTCGCACTGTACCTGAATACCTATAGTAACTTGTGAATTCGAGAATTTAAGATTCGCTCGATTCGAACAATTTCGATGTTTCACGTCTGCTAAGCGTTCCGTGATGGCTCAATTTTTTGAGTGTTGAACATACATGAATAAGTATGCTATTAAAATCTGATACCTTTTTGGAGCGCAATCCTATTGTTTGTGCTATATTGTAAAATAAATGCGTACTTGTGTAATACCGACTTTTTTGAAATGAAGTCTTCTGGTAAAGGCTTAGAAATTCTGATCCGCAATCTTTTTGTGAGCCTAAAAAATTTAGAATCGATATCTTTACCTATTGTAATTATCATAAACCGATTTTTTTTAATCATGGAAAATGCACAGTACACAGGCATAAATGAATTATAAACATAATCTATGCTATTCAAGAGTAATTTATGAATAATTAAAATGTTTCCTTGTAATACAAAAGTTTCACTTCTATCGTGTGTCTTTACGGCACACCCTGTTCTTTAATTTATATCCCCAGCATACCGTTGGCCGACTGCTTCACTGGCCGAAAATAAAATATGTATCTCATTGTCAGCTACTAGCCTCTGCCTGCGACTTCGTCCGCGTGGAATAGTTACTTCGGGCTAACGGTAAGACGCAGCGGAAGCTCTCCAGAGTAAAAAATCCCCGATTTTGAGACATTCTTAATTTTTGCTTCACTCCCATTGGTTTTAGTGTGATGATATATAACTACTAACCTTCCTCGATAAATGAACTATACAACACTGAAAGAATTTTTCAAATTGGATCAATAGTTTCTGAGATTACCCCCTACAACGTCACAAACTCACAAACTTTACCTCTTTATAATATTAGTATAAACATATAAGATAGATTCACTTGTGTTAGGTTATGAAGGTTATGATTTAAATTTAGTATAATTTCTAAAATTTCCTTAATTAAACAACGATAACAATTAAATCAAATGTTAAATGTTATAAATAACTACAGCTTAGACGAACGTTTATGATCTGTAGGCGATAATGACAGTAAAGGTCACGCTATCACTCTGAGACTTCGCCTATTGTGACCTTGCTCCAGATCACCCGACCTTGTTCCCTCCACTCAGTTAACGAGCAAGCGCCCTACAGTATATTGTATAGCTATTCATTAGTAGCAATTGTGAACCCAATGTGCTTAATGGAACTACATTCCCATAAGGATCAGCGTCATACAGATATTTTAATTTTATACTGCTATAGTAAGTATAACATATATATGGTTTTAGCTATACGAGATTATTCTATATATCCAAAAGTTGTATATTTTTGATTTCAGTGGATGTATGTAATGGATGGTTTATTCTTATCAAGTTACTAAATTTTATATTTCCGCTTGCTTATAGTCAACATCTCACATCCTAATCTATGTCTTTTATATCTATCAATACATCTATACTAATATTATATAAAGGTAAAGTTTGTGAGATTGTGATGTTTTAGGGGGTAGTCTTAGAAACTACAAGTCTGATTTGAAAAATTCCTTCAGTGTTATATACCTATTTATCAAGGATATAGATATAGATTATATATCATCACGCTAAGACCAATAGGAGCGGAGCACCAACGAAGAATGTTTAAAATCGTTTTTTTTTCCTCTTAAGAGCTTCCTCTTCGTGTTAGCTTTAGCCTAAAATAACTATTCCACGCAATGGAAGTCGCGGGCAGAGCCTATTAAGTAATAAAATAGGTTTTGATAATTTTTAAAAATGTCTGTCTGTCTCTTTGCTTGAACACGCATCACCCCTAAACTACTACGTTCACAATATAACCTCAGCAAGAAAATCATACAGTATAGTTTTGAGTAACTTTATATTTTAGTTTCATTAAAATCGGTTAACTTTGTCAAAAGTTATTGTAACTTTAATGACGTCGTGACTTAGTGCGAGAGAAAAGTAGATAAGTAAATGGTCTTAATACATTCGGATAATTTTATTAATCACTGTTTATATATTAGGTTCCACGCGGACGATGTCGCGAGCACAGCCAGTCTAATATATATTCATATCTATCTACAAACCTAAATAAAATGATAGAGGTTTTTTCTATCATAGGAGGCAAACGAACTGGTGGTTAAGTGGTCACCACCGTCCATAGACACTTGTAACACCAGGGGAGTCACAAGTGCGTTGCCAGTCTCTGTTGGGGGTGGGGTGGGGGGAGGAGGAAGGGAAGAAGAGAGGGCAAGGTTGAGAAAAAGTGGGTCTCCGGCAAAGGTATGTCGTAGTGCGAGCATAACGCAAAAAGCATTAAAAAAAATTGATTATTTTTTTTAGTTTTGCCAATTAGACAGTTCCTACCTAATGTAATAAAATACCACGATGTCTGAACTCAAAATAAAGTATTAAAGTTTTAAGAGACTACGTTATTTATAAACACTAAATCTTCGGCGCCAGCGGTGTCTTTTCATCACATGGATAAGTGGGGTAAGCGATGTGATACGCATGCACTGAAACCAGGAAATGTTGTAAGCAAAGTATATATTTTTTGCATCTTTTTTTTACTTTTGTTCTTCTATACATACAATATATTTTTAAAATAATAAACAACAACGATGGAGCTAGTCGTAATATAAATGCGTATTCAAGTTTGTTTGTTACGCTTACATTCCTTAATTATTAAACCAAACATTATAAAATTTTGTGTAGACGCTGTAAAATTGTACAAAAAAGGTCATAAGGTACTTTATCCAGCAGTATGTATCTACTATTATATTAGAGATAGCTTAAATCTACATTAAAGCGAGAATAACCCTGGGCAAAATGTAGTGTGTCATAAATGTGAAAGTACGTTTTATTAACCAGAAATGAAGTACTATTCTCAAGGGATAGGTCAAACTACATTAATGCGAGCAAACCCGTGAGCACAGCTAATCACTCATTATATAGCTGAACAATGTGTTTGGGAGTTTTTGGCGGGATTTCAGTCTGTCATGTAGTGGATTTTATATTTTATTCATAATCTTGTGTTACTTGACTCTATATTGTATAAAGTTGGTGGTGTTTTATGTAATATGGTTAGTTTATTATGCATAAGTGAAGTGAATAAAAAATAATACCACGGAGCATGCAATTCTGAGATGCCACAAAAACTCCATGGAAGGTTCTAACAAGGGAGCCACCATCTTGTTAGAATGTTGATTCACACGACGCTTGTTGTTGAAATGATCGTTCTACGCTTGTAATATTATTGACTACGTGACAATGGCAGTAATAATCTGAACGGTTGATTGCCAAAAATAAAGTTAAAAAAAAAATGTGTTTGCTTGAACGAGTTAATCTCAGGACCTACTGGTTCGATTTGAAATAATCTTTCAGTATTAGATAGCTCATTTAGCGCGGAAGGCAATATCACACTAAGACCAATAGGAGCGGAGCATCAATGAAGAATGTTTCAAAATGAGGGTATTATTTTCCTTTTGAGAGCTTCCGCTGCGTATTAGTCCAAAGTAACTATTCCACGCGGACGAAATCGTGAGTAGAAGCTAATGAGCAATAATTATATTTTCTTATCACACTATAAGGTGTTTCATACTTATTAGAGAATTTAGTAATATAGGATATCTATATCTAAAACTATTAAAAGTGGAAATTTTAGGCGAGATCTTGGAATGTCATGTAATACTTTCTATATTTTATTCATAATCTTGTGTTATTTGCCTCTACATTTTCTAATATTGGTGGTGTTCTATGTAATATAGTTTGGTTATTGTGCACACGTGAAGTGAATGGCAAACAATATCACGTAGCATTGATTTAAACTTGCCACAAAAACTCCCTGGAAAGTTTTAGCAAGACGGCCACCATCTTGTCAGTTCATTGGAATTATTGCAAGAAAATTGTAATATCATCTACTCGACAATGGCACCAATAGTATCTATACTAGAAGATGGTTGCCAAAAAAATAATACAAAAAGAGTATTAAAGTGACTGTTATTTGTCCAAACTAGATGATTGAACACTGGTAGACAAAACTTTGTGCCGATGCGCCTCCTACAATTGTCGGGGAGGGCAACACTCACTATACCTTGAGCGGTTCACAACTACAACGACCCCTACACCACGAAGAGGCCCCTGATCAGTGGCCAACACCTGCCGGGGAGTAGACACAATGCCAGTCGGCAGCTCCTGCTCGCCGGCCTATAGGTGAATGAAGGCGCCATGGGGTTTTAGTTCTTGGAAGTGCCGGACATATTAGCCCTTAGCTGCCCGGCCTGGGTGGGAATCCGTAGAGATTTCCCCATGTAAAAAAAGGTTAAATGGTAATGCATCCTAAAAGAACATCGATATAAATGAGTAAATAAGGTTTAATTTTAAATGTTTCATTTGCACGTGATATTTTGTAATAGAATTCCGTACACAGTAGTCCGGTGAAGCTGTAAAGGCCTTGTTGCCAGGTCAATAGCGTAGCCAATTCGAAGAAAAAAATAAGTAATAGAAACAATTTGTTAATTTAATTTTTACAAATAAATATTGTTGCTTATCAAACAACACCAGGTAAGTCAATGTTACTCATTTTTCATTGGAATTAAAAAACTGTTTCTTGAATGTGAGAATCTTCATGCAGTATTTTGTGATTTGAATTGAATTGTGGGTCTTTACTGTTTTTTTCCTCTGTTCTGCAGACTCTTGGTCCACAGCTTTTCTTTGCTTTCGTTTTATTTATCGTGTATGTCAAAAATCGTTGTCTGTGAGCAACTAGTAGGTGTTTTTTTATTTATTTATCATTTTTATTTTATGTATTTATTTGTTTATGTTTATGATTTCATTTAACTGTTAACTATTTTAGGATAGATTTTTAATGACCTTATTGCCTTTATGGCGGTTTCGTGTTGGTTCTTTATGGCCATCTTTATGTTATAATCCACAATGTCCCGCGCCGGAGCGTCAACGGCCCGATGGATGAACCTACTACTCGTCTTTACTGGTTGAAACGTTCAAAATATCTTGTGTGGTTTCAAGCGTCATAAGAATATTTATCCATCTAAATATTTAAAAACGCCAATTTCGGACTTAACCGGTTTTGTTTGCTAACCGACGATACTTATGTCACTAATTTATTTGCTTTTATATAAAGAATATTATTAGTGTTCAATACATTAGTATAATTATGAAAAACAAAGTGATTAAATGAAACAAAAAATGAGTCATTCAATACAATTATGGCATACAATGTACACTTCACAGTGCATGTAAAATATTAAAATGTTTAACAATTAACAATTATTGACTTATTAAATTTATTAAAAAACTTAGCTATTGCTTGTGGCTTCGCTTTTGTTAATTTGCTGTTGTCCTGTTTTATTTTTTGATGTGTAACATCATTCCTTTCGGTTGCTGAATATTTTTTGTTGGAGTGATTTTGGAAGAGCGACGGAAATGTGTTGTAGGAAACCAGGAAAGAGGCAGCTATTTCATTTGACCAAAAAGCGCGCGTGGTGGCAAAATATTTTTTTTTCGATCTGACTACGCTATTGACCTAGCAAAGTCTTAACAGCTTCACCGAACTATGGCAGAGAGAATCAGCTGTGCACTCATCTACAATAATACAATGTTGTGTATATAATTTGAGGTTATATCTATATGTGAAAACTTAATTGATAATTATTTTCATTATTGTCTTACAAAGTTCAATATTTCTTAAAAATATTAGAGTAAATAAATAAATTGACTTGAAATATATTTCAAGTCAATTTGCGACTACTGTAAGGTTCGTTAATTTTGTTTTAATAAATCCCTGACAACGTGCATGGAAATTTCATTGAGTACTTAAGTGTAACAAACCAACAAACTCACATTCGCTTTTATGATATTAATTAAGCTGATACATTAAATCAATTATTTCACTCGTAATCAATATATTAGTCAATCCACTCCCAATACTATTCCATGTTTTACCGAGTTTTTTTTTACTTCTAGGTATGTAATAAAGTTCATTGTACATAGAAGACTAACTATGCAACACCCGCCCAACTACAACGTGGAAGTTTCCTCAGCTTTCCTATAGTACCCCCACCCTTGTGTGGGGCGTGAAAGCACAGCGGTCGCGCGCGGGCGCAATAAGTGTGCCACGCGGGTCGACGAACGCCGGCCTAGACCCACATTCAGCAATTGGGGCATAATCAGCGACAGTACCGCGAGCGCGTTGACCCCGCCCGGTGAAATGGCCATCTCTCTCCTTTACACTCTTTCTCTCGACACCGTGCTATCGGCTTTCCCATCAGCTTATATTATACGAGTATACCTACGAAACCTCCGGTGTTAGATATAACAGATGATACGCGATATTGCGGTGTTTTATACAGTTTATCTTAAATAAATATTAAATAAAACTGTATATAAATAATTTAATTAAATATTATATAATATTATTCATTATTGTACTGAATAATATTAGTGGCAGATCAATAAAAAATATCAGAAATTACATATATTTTGCCATTTTATATCTGTGATTTGTTACTATAGACTATAGACTCGACACCGATATAATTACACTGAACGTTTCGTAAATGAGCATAAATGTTAAATGATATCTTTTTAATATAGACAGACCAACATAGTAGGCTATTTTGATGTTGATTAATGATGCTAATATAGCATAGCAATACAATAGCATGATTACATGATCTTCAGATCTTCTTTCTAAGTACTTATGAATCATACACAACGTTTTAAAATATTGATTTGTCAACATAAAATACGAAATTTTAATATTTAAAAAACTTTAAATAAATTCGCTACATTTTAAACTGTTTCTGCTTAATAATTCATACGCACAAACTTTGAATGGCAACCTACTTTACGCACTTTTATCAATATTTATTTTGGGTATTAAATGCGATTAGTGTGTTCAAGCGTATAAAACTCTCCAAATATATAACATAGATTATATAACGTACATTGAAATCATACTTAGAAATTCACAACGTTAAAATGAGTTTATATTTTACTGATCAGTAGTATTTATATTCATTACTATAGTTCTCGTGTATGTATTTCATTGAGTAATTAGATATACAATTTTAACTTTGTAAAAATGAACTCAGATAATATCGTATTCGTAACTACGTGGATTAATCGAATTAATTGTAAGATTCATATTCTACAGTAAAATATCGCGTAAATGTCGTGCTGGATTGTGCGTCGATGTTTGGTTTTCTCTCGCACACACAACTCGCATGTCACTATCCGAACTATTCGTCGGAACTCATACAAGAAACTGTCATTAAATATCAGCTAATACGAGAATGTTCGATTATTATCGTTCTCTGTTAATAACCACCTGCATCGGGGTAGAGGCCTTAAAGAACATAATAATAAGATAACCGTCAGCGAGGCGAAGCGAAGCGAGATACAACTCGAGCGTGAAGATCTACGCGTATGCGCACACATTACTGACATAAATATGTATACGTCTTCGGTTTTCACTTTCAGGTTAAGATGTAAGATGTTGAAACATTCTAATGTGTTTGTTCCTTACCGAGATAACCGTATTCAAACAGCCAATTGTTTTAATGAAGTTTTACTTCCGTTAGCGTAATGTATAGGTATAAACAAAATATAAATATTTCTATACTATCGATCTAATTATATCACACATCGAATTTAATTATTATCATTTCATGGTTTAATATTTGTTGGATTGCAGACAAATATAACTTGAATTTTGATGTATTACTAAGAATGGCAAGATTTCTGCATACACGATAGTATATAAGTAGTAATACTATTGTAAGTATCGAATTATACTATCAATGCCTCTATTTCTACATAGAAAACTATAAATGTCTATAAATAAACCACATATAACTATAGTAACAAAATGCAAGTACATATAACTATTTTTAAGTATAATATCTTAATATTTTATAATAAAACTCAATCAGGTATATCTATTTCGTGTCACATAAAACTATCTCTAAATCGTCGCATACAACACATATTCATAGACTTAGGAGTAAATTATTACAATAAGTTGTCGATAAGGTAATGTGTTTCTAGATATCGTTATATTATAATGCAAATAACAGAGACAGAGATAGTGTTTACTTTTTAACACTTTTTAATTACAAAAAGAAACGTTCGTAGTCTTCCTGTTGAAATTCCTCTTCCTCTTTTTGTTTAGAAATGGCTATTTGTATTGTAACTAAAATAAGAAGCGTTTGAATTAATTTTAAATTATAACTGCAAGTGCTTTGATTCCAATATTAGTTCACATAGCGCTTTCTATCTTTATGAAAAAAAAGTTTGAAGACAAAACGTTAAACGATTACTTTCCAAAAAAGAGACAACTAAAGAATTAAGTAATTTTGATAATTATTCATCGGAAAAAATCCTCTTAAAACATTAAAATATTGACAAAAATTTTTAGGTTTAAAATGTTATCTTATAAATCATTGTCTTATTGGAAATTCTTATGTTATTTTTTATGTATAAAATTAAAATATCTGTTTTTTTTCTGTCAATTTTTTTCGGGCTTTATATTCGAAATAGGTGAATCGATTTTGAAGGAACGTACAATATATTGTTTTTCCATAGAGTCTAAGCAGGAGTAATCAATTTTCACCACAATAAATTAAAATTACTAAAAGGATTATAATGTATTAATAACAAAAAAAACAACCCACCATAAATCAGTTGAAATACATTTTAAAAATGATTTTCATGAGATGGAGTCACCTCAAAATTTGAGATAAATTAAATAAATGTCCGACACCGTAAACTTTTCACTGATCGTATTACTATGTCTACTAAAAAGTATACCAAATATTATATGTATAGTGTATTAAAGAAAGTAAATTGAAATCAAATCTGTTGAACGTTTGAGAGTCGACGATCATTGTTCCATTATTCTGTGGCACACGAAAGCGTGCGTTTTTATTTTCATTCAAGACAACTCACGTTATATATATCTAGGTATGGTATTATGGAAACGTTCGGTGAAACAAACGAATAAGAGCGAACGGAAAAGAAAGTAAAAATAAATGCATTGATACAAGAACCAGGCGAACGTGTGCCGAGAAATGTCTGCAAGCGAATGCTACCGTGTTTTATCTAGGATAGAAAAAGTAATGGTGATCCAACTGGAAACTCCAGAGTTTCGGAGCGCATATTGTTTGGCGTTGCAATGCGTTCCCGCGTCTGCTTACGCGTGTAATGAGCATTTTTTCCCCCGATTCTTCACTTTCTTCTCATATACACTTTCTAAGCTTTACGGTGAAATGCTCTACGCTTTCTAACTTAACATTAGTGCAAGTTTTCCTCGCGACTTACCATTTGAAATGAAAACGAGTTAATGTTGTTATTGAATCAATATTTATACCCACAAATTTGCTATATCGTGCAAACGTTTAAGTTGAATAATCTTACGTCTAAAATAACTCGATACTTAACTTTAATATTCTGTATATAGTAATATTTAGGTCACGGTCTCGTGGAGGCTCGATCTGGAAATCTGCATGGACGGATGTCGGTGTTGGTCTTGTGAATTTCTCCATCGGAGAAACTTTCGGAGTGAGCGGAGTGCATCGGCCGCGGGTAGGGCTGGTCGTGCACCCACGGATATAGGTCCATGACAATAAACTATGAATTGTGTCTATGTGTGCCATCGCAAGCGCGGCACGGCGCGGCGCGGGATCGTTGCGCGCTCGCTTGTCGTTCGCTGAGCGCTATGCAAATTGTTAGGAACTTTCTTCCGGCGCGTTTGTGAGAGGGCATTGTAACGATTTCTCCTGCGCAAGCGCATGATTGTCACCTCCCTGCAGTTATACATTGTATTTCGGTATTATATTAACAATCATTTATTACGTACATTATATGACCAGTGACTTATCGACATGCTATTATCCGATTAGGTATAATACAATATCATTAATTTGATTAGGTAACGCCAACACATTAATTTTGTTCTCCCTAATTGTTAATAATAATATAAAGTTATAAAGTATTAATATATTTTAATGGAAGACACCCAATATCACGACAAACGTTACAAGACTTGCGTTTTAATATTTTGATACACACAAACGACGCTCATTTCCTTCCTACGCCCAATTTTATATTGTATTGAATAGATATAAAGTATAAAAAACGTTCTCCAACAGTAATTTCCTACAGTTATATGTTAGTATTATTTGTAACGCGATAAATTTAAATCGTATTTAAGTCGTAGTTGTAGGTGCAAAATTGTATTATAAATTCTGCATATAATAGTTATGAGTATATTAAATTAAACAGATACAATAAACTGATATGAGTTCAGGAGTCCGTGGATTTGCAAGAGACCACGACCCGCGCAACATGTAGCGAGCGCACACCGCTCGCGCTCCACGCCGCTCGACTTCGCCGCTGAGTTAACCTACTTGGCGTACGTTGATCTCTTTGTTTGTAAACATGAATGAAACATGTTTGAGAAGTATTGAAATAATTCGTATGTTCTGTATATTATTGTTTTACTTTAAGCATATAGATAGCATATGACCATAATGACGTTTCGTTTTGTAAGGGTAAAGAAGGAAATTTTCATGGTAATTAATGGACAACATATTGAAAACGTCTACTAGGTGGTATGTATGTATAAAATAGTGACTTCCAAATAAAATATTAGATTAACCCTGTATTTTAAAAATTCCCTCATAATAACTGCCATATGCGTTACCGCGTCAAATTCAAGACGCTGAAATTATCACTAATTGTAAAATCCGACTACTCCGATATTTATTTAACAAAAAGGAGAAAGTGTTCCTGATTTTACAATTTGTATTTTTACATTTTGTTGTGTATACAATTTATTACCATTTTTATTATTGTTATATAAGAGTTTGTATGTCTATATATGTTGTATATTTATTCATTGTAACTGTTCAGTACACTTTTTATGTATTTGTATTTTAAGTTACTTCAGCATTAAGCTCGTTTTTATTTTTATTATTTAATTTTTACTAATTTCCCCTTTTTTAATTTCACAAACTACAATGACTTTTATTTTTTCTAATTTTTTCTTAAATACCGCTGGTTAGTGGGAATAAAATGCTTAGTACTATTAAGTTCGGCAGTGTATAAACTAAATAGTGGAAAGAAAACATTTTCATATTTTTAAAACATTTAATCAAATGTCATAGATATTAATTACTATCATAGATATTACTACCAAGTTATAAAATGTAATGTTAACCTTAGCCCTTTGTTTATTTATGCGTTAAAATTTAGTTGATTAATATTTATTTATATATAAATATATTTCCAAGGCAGATAGTTGACGTCGTCTAAACGAGTGATCTCATTTTTAAAACGGTTAAAAAAATAATTTTCATGTTTTAGATTTTATTTTTTAATTATAACCCTATTATCTAACATAATTATTATGTTTTATTTTGGACTTCATTAATTTCTTTTTAAATTATAACCTAACCTAACTATAACTATAATCTAACCTAATCTAAAAAATCAAGTTACTTTTAGGTATCCTAGCAATAAAAATAAATTTAATATGTCTATTTTCAATGTTCCTATGTAGTAAATTTTAGACAGTATTCTCGCTGTGTAAATCTTAGATGGTTTATTCACTGCGTAAATATTTTCGACGTACTAACTTTCTAATATTGTAAGCTTTTTTTTTTTCGAAATGTCTACGCTATTGACCCAGCAAGGTCTTAACAGCTTCACCGGACTACTAAGACGAGCGCTTAAGGCACTCAGCCGATTGTATTATGGCAACCAGCTCAAGGGTGCACGGCACACCTCGGCTTGGCTGTTGCCTGTTGCATGCAAAATCGCGACCTATCTTAGCTAACCTAGCTAACTATTCATATGTGTATGAGTTGTTGAAACGTATATGTGTACCAAGCATACACGCCTCAACAACTCCTCCATATATTTATTATCGGAAAATTGAAAGTTTTTCAGTTCGATAAGGGGAAAAAAGTAAACCCTTCCACTTCCATGTGTAAGCGTGTAGGCGTGCACATGTGTGGGGGTGATCGTGTAGTGTTGTAGCAGTGATGTATATTTGTGTGTCACCGTATCGCGCAAGCAACGCACTCAAGGGCTCCCTACCGAGGGATCGAACCTAGGCTTGAGCCGCTGCCGTGGGAGGCCTAATCAGGTGTGCGGGAGCGAAATTAACCCCCAGACCACGGCGGTGTGATCTGTGGTTACGCGGGCGTGGGCGTGAGCACGCTCTGTTTTGAGGGACAGGCTGGTACTGATCGTTCGCTGACCTGATGAGCCCTCCGTGCCAGACCTTATCGAAGGCCTTGGCAATATCGAAGAAGACTGCAATTGTGCGTTTCGGTTTACGTTTCGGATCGGCGTTAAATTTAGAGAAAATGTACTTCGTGAGGCGGTGTACTTGATTCGTGCAAGAGTGTTTGGCGCAAAATCCGAACTGCTCAGGTGGTATTAATTTTAAATCTGTAATCGAGAACTAGGGACGGTTCAGAAGGAGCCGCTCGTAAAGTTTTCCTAAGGTATTTAACAGACTAATGGGGCGATAGCTAACGGGAAGCGTAGCTTTTTTGCCGGGCTTGTGAATACCTATCACTACGGCCTTTTTCCAGACGGCTGGAAAGTGATCCTGGGACATGGTCGCATTAAAGACGCAAACCAATTGAGCTATGATGCGATCAGGAAGAAGTTTCAGAACCTCGTTCCTGATCCCATCGGGACCTGGGGACTTCCTAGGCTTGAAACGCTTGATTGCGCCTGCAACTTCATCGAAAGTGATCGCGGTTAGGGTATCCGCCGGAGGAGACGCGAGTACATGCTCCGCAACTGATTCGATTAATCCGTTATGGAAAGGGTCGGTGTTATCAGTGTTTGGCGAACACTGTTTCTCTAAGCTTGCGGCAAGGCATTCCGCTTTATTTATGCTATCGAACGCGGGAGGCAACCCGGGACCTCTGTTGAGAGGAGGCATTGGAGTGACCATATCTGATTTGAGAGTTCGCGCTAGAGTCCAGTACGACAGGTGAGACAGCTGGAGACCCTCCAGGAGTCTGTCCCACCTGTCGCCCCGGATCTCGTAGGTGGTAGAGCCCCACTGAAGCTATTTTTGGTTTCAGCATGAATGGGTCGGCTCCTCCGGGGTAGTGCCACCCCTCTCACAGATAACCGACGTGAAATAACAGTGCTTGCATTGTTGTGTTTCGTTCGGTCAGTGAAAGATCCGGAGGCCCACGTCCCTTTCTCTTTCCTTCTTTCCCTCTCCTTCCCCTCCTCTTCTCCCATATACAAGCTGGCAACGCACTTGCGACGTCCCTGATGTCGCTAGTGTCTATGGACGGTGGTGATCACTTAACATCACGTGACCCACCAGTTCGTTTGCCTCCTTTGATATAAAAAAAAAAATCTCAGAAATACGAGACTTGACTGCTTTTCGTAACAAACGTAAACGATCGCGATTCTCTACAGACGGGTAAGCGTCGTAAGCTCGAGTCGCGGCGTTCTTTTCCGTGATCAATGCTCTCACGTCGTCAGGGAGTATAAAATGGCGATCGTTCGCCGCTTGTACCTCTTTCGAGGTCACCCTGACGGCGGTCTGGAGATAATCAACCAGGGAATCGAAGGTCGAATCCGCGTCGGCTTTAGACACCAACACGTCCGGAATCCTGTCTAAACTACTATACGACGGATTTTCTTTAAAATATTGAACGAGTTTCGCGTAATCAGCCACCCTAACCGACGGCGGGGTGAAGTCTGAATTGTGACTTAACTGTAAAACAACCGGACGATGATCCGAATCAAGTTCGTGTACGACTTGTATGAGTCGTACAGGAAGCGTGATATTTTTTAAGAGAGCTATATCTAATACTGTGGGTCGGTAATGATCTTGATAGTGCGTGGGTTCCAGAGGGGCTATGACGTCAAAAGCGAGAACCCTACCTAGTTCGTCGAGTATTCTCCCGTTACGAGAGGTACACGGACTATTCCAGATAACGTTCCCGCTATTGAGGTCCCCCGCTATAATAACTAAATCTCCTAAATTAAGTAGCACCTGCAAATCGGATCTTAGCAATTCTTTATTCGATGACAAATAGGCGGAAACT
Organism: Antheraea mylitta; assembly: GCA_014332785.1. Lineage (NCBI taxonomy): Eukaryota > Metazoa > Arthropoda > Insecta > Lepidoptera > Saturniidae > Antheraea > Antheraea mylitta. The sequence goes on along the minus strand of JACEII010000039.1, from coordinate 1,782,442 downwards.
AAAATAATATTTGCGTGACCGGTCATACCTATTTTACACACTGACACTTCCATATTAGATAGATTTAACGGCATGCAATACAACGAATGCCTAAAATAGATTAAGGTGCCGCTATATTGTATATTGTAAGCTATAGGTGTCTATGGTACATATATGGTACATAATTTTAACTATAAATGTGTTTGTCAGTTATATTGCGCTTTGGATGCTTGATTATCTTGCACTTAGGTGGTAGAGTCACGCTAAAGCTATTACTTTTCTCAGCATGAATGGGTCTGCACGCCCGAAGTTGTACCACCCTCTCACAGAAACACAGACGTGAAATAACAGTGCTTGCATTGTTGCGTTTTGTTCGGTCAGTGAGAGCGCCGGAAGCCCATCTCCCCTCTCATCCTTTCCTCCCCTCACTCTTCCTCTTTCTCCCTAATACAGGCTGGCAACGCACTTGCGACTCACCTGGTGTTGCTAGTATTTATGGATGACGATTATCAATTAACATTAGGTGACGCGCTTGTTCGTTTGCCTTCTATAATATAAAAAAAATCTAGTCTGTTTTATTTTTTTGTTATATAAGTTCTAGCATTTGACCGCAGTTTTGGCTGATGTTATATGCTGACGTGGTCTAAGATGGCAAACATGTCAAAACTTAGGGGAGACTGGTTTTCACGGGCAGCTGATAGAACACACCTACAGGTGCTTTGCATCAGATTTACTACTTGACGGCAATGGTTTGTACCTATGCCCATTGACGCTGTAATGTCCTTCGTTACTCAGTACTCAGTTAATCAAACTAATAAAATATACCAGGTGAAAAGTAAGACACTCGCAGTATTCTCCGATATGACACTTCGTGATTACATTTAACATATTAGATAATAATATAAAAACAAATACCAATACACAACCAAAAAAAACCTAAGTTATCGATTGTTCTAAGACTCCTAAAAGTATAGCTACAAATGTGTAAATAAAATAATAAACCTAAGTGCAATAATCAGTGCCAAAAGTTAAAATGGGCGACTCGGAATTAATAACTTACAATAGTGAAACGGGCAATAAGTCCTTTTGTTTTGTTCCTGACTTTCCCACGTTCTCTTTGTCTCTCGTCTTTAAAATAGACACGTAGATGTTTGTGTATAATATTTATATTTTTCTAGATAATTAAATCAAATACTCAGTACCATTCTTTTATTGATTTAGAACAAGAATCGAGGGTAGAGTGTGCTCCATAATTATTGCTACTGTCTAAACAGTCACCTGGTATAATACGCAGGATCTGCATTCAATAATAGATTCAAAACTTAGTGGAATCTATAATATTATTATTTAGATAAAAGACTTAATGGTTATTTATTTATTATTACTAACTATGTTTGCTAATTAATGAGCTCATCGGGATGCACATGATTTATGTATTGATTTAAGTTATCGGTTTCAGTATTGTGTCACATTTAATTATTCCATGTATATGTTTATGTGACCTCACACTATTCAGTTTGTTTTCTCTCCAGGGATACTGTTTTAATAATATTATGGCTACACATTTCTAGTTATTAAGCTTACTAGTGTGCTTACTGCTACTGTTCAGCTATTAATCACTAGATACTATTCTAAAGGATAAATTTCAATTTTCAATTTATACATTTTTACTTTAATTTATAATATATCGCCATCAGCAGTCTGTCAGATTCATTCCAGTATTGGCAATTTCAAACTCCGAGAAATACGTAAGTTCTTTATTTTCTCACATTCGATGGTACTAGAAGAACATTTCTCAGGTTCAGGTTTCAGGTCAGCCGATAGACAAATTTAAAGTAGTAAATGGACGCTAATATCGAAAATATTTTTATTACATGCCGGGTTTCGAACCTGCGGACATCGCATTGATATTCCATAGGTCAAATCACTCGACCACCACGACTTTAATAATTACTTTTTTGAATTCATCAACAGTCTTTCGTTTTACATGATTTCTTTTGCAACCTTTTTGGAATCGACCTTTTAATTTATACCGATTCTGTTATCTGTAACGTCCATTCCATATAAAGTAATTAAATAAAATAGTTTTTTGCGGGATCTTGGAATGTTATGTCATGGTTTTTATATTTTATTCACTATCTTGTATTATTTGGCTCTATAATTTGTAATATCGGCGGTATTTTACGTAATATACTTTTGTTATTGTGCACAAGTAAAGTGGGTGGGAAAGAATACCACGGAGTATTGGTTCTATCCTGACTTTCCATAAAAACTCCGCGAAAACATCTAACAAGACGGCCACCATCTTGTTAGTTCATTGACATGATTGATGTAAGAAACTTATAATATTATTAACTACTCGACAAAGGCAGTAATAATCAACTATAAGATTGATTGCCAAAAATAAAAAATGTATATATTAAAAAAAATTGTGCATGTAACCGCCGTACGCGATTTAAGTATAACTTTTAATTATTTATTTTGCTTACTTTTTATATTTTATTTACTTTATAATAAAGAGTTGCTCATAATATTTCCTGTGTTATTTAAATTCCAAATTAGCTGATAGCTGGACCTACAGATAATGAAGCTTTGATTTAATTTGTAACTTACTTAAATTGAAACCAGATTTGTCATTTTTTTTTATCAAAAATCATTTATTGATTTGTTTATAAATTATATATTGATAAAATCAAAAATATTTAAAAACCGGATGGCACTGAAACGTACTTCCGTTGCATTGTCGTCCAGTTACCTCCTAGTTGCGCCTACGAGGAATTACTTTCAATGTCCTAAATTACAATTGTTAATTTATTGTGTTAAAAACTATGTTCATGTACCAATGGGTAAGGGTTAATTTTCTTGAACGTTTTATAATTAATTTGTTGACGAGTGACTATTTATCACTTCTCTTTTTCGATTGAATATACTGAACTTAATATAAATTTTATTCCCATTGTTATCATTTAAGTACATAAATGTTCATTTTTTTCTCGAGATGTTTTCACAGACGTTAAACTGGTAGACTTAACAGTCTAAGATATGTTAATCAAATTACGTGAATTCCAAAAATAAAGTTGATGTACGGTGGGCTCAACGAACCAGGGCACGACGGATAAACATTCCAGTGAATTAATCACATCATTTAACCAACAATTATTATTAGTGGGCATAATTTATTTCGGTTTTTATCTTTTGCTTCTTTTTGTGCAACTGCTGGTTTGTCAATTAATGTCAAAAGTAGAAAGTGAAAAATGATAAAAGTAAAAAAAATGAATTTGATTACAACAATGCACTATATTTTGTTAATAAAAACGGACTATATTATATATGCTATAGCTTTTTTAAGCTTCTACGCTTACACACAATGTAAAGGGAACATTACAGTAATTTTTTAAAAGAAAAGTGTTTTTACAGAGTACGGAAGTTTAAAAAATCATATTTCGAAACTATCGATTATTTTCCATTAGAAAAATCGAAAAAAAAAAAATTTCGACGAAAAAAAAGTTTGTAAATTTCCCATGAAATGGCCCACATGGTACTTACTTTTGATCCAGAAGAAATGTACACGGTTTTCGAACGATAAATACTATATTAACGCGCGTAAAGCCGTGGGTAAAATCTAGTAACAAATGAAATACTTAATCTGAAAAAATATAGCGTCACTACCTCTAATTTCGATTAGGATTTATTGTTTATCTACAGAAAGAGTCAACAAAAAAGGTTTTACCTCACTTAATCTTTTTTAACTTGTATACAACAAAGGATTTTTTACATCGATCGATCGAAATATACACTTCGATTATAAAATAAAAAAATGTAATTAAGCTGAATAAAGTAAATAACAGGCATAAAATAGGTTGACAACGAAATTATAGGTTAAATATGTATTAGTTATATTTCAAGTAAGTTGTGCGACTGGCAACTTGCTCTTTAATAACAGAGTAAGCTGACTTTGAAAACTTACATGAAGTAGACCGCTAAACTAATTCTTGAGGTATTTTCTTTTATTTAGTAAAAATTAGGACGCTTTGACCTGTATAAGTATTGGTTTTTATCCATATAAAAATGATAGAGGTCTGCCGTCGTGCCGCGTATCACACAAAAACTACTGGATGCATTATGATCAACTTTTTTTAGTTTTACTTCAAAGTCATTTAATCTTTATCAAAACAATTTACACGTCTTTATTTTTACGTATAAAATTATTAAAGTTTTAACGAACTACAATTTTTATAACCACTACACTTTCAGCGACAAGTGTTTTGTTGCCGTTGAGAAATAGGGCAAGCGGTGTGGTGTGCCTATGCTGGAGAGAGGAACATTTTGTAAACGAATCATATTTTAGCTTCAAATTTTTTCCTCTGAACGTAAAATGCAATAAACAAAGCAGACGAAGTCACGAGTACCAATTATATATGTATAAAAAAAATTAAGAAGCCATTCAATCACAGACTTAGTTGTATTACTGATATCATAGATGCTTTACGTCGTATGATCGAAACAGACTTGAATATGACTCCGTAAAAATAACCAAAACCCTGAATCATCTTGCAATATGGGTCATCCTGCGTACAGTTCTGACCTGGTATCGTGCGACTTCTTACTTTCCAAAATTCAGAGTTATTTACGCGGCCCACAATTTTTAACACTAGAGGGGGCTGTTTAAGAAGTTTTAAAAGCATGTTTCTGATGTCACCACGGAGGAGTTGCACAAATGTTTTCATAATTGGTTTATTCTCATGCAAAAGTGCATTAAAGATTACCGAGAAAATTTTAGGATAAAATAAATTTATTTACCAGTCTTAATAATTTTTCGGAATGACCGCAATTTTACGTGCCCTATGAATTTATCTATAACCAAGATTATATAAATAACATGGCTAATATGTTGAAATTAACCTCATGTTACATTTATTCTCTTAGCCCAAAAACAAAATTAACGTTCATGAATTTTTATATACACAATTATAAAATACCATGTTGTTTTATAGTGGTCATACTTATATAACCAAATGTTTAAAGGTTAAACCCCAACTCAAAAGTCGAGCCAACCTTTTAGATCATCATCAATTGTGTTTAGTGATGTTAATATTTCGAAATGACAAATATAATAGGGTTTTACAATTTCTTGTCTAAATATTACATTTTATTGTTTTAAAGTCATTACACTTCATGCGTATGTAAACAGTTCGTAGCTCTGCACGAGATTTGACCTCAATACTTGAATATTCACACATTAACGCTCGTATTACTTTGTAAGCATTGAATGATCTGTAGATTTACTTCAAAATATATACACATCAATGACTAGAGAGTTATCTATTCACTTATAGTAAAGTGTGTTTAATTATTATTACCTTAATCTAATTCAATCGTGATTCAAAGGCAAGGCGTTTGCGGCCATCAAACAATCTCGACCCTCACGATTACTGTTACATAAATTTACCGCACCTTTTAATTCAAGAGCGACGTTGATCCCTTCACATTGTCAAGGGTTATTGAACCGGTACCATTCTCAAAGAATGCAAGGACACCGATGGGCACTGGGTGTGCTAGCGGCTCGGGCTAACTGCTCTCGCTGTTGCACTCAGTAACACCGGCCATTCGGCAAGTCATGTTACTCGACTATAACCGTTCACGGGTTGCGCGATTTCTGTTTGCTTCCAAAAACAAATATAAATAATTTCGTAATAACCTTTTAAACTTTACAGCTCATAAGCAACTTGTTGAAAATCAACAAAGAATTGTTATGTCTGTTTAATCTCACGATACATGATAAAGTTTCGTCGGTATTTCTTGAACTTTTTAAATCTCCATTTTACAATAGATTAAAAAAAATGTTTATGCACGATCGTAAATCAGTTTGATCACATACTCTTTAAAAAGAATATTTTAGATTTCGACATCATTATGAAAACGATTAAAATACGGGTAAAAGAGTTTAATAGGAAAAAATATATAATTATTGTCTCTAAGACACAACTTATGCATTTATAGCTAAAACCATGGCTTTGTTGAAACTCGCGTAGAAACTTTATTGAATATATATTAAGGATTATTTTTAAAATAATTAATTTAATCTAACCAACCATAGCTAATTCAATGAGTTGCAGCATCATTAAAATTCATGTCTTCTATCATGTGTATAGCTTTAATTTTCATTATTTTAAAGAAACTCAAATAATAGGTATGGTCATAAGAATATACATAGTTGGTACTAGTTTTAGTACAATTTGTGTTTGTTAATCAATTTTTAATTTGTAGTAGATATTTTTTCTATAAAAAAGCTAAGAATCTGTTTTCTCCCCTCTGTTCCTAATTGCTTAAAAGATTTACAATACATATTGTGATAGTTTTTTACTTGAAATACATACTTCATCAATTCATAAAACGCTGGCGATTCCGGCGGATATTGTCATGCCCTGGTAATTAAAAACCCTCACAAATAATATGTCTAAATGGTCCTCATGACTCACTATATCTACTAGTAAAACTCACATGAAAATCCGTTCAGTGGTTTTTGAGTTTATAGCGAACAGAGTGACAGACAGACGTGGCAGAAATTTGTTTTATACTGTGTAATGATTATATTGATGAAAGAAGATATAGTTATATTAACCAGAATGGCATTATTTTCTATTACATTAATTCTTACATAGAAATAAATCTCGCATAAAATAATCTTAAACATGAGTTACACGCATAAATTAATATAATTTGGTATCAATTTCGTATTTTGTGTACCTTTGTATTTAAGTAAGGCAAGTAAACTAGGTAAGTTGCTCAGGTGTTACATTATCATAACGAATATTATATATTTGCTTTCAAATTTGTTCTAATGTTTTAACCACACAATATATATCTAAATCTTTGTATAATATAATCGTATAGCATTAAAAATTGGTATGCTTCTACATGTTTAAATTGTGACCACGGTACACATGTTAAGAGGTATTGAAGCTTGCAGATCCGGTATCTTCCAATATTTATCTTATTATATTGAAGCCCTCGTTATGACCTGGTGCCTTTGAGACGTTATGGCGACGGCAATTGTCAATTATTGATCCTGGTACTCCTCATGCGTCGATGGTTGTTGGTATTTTTAAAATGAACTTCACTGACCATCAGATAAATATCAGCCATTTTGTAAAATTTGTAATACGACTTCACGTACAACTATTTAAAAACGAGCACAGAATTATGATTTTCTACATTGAAATCTATTGAAATCTCAGTTAAAAAAGTTTTCTATGAATTAAATCTAGGTAGATTGATTTATCGTTCCCGAAACTACATACCTACATACTAAGTTTCACCGAAATAGATGACGCCGTTTCCGAGATCCCGAATATATACAAGAATTGCTCGTTTAAAGGTATTAGAAGATAGATAGATATGTATTTTAATCGGAATAATTATAGCACAGTTGTTATAGTTTTTACCGTATTCTGTTTAAAAATAACACTTGCCTTACTATAAATAGCTCAGCCCGGCTTCGATATTCAAGTAACTTCTCGACTGTTGTGCAATAGTTGGAGAGGGGATAAAAACCATACCATACGTTGACCCTGGCTCCTAGGACTGGTCGATCACTAAACTAAAAATAAAAGAAGGAAGGCATGCCTGCATTCTAGACTGTTCTTACGGGTATATCATTTAAAAAGAAAAAAGTATATTCGAGTCCGTTCAGCGTCCTTACCAGGAGTAAACGACCCTGCATGGAGGCCGGCGACTTATGTCCAACATTACTATTGAAAATTCAACGAAATAAAAATGTCATTGACATTTGAATTATACTATTCATTGATTAGAATGATTTTTCTCGAACTGACTACGCTATTGGCCTTACTAGGCCTTCACAGCTTCACCGGACTACTGATTAGAATGACCTTATTAAATTTCATTAAGTTACTGTGCAAAACAATGACTTAAATTAATTATTTTAATCCAAACATGTCTCTAAACATTCCCTTAAACGACATGAACGACTTATTACGTTTGTTTTTATATTTATATTTTTATTCTATACCTTTTTTGAAGTTTGTCCACATAATATGATAATTGCCTTACAAACAAATGCGTGATTGGTCAGGAAACCTGCAAGTTTCTGCATAGATAACATCTACAGGGAAAAACTGTGCTCTCGCACAAGGCCGTATGAATGCGAAACTGCACAAACACATTTAATTAATTATGTAGGAAGTGTTTTGGTGGGATAAAATGCCCGTTTTCACGACGACGTCTGTTTGAAATGGGTTTTAATTTCTTGTTTGTCGTGTTCGAGCAATTGTACTCGATAAACATAAATATCCTTTAGAATACTATACTGCCGATTATTCGGGCATCCACCTCATTTTAACCTTGCATTGTGTCAGTAACACTAACAACTGAATAACTGTACGGTGACTGAATTGGATAGCTTAAGGGATTTATTGAGAAGATATAAAATTTCCAATTTAAAAGGTGGAATTTTTATCTTTTTTTATATCAAAGGAGGCAAACGAACAGGTAGGTTGACAGATGTTAAGTGAGCAACACCGTCCATAGACACTAGTAACACCAGGGGAGTTGCCAGCTTGTGTATGGGGTGGGAAATGAAAAGGGAAAGAGGAGAGGGGGAAGGAAGATAGGACTTCGGCACTCTCACTGTACGAATGAAACGCTACAATGCACTATTACTTCACGTCGATTTCTGTGAGTCGGGTGGTAGTACCCCTGGCGAGCCGACCCATTCATGCTGAACCCAATAATAGAATTTAAATTTAAAAATTACATATAGAAAGCTTTCCTAGTCAAAGAGGGCAAACAATTTGACGGAAGACTCTTATATTGGTGACCATGTACTCTTTTTCCTGTGTACTCATCTCCCGTTAGTCACGGAGAAAATCGGCTGGGTTATGTGGGATGTATCTCACTAAAAATCTGAAAATGCTCTCTCGACTGTTTGGCGGTTGGCTAAATGAACGTCGATCCAAGATTTATTTATCTCGTGTACTCTCTAATTGTCAGAGGGACATTGACAGAAACACCTCCAACGACCAACGTTGAACGACTGATCAACTATGAAGAACATTTAATGAGAGTGCACCAGTGATGATGAGCTTCCTCACAGTAAAGAAGGGTGTATACTTCACAAGGGGATTACCTGATAATACACCTATATTCGTTTCCACTGAGTTCCAAGTGTTACTCTTTTGTGATTTGTTATGTAATTCTTTAAATGTACGGGTTAATACTCCATTATTGACTTCCGTACAATATGTTTATATTTTGATCTTATCTTGACACACTTTTATTTTCCATTTTTCTCCAATCTTTTATATATTATACCCATTATCAGTAAGTTTTGCTTATTTAGCTAAGTGAAAGGTTTCAAAATAAATTAAAATGAGTTGATTATGCGTAACAATACATATATTCCGTAAAATAAGAAATAAATAACCGTTAATAAGAAATATAATAAAAAAAAATATACCTTTTACATATCTTACTTTTATATTTTGAGTAGATATGTTTTTAAACTTAAAATATAGGTCGAAGCACATAATAAAGTGAACTTTTTCATTTTATGGAATATCGAAAATATATAAATATCGATTTTGAATTTATGAATGGTACAGTGAACATTGTCTGTATACAGTTCTGTTGTTATAAGCGATGCGAGGGTTTACGTGTGTGTGTGTATGTATAGTATACCTGTGAACGTACTGGCGTATCGTAATCAATAGAATCAGTGGCACGTGGTCAAGCTAATGCTGACATTAATCGATATGATATTAAGCGAATTGATCGTTATGATTGGTCCGATAAGAACAGCTCGGCCGCTGACCGGCCTTCACACTTTGCGCCGCCGCGCGCCGTTACCCGTGCCCGCGCCCGCGCATGCAACTGTGTGCGGCCTCGCCCGTGCGTCTCGCGCTCCCTATAGCCTCACTATTTTAATATAAATAGATCTCTACTCTTGTTTTCTTATTATATACGTTACGTATTATAATATTTTTTCAATAAAAAAATTAAAAGTATTAATTCCACGCGAAATGAAATAGAAAGTTGTTGTAAAAGTTGTACAGCATACAAATTCAGTAAAATCATGACCCAAGTTGCGTTTATGTTAACCTATTTGTTTACGAAGTATTGTAGATTTCCTGTATTGTACCTTTGTGGAACGCTATTAAGGAAAAAAATTAACCACTTTTAATCACTTATGAAACGAAATGAACCTAACTAATAAATTTGAAATACAGTTTTTATTTTTTAACAAACGCGTGATCAGACTTTATATCATAAAGTACATATCAATTTCTGATTAGATATACGAGGTACTATCAACTTAATATTATGTATATCACAATTGGAGACGGAGAGTCAGTGATAAAAATAACCAATATATATAGTATTTTCCTCTCTGTAATTGGAATTTCCCGTTGAGAGACTTTACGATCATTTTACTGGGAATAAAGTGCAGTAAACTACTGCGCTCAGATTTACATGAGATCTTTTGAATCGGAAACTTCATATAAGCTTTTGAAGTGAAAGTCCTTTCGGAGCGGTGTGACTTGTATTTTATGAAACGGAAATGGGTAACGAAAAAGAGTTTTTTTCTCGAACTGTCTACGCTATTGACCTAGCAAGGCCTTTACAGATTCAACGGGCTACCAAGGCAAGCGCTTGAGGCACGTAGCCGATAACGAAAAAAAAATATGACTATAAAAGTATATATGGGTTTTAGGTTGTAAGAGAATGAGATAGTATATTAATGTACTCGAAATACATACAAAGAGAGGCAGAGCAACGTTAAAATCGATATGAAATCATTTTCTATTGGATCGTAATGACTATAGCGGAGTTATAAAGAATATTGTGTTATTTATTATTGACATAGTTAGTAGTAGTAATAATATTCGTCCAACAGGACAGGCGAAGGAATTAATCCATACTGCCAATTCTGAAGTTGTCAATATATGTTGTTCTTGTATATTCAGTAGTGAGTTTTATTCTATGTTCAAGTAAAGGCATACGCGCCAAATCTTCTATATCTTAATTTTTAAGGCGTTTCTTTTGCCAATTCTGAAGTTGTCAATACGGATAGTTCTTATGTATTCTTTAGTCTGTTTCCTTCTATGTACAAGTTAATGTAAAGGCATAAGCGCCAAATCTTCTATATAAAATTTCAAACATTTTTTATGTTCTTAATCTTCGAATAATCATTAACAAACAATGATATTCTAATATCATTGTTAACAAATGTTCTGATTGTCGTAAATATGCATGTTGTAAGGTGTCGTGTGGTTATTTCAATTTTATGACAAGATGGTGGTTCTCTTGTTACAACTTTCCTGGGAATTTTTGTGGCATCTCAGAATTCATGATCTATGGTATTATTTTTCATTCACTTCACTTGTGCTCAATAAACTAACCATATTACATGAAACACCACCAATTTTACACAATATTGAGTCAAATAACACAAGATTATGAATAAAATATTAAATGCACTACAAGACAGACTAAAATCCCGCCAAAGACTCCTTGACATAGTTAATATACATCAAAATATTATATAATAACGTCGAAAACCAATGTTTACCACTTCCATAGTTTAGTCATCTTATTCAAAGAGAATAATTATTTTCACTTCTACCGCGTGTCAACTACACACAACATTTTTTATCATTTATTGATTACTTTAATCTTTTTTTTTTCTAACTGACTACGCTATTGATCTAACAAGGGCATAAACAACTTCACGGGACTACTAAGGCGAGCGCTTAAGGCACTCAGCCGATTTTATTTGGGCAACTAGCTCAAAGGTGCACGGCACTCCTTGGCATGGGCTATTGCCTGATACATGTAATGACCTATCTGAGCTAACCTAATCTAAGCTTTAATCTTTTCATTGGCATATATTTAATTACTAAATCAACATACGAATCGACGTAAAAGAATAATTTTTAAATTAATATTCAGTTCGGATACTAATAACCAGTAGTCAATTTCCAACTTTAAATTACTTTAGTGAGTATTTCAATAAGCTAGTGTTCACAACTTTTATTTTATAAGAGAATGCAAGGCCTCAGTTTATTGTTATTTTTTTTACAATATTATTATGTAGGCGGTCAGTGATCAGTGACGGTTGAGACTCACTTATACCGTTTTATAAACGCATAACCTATAAATATTGGTTGGTATAAAAGATTCTTTGTGATACATATTTGCTATTTTATTCCTCTGTCTGTTTATGCCCTACATAACTTGGGCTATAGGAACTAATTAAGCCAAAGCAATTATCTGCATATGTTATTATTACACAAAAAAAAATTTAAACTAATAATCTATAGTATAGTTACCAGAAATGTTAATAAACACACAAATAAAAAAAAGTGTTACTCGCTGAATTATACTAAGCCCAGCAAAATATAATTTATTAGTTTTCAGAACTTCTAAACTTTCAATACTTTAGAAAACTCACCTAATATCATTATTGTCTTTAAATTAAACTATCATGATTTTGGAAATTGATAGCAAGCGATTTAGGGAGTGCAAGTGAATACAATAAAATAAGCTTTATCTGCCTATTTCCAAATGTTAGTTCTTAAACTAATAAATGAATATTCATGGATATTTTACATTTTACTAAAGAGTAACTTAGGTTAATCATCAAACTCTGTCCAGGGAAAAAATACTTTAGTCTACTCAGTTTAGTAGAGTGAGTAAAAAATCAAAAGGTAATATGTTTTATCAGTTGTTTTTTAACATACAGTCAAAGAAGTTTATGAATGCTTATCTTAGTTACTCGATCGTGACGGCGTAGTACATTGAGGAATAGATAGATGGCGTTGTTAATTTTTACTTACGTGATAAAAAATCTGAAGTTTACGTCAGTCATAGATTACGTGCCGCAATTTGATATTTGCGAATACAAACTAATGTTCAATTTACTTGGCTAGAATATCATTTCTGTAGTAACTATCTATTACAGTTACTGCTCTTGAGAATGAGGTAAAAAAATTATTAATTTATTTATCTTTGTCTCCATATCTGTCTGGAGGTTTGTATGTCTGTATATCTGGGATTTAAAACGGCTTTATCGATTTTTATGAAACTTTGTACATAGAAAGTCTATATTAATTGACATTTGTCACTGATACTTTTATATCTAATAAAAATAATTACTAAAATAAAACAAATGTTTTATACGAAACCGATAATAATGAAATTTTTCACACGTAAGCACCAATTGAATTATGGAAAGCTTATGTGATTCCGCAATTTACGCGGTATAAAATTTTTCAATAATATTATTTGATTTCATTAAAGTTCATTAAGGCAATAACGTCATTAAAAAATGCGCCCTAAAATATTAGTAGTTAAATAAAATCATAAAAATAAACAAACGTATATAAAAAACATCCAATAGTTGGTCACAGATATGATTTTTGACGTATACCATAAATGAAATGAAAGCAAAAAAGGTGCGGACCAAGAGTCTGCAGAATAGAAGAAAAAAAATAGTTAAAATATTACTGAAATAATCGCAATTTAGTAATTGTACAAGTAAACTTATACAACAGTTATCGTCACTCTTACACATATAATATTCATCTGTTTTTCCAATACCGTTATTTTGAATTTAAAACGAAATACAAATAATTTCAGGCCGGTCGAGCGAAGTAAATGATTTAAATAACGCAAAAAATAAAGCAGTTACTTGTACGTCCCCTCATGTTTTTTAAAGTAACTTACCTGGAGCAAACACACAAACACTCTCACGTTGTTAACGAATTTATACATTGCCGCATAATACATTGAACGTTCGAAATAAATTCATCGACGTACTTCAGAATGAATCTATTCAGTGTATACAATCCTGAATAACTTTGCTGGATTCCTTTCGAATATTATTCCGGATTTTCTGGAAAGGTTGGACATTATTGCCTACTTGAAAACCAAATATTATGTAAATATAAATATAAATTATAATATCTATGATGTCGCTGGGATAGCGTAGGTATAAGGAGCAGTCGGCAACTGTCGAGCCACGTGATTGGTGGTCTCTGTTGCAGCAAACTGACATTGCGATACCATATTTAATAACTTTATGCTTAAAAAGCGTACGAACATCTTTTATACAACTAACCGAACTTAGGTGAGTTATTTTATTATAGCTATAATGTGTAATACTAATATATCTAATAATAAATATACACTACCACTATATTCTATCACTAATCCATAACTGTTTATATAGACTTTACGCTTCTACTACATATTTTTTCATTTAAGGCAATGAGTCACGTTGAAAAGTTTGTTGTTTGCGGTTGGCAGCTATGCTTGCTACCATAGATCATGAGTATTTGTAAAATGAACTTTATTGTTATACATTTAAAGGCCAATCAACATCGTAGTGCATAATATTTTATACTGTAATTATGTAAGATACGAAACAAGTAGGTATCATAAAACATTTAACACGCGTAATAGTTAATACAGTATAATATATCACTGTATATTCTATCAAATAAATATCTTATTAAATGAGTATTTGATGGAATTTTGAAATGAAATCTTATTATTTATTTTTTTCGATCTGACTACATTATTAACCTAGCGAGGTCTTAACAGCTTCATTGAACTACCAAGGCGAGCGCTTGTGGCACTCAGCCGATTTTATTTGACAACTAGCTCAAGGGTGCACGCACACCTCGGCTTGGGCTGTTGCCTGATACGTGCAATGCGCGACCTATCTAAGCTAACCTAAGCTAACTATTCATCTATATATGAGTTATTGAAACATATATGTGTACCAAGTACACATACCTCAACAACTTTTACATATATTTCGTATCGGATAATGTTCTAAACTAATTCATTTCGATAAGAGATAAAATAAATAAAACCCTTCCACTTTCATGTGTAAGGGTGTATGCGTGAACGTGTGTGAAGGTGATATGTGTAATATTGTCGCAGTGATGTAAGATTCTGTGTCACTGTATCGCAAGAGCAGCGCTCTCAAAGGCTCCACACCGAGAGAACGGACCTAGGCTTGAGCCGCTGCCAAGGGGAGCCTAATCTTGTGTGCTGGAGTGAAATTTACCCCCAGAAAACGACGGCGTGATCTGTGGTTACGCGGACGTGGGCGTGAATACTCTCTGTTTGGAGAGACAGGCTGGTACTGATCGTTCGCTGTCGTTATTTTATCGGGAGTATCGGTAAAAATAAATCTTATTATGTTACGGTTAAAGCATTAACTAAATACTATTTTTTTTAATTCAGTTTTTTGGAATAAACGTAAAACTAGTATTTTTTCCTAATTATTAATGTTGTAACCTGAAGGGCCTTGACAGCTTCACCGGACTTTGTGACGATCGTAGAAGGTACCCGCTAAAGGAACTTAGGCATGTGTATTTTTACATACAGGTTACTTAGATATATGATTTAAATGATTCGTAGACGTCATATTCTGATAACATTTTAATCATTTTTATTTCTTATTTATTCTATCTACTTCACCTTAAAAAAAATTATGTTCGTGTAAAGGTGAATCCTATGAAATTTAACCGACACTAATGATTTTACTAATTGATGAAGATTAAGTTATGTTGATTATAAAATTTACCGAGACCAATTTAAAAATCTCATGGTAAAAATTCTTTGTAAAGATTAGTTTCTTAATAATAATTATCTGTTGTTGTTTTCGCGACTTTTATAAATATCATAACATAAATACAATACTATATATGTATTCTGGCAACAACACTTACGGGCCAATCTTCTTTTACTAGGATCACCGTATAATAATATTAGGCCAATATGTCACTTTAAGGTGGCAATATAAGCTAAACTTGAAAATAAAATAATCAGTAAAGTAATTCGCTCCCGCAACCCAGATTAGGCCCCCCTCGGCAGCGGCTCAAGCCTAGGTTCGTTCCCTCGGCGTGGAACCCTTGAGTACGCTGTTCACGCGATACAGTGACACAAAACCTTACATCACTGCTACAACATCACACACATCATCTATACACACGTGCACGCCTACACGCTTACACGCTGCTTTTCTTTTTCAGAGAAATAAATGACAAAGAGTTCTACCCTTATTTTTCCCTATCCTATCCTATCCTATATACAATAGTTTAGAGGAATTTTCCGACACAAAATACATATAGGAGTTGTTGAGGCACGCATGCTTGGTACACATGCATGTTACAATAACTCATATACGTATATCTACATAGCTTAGCTTAGCTCAGATAGGTCGCGATTTTTGCAGAAAACAGGCGACAGCCCACGCCGAGGTGTGCCGTGCACCCTTGAGTTAGTCGCCCAAACAACCCAACTCGGCTGAGCGCCTTTAGCGCTCACCTCAATAGTTCGGTGAAGCTGTAAAGATCTTTCCAGGTCAACAGCGTTTACATTTCGAAAAAAAAATCACCAAAAAGTATACTAACACTTATTTTTAATAGTTTATTTAATGTAATTGTCACCTATATTCATGTTATAATTGTAAAAAATCATTTATGTATAATGATCCACGGGATTCTGGCCGGTTTTTCTTAATGACTGGGATTTCCAAACAGGTGGTAGCTTTGACGTTCATCAGCGCCTTCTAAGGGCTAAAATGAATGAAGTATTTTTAAACTTAAAAAAATTAAGTATTATAAACTAGTTCTTTTGCAATCAGTTCTCCATAAAAATCGATATCTTTCAGTAAATTGTCACATTTAATATTATTATCTCGGACACGAGATGCTGCTTACTCCTCTTACTGGTTCTCGAGGTCCTTCAGTATGTTGCAACGTCGGGTCTCTACTTGCTTTGGGAATGTTAACGATCTTATTTTAAATTCGATTTTTGAGTTGAGAGATACTACATTTTCTGGTATATGCAGAGAAAATTCTAGAATAAAATTCAAACAGAACAGCTCAACCGACACACATATTTTTTTCAGTTACTTCGGTGGAATACAAATGGATCTATTTTTTATATGGTTAATAACATTCGTTGGGGGATTTTGGATTTTCAAGAAGATTAAGGAATGGCAAATTTTACCTCCTGGTCCTTGGAATTTACCAATTGTCGGTTATCTCCCTTTCATCGAGCGTTACCACCCACATTTAAGTTTGACTAAGTTATCTAAAATTTACGGTCCAATATATGGAATAAAAATGGGTAGTATATACTGCGTGGTTTTGTCAGACCACAGATTAGTCAGAGAAGCTTTCGCTAAGGAAAGTTTTTCTGGAAGAGCTCCACTGTTTCTCACACATGGAATAATGCATGGAAATGGTGAGTATATATGTCTATTACAATTTTCTTTCATTGTGTAATGATTTGCTTTATTTTAGGTATATGTTGTTTTGCCAATGTAATAGGACTTTAAAAATTATAAATGAACTAGCGGGCCCGGCAGACGTTCTCTTGCCCTGAAAATAAAGAATAACCCTTGATAAATGATATACCTAAACCTTCCATATGAATCACTTTACCTACTGGTAAAAACTGTAATATATATATAAAATAAAAATCCGTTCGTAGTTTTTGAATTTATCGCAAACAGATAAACAGAAGTGGCGAGGGACTTTGTTTTATAGGTACTATGATTACATTAGGTAATGACTCTTCAATCATATTGAAACGACGATATCTAAGTGGTAGTAGTTCGGATACCATGTTAATGAACGCATGTCGGAATCTCATAATTAGCCTAAAGTTTTGTGAAGAAAAAATATTATTTTTTATACCTTATATCTTGCAGCGTTTGGCTACAGTCTCATCTTATGTTAAATGACGATATAAAGGTAATAACCTCAAACCTAGAAGGGACTCGCTTTCAAATGTAGTTGCAAGTTACCGGTACACACCAACATATTGACGATACATTTTCAGTTCAAGGATGGTAGCTAGCCAGACGAACTTAGAAACCCTTTTTCACTGATACCCAGCTAGGTTAGGTTATGTTCGATTCGCACGGACTAAAACCCCATGGTGCCTTCATACACTTTTTAGGCGGAGGAACGACTGCCGACTGGTACTGCGTCTGCTCCCCCGCAGGTGTTGGCCCGACTGTGGTGTGAGGGGTGAAAGATGATAGACCCTCAAAGGGTGTTAAAGCACCCCTGACGAACTATGGCAGTTGCATCGATACACTGCACCTCCACCACATAGGCCTGTGCAGTTTAAATCTTAGAAACCCTACAATCTTGCTTTGGTTTCTTAACAATATTACCTTCACCGAAAGCTCTGACTCAGTTGCAAGGATTCTAATTTACGTTTTTCGACGTTGTGTCTGTCCATTATTTAACTTTTCTTCATCGAAAAGTTTATAAATATCGTAAAATGGTAGATGTAAGGATGGTCAAGAAGAGCTCATGAATAACTAACAAATAACCAAGAAAATCGGTTGACAGAGTAGAAAAACCATTCAATTGTGTTATCTTCGCTTACGTATATATAAATAGTATTATAATTTTTCTTGAAATTTTTCTAGGAATTATCTGTGCCGAAGGCGCACTATGGAAAGATCAAAGGAAACTGATAACATCATGGCTTAAAAGCTTTGGAATGAGCAAACACAGCGTGTCTCGCGAAAAGTTGGAGAAACGTATCGCTTCTGGAGTTTGTGAACTGCTTGAAGTATGATTTGAAATTTTCTTAATATTTTCATAAAACTTTCACGGACGGATTTTATTTCTCAATAACTTACGGTTTTAGAATATAGACGAATCGTCGAGAACTTCGCTGGACTTACGCCGTATGTTGTCGAATTCACTCGGAAATGTAATCAATGAGATAATATTCGGATTTAAGTTCCCTCCTGAAGATAAAACATGGCATTGGTTTCGTCAAATACAAGAAGAAGGTTGCCATGAGATGGGAGTCGCTGGTGTTGTAAATTTTTTACCTTTTATACGGTAAGTATTCTATTGTTTTTTTTATATTTCATAGGAGGCAAACGAACAGGTGGGTCACCTGATGTTAAGTGTTGACCACCGTCCATACACCAGAAACACCAGAGAAGTCGCAAGTGCGTTGCCAGCCTGTGTTGGTGGGGAAGTGGGGAGGGGAGGGAAGAGAGGGGAGGGAAGAGAGGGGAGGGAAGAGAGGGGAGGGAAGAGAGGGGAGGGAGAGAGTGCGAGGTGGCCTCCGGCGCTCTCACTGGCCGAACGAAACGCAAAAATGCAAGCACTGTTACTTTACGTCGGTTTTGCGAGAGAGTGGTACAACTCCGGACGAGCCGACCCTATTCATGCTGAAACCAATTATATCATCAGCGTGGCTCTACCACCTTAGATCGCATAAAATTAAATACACGATCGCCTAATGTCACGAAAGGTGCTACCACAGTTAATCAACATTTCAGATTTATTTCACCATCTACTCGAAAAACAATTGAAGTATTAATACGTGGCCAAGCGCAAACACACATATTATATGCAAGCATTATAGATAGGCGCCGTAAAATGTTGGGAATAGATAAACCAAAGGGTGCAGAATACTTACCCCATAATAATTTATTTAATGAATACCCTAACGGACAAATAAAATGCATAAAATACAGCAAGTACGCACCAAATACAGAACATTTTTTTGATCCTCAAACATTGATACCGACAGAAGGTGAATGTATTTTGGATAATTTTTTAATGGAACAGAAGAGTAGATTTGACAACGGGGAAGAAAATTCACAGTTTGTGACAGACGAACAGATGCTTTATCTTTTGGCTGATATGTTTGGAGCAGGCTTAGATACAACTTCAGTCACACTCGCCTGGTTCTTTCTTTACATGGCCCTGTACCCTGAAGAACAAGTAAGAATTTAAAACTAATTTTACATTTTTTCTCGTTCTAAAGCGTCGAAACTATGTTTATAAAAGATGGTAGTATTATGGAAGTTAATATTCTGGCAAATAAGCTATAAAATTAATAGGAAGGTAACATATTGAAATTCAAGATCAACAGTTTTGATCCTTGTTTGCTTATAAGGAAAAGGCAGCGGCTAATTTAGTTCTATGAACAGTCATGTTTTTATTTTTAAATTAAATTCCAGGAGATAATTCGCAATGAGATTATCAAAGTGTATCCTGAAGAGACTGACGTGGACGGATCAAGATTGCCACATTTAATGGCAGCTATTTGTGAAACTCAACGTATTCGATCCATTGTGCCGGTAGGCATTCCTCACGGATGTACTAAGGTTGGTTAATCCGTAAAATCATTGTGAGCATAAACAAGTTAAATATTTCATGACGTCTATACATTACATATATGTATATTAATAACATTGTATACGTGACAATATTAAAAAGAAATAAATTGTTGCCAGTAACATTTTTATTTGAATAAATTTGGAACGATTATATTTGGTAATAATCATTACTATTATGATAATAAAACGGAGAAAGTGCATATAGGCGAGGTAATTATGCCTCACATATTTTTTAGCTTATTTAAGAATTTAAAAAACATTATTTTATTTTAAAATATTATCACAAATATGCGTTATTTCTAGGACACTTATTTGGCAAACTATTTTATACCAAAAGGAACTATGATAATACCTCTTCAGTGGGCTTTACATATGGATCCTAATGTTTGGGAAAAACCTGAGGAATTTAAGCCTAGTCGATTTTTAGCTGA
The DNA here is from genome assembly GCA_014332785.1 of Antheraea mylitta. Lineage (NCBI taxonomy): Eukaryota > Metazoa > Arthropoda > Insecta > Lepidoptera > Saturniidae > Antheraea > Antheraea mylitta. The sequence goes on along the minus strand of JACEII010000039.1, from coordinate 1,761,826 downwards.
AGACGGTAGTTTGTTGAAGCCACAAGAGTTTATACCTTTTCAAACAGGTAATTTTACGTTAAACGTTTATAAGATTGTTTTTTATATGTCGTGTTTTATTCAGGTAGTTAAAGTGTGTATATTTAAAGGAAAGCGCATGTGCCCCGGCGATGAACTGTCAAGGATGATATCATGTGGTCTTGTGGCCCGACTGTTCCGTCGTAAACGTTTGCGTTTGGCATCTGAACCACCGGCTTCTGACGCAATGAGAGGAACTGTCGGCTTAACCCTTGCTCCTCCACATGTGGAGTATTTTTGTGATCCTATATAAACCATATTATGAATCATATATGTAGGTAGATAGTACGTATGTTTATACGACAAGTAGTTGTACTGTTATCATTGCTTAAATGTATTAAAAGGTTAAACCTCAATTTTGTTTTATATTAAATATTTTGGTTTTATATAATATTAGTGCGATATCCATTTTTAGAGTTTCTATTTTGGTTCTATTTTCTCGATACAGGAAGAGACGTTAGACTAATTATTAAATGTTTTTTAGTAAATCAAAATCACTTTATTCAGTTGAATCCCTAAGAAGGCATTTATGAACTACAAATAGTTTTTGTGTTTTTGTCATAATATGTTCTCTTACTTATGTGAAAGTAGTTTTAAAACTTTTTTTTGTTTGTTTCAAATCCCAATGATAGGTTGTTTAGTGTATAAGGGTTATTAAACTTCAGTATATTTTATTTATACAATGAATTCAAAAACAATCATAATTTCATCACAATTTTATTTTAGTTACATCTCTTATCTTTTATTGATACTTAATACATCAACAGTCATGATCAAAACTAGAGCGGTATGTACATGCTCAGATAAATATTAACTAATGGTATTTTAACATAAAATATCAATATAACGGGTGAGCTGCTTATTAATACCCTTACTTCACCTTAGTTTTCAGTACATGGCAACTTGGTTGCAAACATATTGAGTTTATAAAACATTAACATACACTAAGTATTAATTACTTTCTACTAGCGACAATATCGCTCTAGACTAGTTCCTGGTTCCTACTCTACCTGGAATGTTATTTAACCTCCTGATAGGTAAATCTTAAAATTAAGTTTGTTAAACATGAACACTTTTAATTCTTAGAAATAATTCCTACGTGTAATGCAGCAGACATGAGATCACACTCAACAGACACTCAAGTGATTCCTATGAATAAATAATGACCTAGAATATACATTTTGTTTTGGTATAGATACTAGAACTTACATGTTTAATTGTTAAATTACTTGTATTACATATGATGGATGTAAATAATAGATGAATATCGCATTCAAAGATATATCAATCACCCTAATACTGCAAACACTCAAATATAGTATTTTACAATCTCAACGATGGGAATTTTCGAAAGATATGTCTAAATCGTTCGGTCTACTATTAATTGAACACTTTATGCACAGCCTCGACCATCGACGGCGCGATGTCGTTACATATAAAGACTAAATTAATGGTCGTCGATGCACTCTAAAACGAGTGATCATTGGATACTGGTGGGTGTGTAGCGGCCACGAACGTGACGCGATCAGTGTGCACCAACGTGACGTAAGTGCTGATGATCCGCTAACAACGCGGACGCCGGCACCAAGGGCACTGGCGACCTCGCTATGAACTTTACTCGAAAAGCTTTCGGTGAAATCGTCGCACCGACAGTACCTTCGAGAGAAGGTGGCGCGTCCCCTTCCACCATCTGGACGTCAAATTGATGCATAATGCACGAGAAGAACATAAACATTTCTTTACGTGCCAAAACATCTCCCAAACACATTCGCCTTCCAACGCCAAAGGGCATGAAATATTCCGGACGACGGATCTTTCCTGTCTCGTCGATAAATCTGCTTGGATTGAATTTGTTGGGCTCGTCCCAAAGATTGGGATCCATATGGACACAGTTGATTAGAGGTACAACCTGACATCCCGCCGGTATTCTGTACCCGTTAAGATGAACATCCCTGGTGACAAAAAATACGTATTACATTTCTACCAATATGTAGTTTTATGTGATATTTTATTAAAACTTTACTTACTTCGTAGGGGAATGAGTGGTAGCCAAAGGCACGATGCTTGACATTCGTAGTGTTTCCAATATTGTAGTTTCAGTGTAAGGAAGGTTTGGTATGTCTTCGATCGACGGTAAGCGGTCACGTCCTATTACTGAATCTAGCTCTTCATGAACTTTGCGTTTTACATCGGGATTTCTTAACATGAAAACGATCATCCACAGAAGTGATGATTTAATGGTCTCCATACCAGCCGAAAATAGGTCTCCAAGAATTTGCTTCAGTTGCAATTCTAAAAATAATATTAACATAAATATAAATGAGACATTTAAAAATTAGTATTATAAATTATAATTATTTATCAAAATAGAGTAATATTCTGTTACGTAAAAAGCACATACCATGATCTCGACCCTCGAACAGTTCACCAGCCCGTCCCTCTTGTTTTGCTTTTTCAATTTCAATTAGGTAAACATCAATAAGATCTCTGGTATTGTTCATGTCAAGTGTCTGTCTGTGCTCCTCAATCAGAGTTTGGTAGAACGCAAACATTTCTTCGCGGTTCTTTGCTACCTTTTCTTGTGCTTGTGCTTTGCCGGGAAGATACTGAAATTATGACATAAATATAAATTTCAAATGTTCCATAAATTAGGAAGATAGCTGTTAAAGTTACGTATAATAGATGTAAAAACTTACATTGTACAATGGAATATATTCACCGTAGTGAACTTCTCCGAAAAGCCTCATTCCTTCCTCGATTAAAAAGTTAAGCCTCTCGAATCTTGCGTCTCCGTGACTAAATCGAACGGACATTGTAATACCGCAAATGACGTTGGACACGCCCAGTGCAAGAAGGGGGTTCACGTCGATGGGTGTACCGTCTGAGCGATGAATGTTTGTTAGAAGTTCGAAAACTTCATTCTGTTTGAAAAAGATTTGATTTATTATAAAATTATTTTAAATTAATTTCAAAGAGAAATCAATCTATGAATTTTGTTAATTTTATATTGCTAATTATTAAATACACACCTTGATCCTTCCTTCCATAATTTTCTTGCCATTTCCCATGTAAGTTATTCCGAACTCGCGGAGTTTATCATGCAAGAAGCGTCGTTGGCTCTTCCAAAGACGGCCCTCGCTGTTGATGATACCTGCAAAGAGGGAGGCGTTAGCAACGAGCCGATGTGTATGGGCGGTACGCTTACTGCGGCGGGAGGGCCGGCGAGGTGCGTGACGCCCACACGCACATGTGCAGCTAACTTTATACTAATTTTGATCTAATATTGGACATAATTTTGATCTAATCTTAGACATAGTAATTTTTATGCCGTTTAATTACACACACCTATATTAATAAAATTTGTATGATATTTTAAAATTTTACGTGTGTATAAATACATTTAAGAGTGTGCACTCACCGAGACCATCCAGAGTGTGCATCAGAGGTGTGCTAGGTCGCCCTGTGAATTCTTCGCGTCGGAAAGCTTCTCTGATAAGTTTGTAGTCACTAAGGACAACGGTCAACTGGTTCCCAAGACGTGCAGAAAAAAGAGGTCCATAATTTCTTGACAATTCCAAATACTTCTTATGTCTGACTCCAAGAAAAGGTAAATATCCAACCACTGGAGGTGCCCACGGTCCTGGAGGCAGTTTCCGCACTTCCCGGATTAATGCCACCAATCTCGCCGACAACACCGCCGTACCGGCCGCTATCAGCAAAGGTACCGATGTTCTCGAAACACAGTAATTCACAAGTTGCCATAGACCCCACAGTATCGTAGAATTTTCAAATATTGAGAACATGTTTAATGTCTATATAAATGTTTAAAAATGGGAAAAAAAAAATATTCAAATGTTAAATAATCGAAACATTCGTGCGCGGAACATGTATCGCGGCAGTGCGATGCCAAGAACACTATTGTATATCGCGTGGCGACCGACGTCTGCGCACTGGCGTGCCGCTGGCGTGGCCTTGCGAATAAATACGCGCGACGTAGCGCGCGCGCAGGCTCGTCCCACCGGCGCGGCTGTGCTCAGCGCTCGCTCCTCTCTCCACCGCTTTTCCAACAGCTCGCCGCGCTACGAACTCCGTAGCACTGACTCGTAGATCGGATAGCTTAATTCGGTGTTCTTTGATGATGATAATGCACCCTATTCACAAAAAATATATCATTCAAGTATATAAATATTTCGTGGAGCTTGATTATTATTTGAAAAGTTACTATAAGAAAACACTAATGAAAAAGGAATTTATGCAAAAGCTACTTCACGATGGAATTTCACGAAATTTGGTTATAATTGATAGTCCCGAGTAACATATATGCTATTTTTACATAAACATTATAGTCACATATATCTACATCTTATATTTATAATCAATTGTAACTAGCTATTGAACAATTAGGCTCTTATTCTTCCATTTTTTCGGAAATATCGATTACTGTCAAAATGCATTTAGCTTTGTTATTCTTTTGATGGATTGTGCTACGAACAAGTATTTCTAAAATTTTGCTATTAAGCTTTGATCTTCAAACTGTATTGCATTTCAGTTTGTTTAAGGGGAAATGTCTGGTAGTAAATGGACAAGAATTTCTGAGATTAGGTGACAGTAAAAGGGTTTAGTGACAATTTCTACAAAATGAGATAGCCAGAACAATTACCTTGCTTGTCTCTTTTGTAGACCGATGAAGCTGTTAAGACCTTGCTGGGTCAATAGAGTAGTCATTTCGAAAAAAAAAATTACCTTGCCTAGAAAATTCTTTAGCAAAGCACTTATTTATTATTATTATTATTATTATACATATATATATTAAGGTTTAAGGTATTTTGTAAATATACAATGCTGTTTATTAGTTACTATTATTGATTTTATATTAAGAATTTTGCCTTGACCCTCTACAGCATACGGACCCATATTTGAGTTTTTTTTTAAGTAACTGCAAGTGCTTTTTTTAATTGGTTTTTGTTACAATTTTGTGTCCTCAAATAAAGCCTAAATAACCGTAACTTTTTAAAGTAATTTTCTTTATATTTCATGCGTTTAGTTACTTCACTTAAATATTATTATGTGTATAATAATAAATAAATACGGGGTATTCTCGTTTTATATGGTTGCCTTGCTATGTAAAAGTAGATTGTCAAGAAATGTAAATATTTGTTATTATTTTTCATTATATTTTTAAAAAAATCAGGTATGTTATTCACATAAGGATTTTCATAATGGATATTATTTAGTTGTTACAATCTATGAAAAACTGGAATATATTTATTGGTACCTACTTACTGTGAATTGACGTAGCGGGAAAATTTTATTGATGTTCTTTATGATTTATGTTCGGTTTCTAAGATACTCGTTTAAACTACCAATAATTAATGACTCAACAAAGTTATCCATAAGATAAACTGAAAATGGCTTGTTGAGTTTTACTGACATTTATCGTATGATTGTGTGTTAGAAACGCAATTCAACAAGTTATTGGACCGATAACGCTATTGAACAGATAAACTACAATTAAAGTACATCAAAAACTGGACATGAATCCACAAATTACTAATATCTCATTATAATATTAGCATTTTGTATGTTTCTATACTTGTAATGAAGTAGTAATAGGTCTGAAATTGATCATATTAATGGATGTTTAATTATCGTTTAAATCAAAAGTATTTTATTCAATATAGATCCTCTCAGAGAAGGCGCTTATGAACGTAAAAGCTACCACCGGTTCAGACAACAACCCAGTCATCGAGAAGAACCGGCAAGTAATTCGATCTTGTTTATCTTTCTATGATATATATTTTTACAAAACATAGTTACATTCTTTTTTTTTCTCGAACTGATTAGGCCAATAGGCCTTACTAGGCCTTCACAGCTTCACCGGACTACAAGTTACATTCATTTTTAGAGAATGCACAGAGAAGGGTCATTTCTATGCGTCACCATCATTCATATATTGATTCATTCTATAATAGCCTTTATATACATTAAAACCAACTTGACATGATGCTTGAACTCATTATCTAGCAAATCGGTAATGTGCCTTGGGACTTTGTTATAAAACCTGACACTATTACCTAAAAATTGTATTGGCCTGACAAATCCGATAGAATACAAAGAGATCCCAAGGAGGGCTGACGATGGGGTAGGTGGCGGGTTGGCAAATTAATAAACCCAATTTCAGTTCACAACAAGCAACGTGAAGGATGAAAACATGCTGTGGCAAACCTACACTGATCGGACAACAGTAAGAAGATATCTGTTAGACTACCATGTACTCAATTAAGATTTATTACTCAATACATTATGTACATACATATCTGTAATGTAAGAGATTAGTACATAAGGTAAATAATGTACACAATTATAACATGCTGTGCCGGTGATAAAACTGAATGATACACACAATATTGTGTTATATAATTATTAACTCACGGCCAAATTTGCAAGCGTGCTCTTGAAACGTTATGCTTCGCGTCTCGTATTTACTCATTCCGAATTTTAAATGACGACTTTGGGGTTGGCCTTATATTGTGTGTACTTTATGTAAATGTAGGCGTTGAAATTCGGCGAGGGGTGAGAGGGGCTATCGAGGTCGCACGGGTGCGCATGCAGATGATAAGATTAACGAATTGCGTAAGTTGGCGCGATGCAAGGTGACGGCGGGTCAACGACTCGCCGCTGAGAGCCTTGGACGAACTTCTACGCGCTGCGACCTCTAATCAACACTTAAAATATTAAAACTGTATTATCCGACGAAAAACCTTTATTTTATCATTGAATAAATTTATATCATTACAATTGCGAATAGATTAACGTTATTTACTAATGTTTTTTATTATATATTTAATCGTATTATATAAATACCAGTTTTTATCGGTTACATTATACGTGCGGCGCTGGTTCCAAATAGAATTTAATCTCTTATCACCTTTAATAACCTAAAATAATAGATGTGTCATTATTGCTTGGTTCTTAATTTAATCATAGACTATGCTATTTTTGAGAAGTTAAGTTATTATAACTTCAAAACTCAGTCGAATTTCGATTAGTAACTTTTAAGTAACACACATTCTAAGACAATTTTTATGTTCCTCAGGATTATTTAAATATAGCAAAATTATGGAGAGTGTTAGAAATGTTAACTACTGTTAGTCCTAATGTAAATAATGAATTGATGTTGTATATTTCATTAATAATTACTTATTTATTGTACATTAAAACAATTATATTTATCTAATTATATACTTAATTGACTAATTATATATTAATATTTAATTAATATTACACATAAAAGATATGGAAAATTATAGTTTTACTAAAGTTTATGATGATTTTTTAAATATCATACAGTAAGTTTTAGTTTTTCTTATCAGCAATTAAGATAGAATAGAATTAAGATTATGTGAAAACGTTCAAATATTATAAACCGAGGTCTCTTTTCTCTCTATCTGTGTTACCTTTTTACTTCCAAAATAGACAACGGATATTAATACGGTTTTGATTATATTTTATAGAATAACTTTGGAAACAATTATGTATATAATACGTGTATATTGCATTCGTATAAAGTTGAGAAAATTCGATCAATTTTGATGAAGTCGTAAGAAGCAGATTACGCGCGATTATATTGAAAAAGCTGCCAATAAATAATACCAATAGCCACAAACAAGTTCGTGATTGTACATACCAAGACATTCGAGTAAACCTCAGAGTAATCATTTTTATCTTTTAAATATTATAAGAAATAATTTGTTGTTTGCGACGTTGTTTTGATCAATGTAGCATTAATACCTATTTATCCAACTGAAGACATTAGTTGCTTTGGACATTTAAAATAGAAAAAAATACCTTTGGGGTTAAACTAACAGGTAAAATATTCACATCAATGAAATATGCGTTACAAAAAAATACCTGAGGATTTTTACGTAGCTTCTATGACATTGATGAACTGTATATATCAAAATGTTAAATGTTGAGCCACGCTGAAGCTATTAATGGTTTCAGCATAAATGGTTCGGCTCGCCCTGGGTACTACCACCCTCTCACAGAAAACCGACGTGAAGTACCAGTGCTTGTATTGTTGCGTTTCGTTTGGACAGTGCGAGTGCTGGATGCCCATTTCCCCCTCTTTCCCTTCCCTTCCTCCACCTCTCAAACACAACATGGCAACGCACTTACGACTCCCTTCGTGATGCTTGTGTCTACATGTCATGTCTATGTGTTGTTGTGGCGGTGATCACTTAACATCAGGTGACCCACCGATTCGTTTGCCTCCTATGACATAAAAAAATTGATACGTACATATGTTGTTAAACAATCCTTACAACATAATCTATCCGTCTACAAAATAATTAAACAATCTTAATAAATTAAGGTACTTTATTAAAGGTATATCGTGTATGTTTGTGTAAGTCGTTCATACATATGACTGATCCGTCATTAATAATTAAGTCCATGATCGACTCAAGCCATTACCTTTAAGAGCTTCAAATTTTGCTGTGTGCGTACTTGAGTAATGCAGAAATCAAATAAGAAAGGAATTTCAATAATTCCATTCAAAATAAATGGTCTTAACACTGGTATAAATAATCAAAATATATAAAGCTAAATAGGTGAAACGTTCAAAAATACAATTTCGATGAAAGGTATTTGAGAAATATTGATGAGAGATCATAGAATTTTCCTCTAAATATACTGTATTTTTAAGTTCTCGGGAGGAGGAAACACGTATAGGAGGATACGCTAATTAAAAAAATAGCATTGTGGTATAAAAAAAATTATATCATAGCAGGCAAACGAACAGGTGGGTCACCTAACGTTAAGTGAACACCACCGTCCATAGACCTAAGCAACCCCAGAGGCGTCGCAAATGCGTTGCTAACATATTTTGGTGGGGAAGGGGGGAGGCGGAAAATGATCCTCTGGCGCTCTTACTAACCAAACGAAAGCCAACAAGGCAAGTATTGTTACTACGCGTCAGTTTTCTGTAGGTCGGCTGGTGCTACCCCGGGCGAGCCGACACATTCTTGCTGAGACCAGTAATAGCTTAGGTGGTTTTCACTAACTTCTAGCTGTAGCAAAACAGTTCTAGAGTTAAGCTTTAAAATGAAAAGCCCCGCCTAAAAATTGACTATATTTTTTGGTCTTTATATGAAAAATTGTCGGATGAGGGAAAGTGTATAAAAGCCACCTAGCAACACCGTTGAAAAATAAGTTCTATTGATAAGAAGTACGCACGAGTTTTTTTTCGTCAGCGATGCTGCTACTCTAATCTTGTCAATAACACATCCGTGAGTAAACTATTATTTACTAAAAATGTAACATGTTAGTATAAATAGTTTTTCCTCCCGAATTCATATGCATTAATTTAGATTTCACTTATTTGCAGGAACAGTGCTATTTTTCGGCATAAACGTCATCATATAATATGTTTTTTTAACGTATATGCAAAATTTATGAACAATAGTCAAAGCATGAAAACATAAACAAAGTGGCACTCGCATTTATAACATTAGTTAGGATAAACATATCATTTTTAAGATGTAATGAACTGGACAGTATATAAATTAATTTAAATTAATTATCAAGACAGTAACAAATTATTATGTTTACTGAAACGATAGGCACTAGTTTTATCCTCAATTTTATAAGGAAAATGTTGTAATTGAAATAGCCTGTTGACTTCTTGACCGCTATATAATGGACTAGAATTATACCGTTTTATATCTATATTTTTGACATCTTACTAAAATTATTCTTATCAATGTATTTGGTTGAAGAAGGCCTTACTTTGGGGAAATCTATCATTAAATATTATAGTGGATGTTAGTTACTTTGCACTTCCATATGGAATTACATAATTAGGTATATTATTTAGACTATTTTCTACCTATCTTCCTAAAAATATTCATTGGTATAATATATGGGTGTATCAGTTGTAAAATTATATTATTATATCATTACAAAAAAATTGAGCTGTCACGGGACGCCTGCAGATGTGAAACATGTGAATTGTTTTGTATATGTTATATGCCTAAAATAACACATTACGTCAGGAATCAGTTATGGCATAATGAAAAGTTAAAGCATTACAAATTTGTTCTATAAAATAATTACTATTTATTTATTTTATTACATAAATATTTATTTTTATTAAAAACAAAAATTCAATTAGCCGCAGGCGCGTTTGGCGGCAATATCAAAGGTCGTGCCGCGTATCACTAGTATAACGAGTATCCGACAAAACATTTTGAATCGTATGTTTATACAGATAAGGTTGCAAATATTTTTGAGTATTTCGTGAATAATGCAAAGTTTGTGTTTTGTGTCGCCACGTCGCCAATACAAAACCAACAATTAATTTTCCCAATAAATTTGAGCCACAAAAATGTTGAGAATGTAATTAATAAGTATTCTATAAAAAGCTAACCATGATCAGTGTGTGGTTTATCCATTAATTTATTTAGTTTCACTCACGAATTAATGCAAAAACGCTCGCGTTCCCCCCTCGTATATATAATAACTTACTTAATACAGGAGCCACGGGAAAGGATTTTTTTTTTCGAAATGACTACGCTATTGACCCTGCAAGGTCTTAAAAGCTTCACCGGACTACTAAGGCGAGCGCTTAAGGCGCTCAGCCGATTTTATTTTGGCAATCAGCTCAAGGGTGCACGGCACACCTCGGCTTGGCTGTTGCCTGTTGCATGCAAAATCGCGACCTATCTTAGCTAACCTAGTTAACTATTCATATATGTATGAGTTGTTGAAACGTATATGTTTACCAAGCATACACGCCTCAACAACTCCTCCATATATTTATTATCGGAAAATTGGGAGTTTTTCAGTTCGATAAGGGAAAAAAAAGTAAACACTTCCACTTTCATGTGTAAGCGTGTAGGCGTGCACGTGTGTGGGGGTGATCGTGTAGTGTTGTAGCGGTGATGTATATTTGTGTGTCACCGTATCGCGTAAGCAACGCACTCAAGGGCTCCCTACCGAGGGATCGAACCTAGGCTTTAGCCGCTGCCGTGGGAGGCCTAATCGGGTTACGGGAAAGGATATCTTAGCTGTTTATTACTGTAACAAAAGTCTCATTAATTATAGCCTATTTATAACAACTTTAATAGTTCAAACAACTGATAACAAAGAACCCTACTTAATATTATTTTTATCTCATTATTAAAATTCATACAGTCGTTTTTACATAATTAATTATGTCTTACGTTTCAAGTTGAGTTACAGTTATTGTTTGCATGCGAGTTTCTTTAATGAAATGATAAGAAGCTGATTTATGTTGTTGTCTTGTTTAGTATTTTGTTTTATAATAATGAATAAAATAAGTTTCAATGTATAACATATTGTAGGTGAATAATGTGTGTGTCTGGACGGGTGTATCCATATAAGTAAAATTTTGCCGAATGTATGTACAATAATAGCACGTTATCGCCGTTTTGTCACATTACAATAGTGAACAGAATTGTCGATTTATTTTCGAAAAAAAATTGAGCAGTCACGGGACGCCTGGCAGATGTGAAACATCGAAATTATTACTTATAAGAATAAAAGAATAGATTACGACAGGAATCAGCTATGGTATAATAAAAAGATAAAAGAATTACATATTTTTTCCATAAAATAATAAATGTTTATTTATTTTATTACATAAATATTCATTTTTATTAAATACAAAAATTTAACTAGGGGCAGGTGCGGTGTTTTTGGCGGCATTTATCAAAGGGCGCTAGGTCATCAGCGCATGCCACGTAACAGTAGTAGAACGACTGGAACGAATGTAGGTACATTTAAAAAGCAAATATTAAAATAAATACTTTTAAACCTCACAAGCTATTTAGCCGTATATCTGGTATATTTTTAAAATTCTAAAACGTAATCCTACTCTGCAGAATCCTACTGTGAAGCGAACGTAATGCCCATGTACACGGTAGTAAGTCGTACACTGATTTTAATGAAAACTACGATTTTCATCGTTAAGCAGTGGGGTAAGCTGTGTGGCGCTTATGTCTTTGCCTCGTACATAAAATACATCGCTAAGGTAACATCAACGTAGATGATTCCTTTTGTCAATTTTGAGTTTTTGGCGGGATTTCAGTCTGTCATGTAGTGGATAATATATTTTATTCATACTCTTGTGTTACTTTTTTGTTGATTCTATATTGTATAAAGTTGGTGGTGTTTTATGTAATATGGTTAGTTTATTATGCATAAGTGAAGTGAATGAAAAATAATACCACGAAGTATGCAATTCTGAGATACCACAAAAACTCCATGGAAGGTTCTAACAAGGGAGCCACCATCTTGTTAGAATGTTGATTCACACGACGCTTGATATTGAAATGATCGTACTACGCTTGTAATATTATTGACTACGTGACAATGGCAGTAATAATCTGAACGGTTGATTGCCAAAAATAAAGTTTAAAAAAACGTAGATGAAGTCGCGGGTATCTACAACTAGTGAAGAATATAATTGTCTCCCTCAATGCATAAATTCTCGGTATCTGTACTATGGGTAGTAAAATGACTTCATATGAGATTTTGATACACCTTTTTTATATAAATCATAGGAGGCAAACGAAAAGGTAGGTCACCAGATGTTAAGTGATTACCACCGTTCATAGTCACGAGTTGTTACTCTAGTCCAGAGAAGACGCAATTGCGAATCCAGCCTGTGTTGGTGGGGAAGGGCAGAAAGGGAAAGGGAGGACAGGGAAGAGAGAGTGAGAGAGTTGGATCTCCGGCGCTCTTTCTGACCGAACAAAATGCAACAGTGCAAGCAATTTTCCTTCACGTCGGTTTTCTGTGAGAGGGTGGTACTACCCCGAACGAGCCGTCCCATTCATGCTAAAACTAGATTTAGCATTCGCGTAGCTCTACCGCCTACAAACCTACGTACCTATCAAATATATCAACAAATAACATCGACTCAGTAAATTATGCTTTTAGTACGCTACAGTTGTAGGTTAATAGATCATATAATATTAAACAAGAATAAGACATTTAGCTATCTAATGTCAATATAATATTACAGCAATGAGCCTTGACTTTGTACACATTAATTACTACATAAAAGTTATTATCAGTAAAATATAGTAACTTAGCTTTATATCGTTGAAAGAATGTTTAAAATCGGTCCTCTCAACAGTAACACATTAGAAACATTATTATACCAAAGTACTTTGTTGTAAAACTTAACATTATTACCTAATAAGTTTCCTGAATCATTGGATAGCTAATTCGTCACTGTTTAGAGTATCTTTACTAAATCTAGCTTACCGAAGTTTTCCCAGACAAACATTAAATTATCAAAACAAGGCGTTATCAGATATGACTAAATACCGACTTCAAAATCATAAATTCCGACCAGTCATAAATAAGTCTTAACAAATCAACGACATTGTTGTATCTGTAATACGTAATACCATTATTTACTTGTAATTAAATCTACAGAGAAAAACATATATTTCTTTTACATTGTGTTACATAATATGACTATTGTTTGTCAAGAATGACACGTACTTAATTAAGGGGTTTGTCTGTAGTTCCAAATATGAACTCCATAAGGACACACAAACTTAATCTTTTAGTGTAAATACGTAAGCAATGTATTAGGGTATCGTTGGCGATGCAAAATTGTGCTGCACAGATTATACTTACAAGTAAAGGCAAGGTTAATTCAAAATGTAGACTATAATCAACGAATTTCGTAAAATTATTATTGATGTGAAACATCAATAGGCGGAGGGTAAACCTGATTGTTGGCGTGGCGATGCAAAACACAGACATTGCACTATTAACGAAACACTCAAAAACATTTGCAACCCTATCTGTATCACCATAAGATTCAAACTGTTTTGTCGGCTACTCGTTATACTAGTGTTACGCAGCACGCACCGAAGACCTAGCGCCCTTTGATAAATGCCGCCAAACACACCGTTCTTATGTAATGAAATAAGTAAACAGTAATTATTTTATGGAACAAATTTGTAATCCTTTATTTTTTCATTACGCCATAGCTGATTCCAGTCGTAAGCTATTTTTTATGGATATAATTTATACAAAACAATTTTGATATTTCACATTTGCCAGGCGTCCCGTGACGGCTCAATTTTTTTCGATTAATATCACATCCTAAACATTTTCTTTTTCTCGTCTCGTACTGGACGCGGACAGTACTTCCCGTTGGTTGCAGCGAAGTCACTCCGCCCGGTTTGCATAAAAACAAGGCTATACAAAAATACCGTTCACGTTGCATTGAATATTCAATTTGTACGAGAGGTTTATTTCAGGTCTCAATAGGTGATGCAGGTATAAATTCACCGGTCACGTATTGTGAACGCGCTGTCGGAAAGATCAACGACCGTCCCTTTTATCGTTAGACCACTGATTTATATTGCGTTAGAACAGTAATCGTGTTTCGTTATTTCCTATCAACAGTATTAGATTAGGCAGTTGCGTTTTGCGGCTACATCGATTCTAGTTATGTAAGTATCCCTTAAATCATAGTTATATTAAAACTAATTCCGTTAATTCTATTCAATAAACTTGATACTTGTGCAGAATTCGAGCCCGGGAACACCACTGCCACACAATTTTCCGTCTCAATGTAGCAGTACTTAAAGAGTTGTGTTCCAATTTGAAGGTTAACCAAGCACACGAGGCATTATAACTTAGGCGTCAAGAGCAATGAACTAATCTCATGATTGTAGTCTTTCTGAGGTTGATTGTACGTAAAGTCCTCGTTTAACTTTTTGACCGCTCTGAACGTTAAGGTGTGGGACACAAATTTAGATATACATATAATATTACATGTATATTATCAAGACAACTTAGGGATAAATAAACGCTACTATCTGAATTCTTATAATAGTACTAACAGGCCGGGAGCAAGTTGTCCTGCCTTGATAATAAAAAGAGTCTTAGAGTCAACCGTAGCGTCAAACCGGGTCCAATTCTCAATTCTAAATCTTTCTCGGAGCCATTGGAATACGCACACAAAATTTCACCAAAATCGGTCCAACCGTTTAGGAGGAGTTCAATAACATACACACGTACAGAAGAAAATAAATATATATAGAAGATTATAACTTTTTTTTTGTATTAAACTCTTGACTATATTACGCGTAAACCCGAAATTTATATTCAGAGCAACTAAAAAGATCGACGAGGACTCATAGGCCGTAACTTCACTTTAGATTAGATAAACTGCCTGCTCATTTGTTCCTTCCTTCATAAAAGTGATTAAAAAGTGTGTGTGTATTCAATATATACTTAGGGATGTATTGTGTTACAAAATACGTACATTACCTACTTACATGCAAACCGTTCTTAATCTGCATAAATAAATTATTAGTGGAAATGTCTCAAACGTAGTGTAATTATTTTATTAGCCCAATTATTACGCGTGCCTATTATTTCCTGAATTCTGATCTAGATAAGACAGTTACATTATCTTCCTATAAATACGATAATGGTAGCCTTACAGTGGAACCAAGAGGATTTGGCAGCGATTACCGAACGGGTGACTTTTTGTGTATATATATATATATATATATTATATCATACAGGAGGCAAACGAAAAGGCGGGTCACCTGATGTTAAGCGATCACCGCCGTCCATAGACACTAGCAACACCAGGGGAGTCGCAAGTGCGTTGACAGTCTGTGTTTTGGGGGAATGGGGAAATGTGGATCGAGAGAGGAGTGGGAATTGGGGAAAGCGTTCTCCCTAACCGAATTAAACGCACCAATACAAACATTATTACTTCACGTCGGTTTTCTGTGAGAGGGTGGTACTACCCCGGACAAGCCGACCCATTCATACTGAAACCAGTTATAGTTTCAGCGTGGCTCTACAACCTATTAATTAAGTTACACTTAGCCTGTGATTATATTTTGTAAGAATATCTCTCAAATATTATTATTAATATTAGAATTACCACCATATACTATATAGATAAGAAATCACAACATTTTTAATGTCAACAAAAGCTATCATCATAATGAACAATTTATATCAAATCTTATTGCTTTATCATTGACCTCAATATTATGCCGATTTAATAATATCTCACTTCCTATTTTAAACTAACGTTGAAGGCTTTTCATATCAGTTTCGAGGTTTGTCAAGGAGAGGCAGAGTAAATCGATAATTTATTACATAATATTACTAGCTGTGCCCGCGGTTTCGCACGCGTTTTAATAGCACTATTGTAGTCACTATAAATTGTACCTTGTACGTAGTTGAATTCCTGGATAATATGTAACTATTATGTGTACAAATATCTCGATTTTTAGTGGAGAGTTTCTGAAAAATTGATAGGATATAAATGTTCCACATTAAAAAAAACACAGTGATCGATCAAACGGCGTTGGAGTAAACGTTTGATAAATCAAACGCATATATATTCTCATTTGTGGCACAGAATTATTTTCTTTTATATTGGACGGATTTTCGCATACAATATAAATTACAATACTATCATATATCAAACGCAAATAAAAGATAAAAGCGTTCGGTTTCGCTTTGAACTGGCCTTAAGTCCTAAAACCACACAGATTGATGCAGAAAACACGCAAGTGAGAATTAAATAAACCCCGTCCAACCGAAACCAAACAGTTATAGAAATGAGAATACTGACATTTTTGCGTTCTGTTAAATGTCGTGTATGGGGTCACCACAGTGGCGGATTTGCCCTAAAGCCCAGGAGGCCAGGGCCTAGGGTGGCCAGATATTAGGGGCGGACAATCGCGACAAATAATTCACTGATGATAACAAGATATAATTCAAAGTACGTAAATATTCTAAAAGCTCGCGCACATTATGATGGGCCGCACTGCACCGCATCGTATAATAAAAATCTTCCTAAATCGAATCGATTTCGATAAAAGTTGACAAAAAAGTAAATTTATTATATACTTATGATGGGTGCTGAAAAAGGGGTGGATGGTACTCACTACATGGCCTGCGGAGCCTAGGGCGGCCAAGACTGCAAATCCGCCACTGGATGACCAACTTTAGTTTACGGATTTTCGGGTAACTTGGTAAAATATGGAGACGGGTCGCGGATGGGACTAAAAATGCAGAGCTTTGCTTTCAGAACAGAAAGCAATGGGTTTTATGAGTTTTTAGAATTTTGTGTGATCTTACATATATTGCAATAAATTAGTTCAAAACAAAAATGTGAGTAACTTTAGTTTATGTAATGTAATAACGTACAACTACAAGTACAAATAAAGTAGCGGAGGACGAATAAAGTGTCGATTAGAATTTTAAAATTAATCGTGTAAAAAATATGCGTTCTCCTCTACTTCTTCTGCTCGAATATTTAGTTGTACTGAATTGGGTAATTGGCGTTTCTCGCACATCTTAGCGCAACGGATACTCTAAGGATCTAGAAGTGTAACGTCCCGACTCTCGCGGGATGTTGGCGACCCTAGTTTACGGATATACTCGTATGCATCTGGTTTCTAGCATCGACTGTGAAGACGAAAACATCAAAATCAAAAAAATATCTTTAAAAATTGTAGTCAGTAAATCTCTACGGCAATGGGCATTAACTTTTACGATTCGCAGATAAAATTAACTACAGTAAAGGTCTTATTTTATTTCAAATTATTTTTAAAGAAAAAAATGTATGAATAAATCAAATACAATGATCCATAAATATTCTTGTTTTCGCAGATACACTGTTTAAAAATAGCTGACTCGTTAATAATAGTTAAGTAAGAGACCAAAAAATTAAAATGTTTTATCGCCTTCGACTAGTAATTTCGGATTCATTTCTTACAAATATTCGAACTGAAAATGCTGAAATGTTTAGCATATATTAAATTAGCTACGATAATCCGCGCTTATTACATATGCACGTGAATGTACAAACTCGTGTGAAAATATCGTATTTTCAATTTGTCTGCATTAAACAAGTATCGGTGTTCCGATATAATAAGCCAACTACTGATTGAAATTGTCTATATAATATTCCATATGTGGCCGGTTGAGTTTCGTCTTTGGGTGGTCTGCGATGTTTTAGGAATGTTCTCTACATACATATCTTCAGTTATTTTGCTGAATAAGTATTAAGGTACGTAGGTATTCAGATGACTACAGACGGACATTCCTGTTATACAATTCCAAGTCTGTATCAAACCGCCCGTGGAGATACGGTTGCTCATATTACTAAGAGATACACGAACGAAGTCGGAATCAACATCTAGTTATAAATATAGTCAGAATACATTATTATTACGTTTCATGTGAATTAGGACATTGTTCTCTTGACACAATACCCTCCGGACGGCTATGGATTTTGTGAGTAATCACTAATCAGCATATTTTTTGTATGTAGTCAAGGACGTATTTAATAATGATTATATTGTTCATTATACCTCGTGATAATCTTTGTAAATAACACATAGGTTGTTGAAAATTCCATTCTAAGCACTTATAGAATTCTTGATAAATTTATTAATTTTAACTAACACTCAAACTATTTTTCCAGTACATTAATGATTTTTTATTATGAACACAAATAGTTATTTCGATTCTTGCCTTGGCTTTCCCGGCTTTGTACAACACCGAAATTTTAATTGAAACTAAATACGTTTACAGGAAAAATAAGACAGACAAGCCGACCTAGAGTATACATTTTTTTTTATATCATAGGAGGCAAACAAACAGGTGGGTCACCTGATGTTAAGTGATCGCCACCGTCCATAGACACTAGCAACACCAGGGAAGCCGTAAATGCGTTGCCAACCTGTGTTTGGGGGGAGGGGGAGGGGAGAGGTAGGCCTCCGGCGCTCTCACTGACCGAACGAAACGCAACAGTGCAAGCACTGTTACTTCACGTCGGTTTTCTGTAGGTCAATTGGTGCTACCTCGGGCGAGCCTACCCATTCATGCTGAAACCAGTAATAGCTTCAGAGTGGCTTTACCACCTAGTAATTTTTTTTCATCAAAATCAATTTTTAAAATACAGTTGTACCTAATAATAACACCTCAATTTGTTTGATTCGAATTAAAATTAAATCCGGCTATATATAAATTCAACTTAATTTAAAAATATAAATTCTTACACTGTTAAAAAAACTAAAATATACATACATATACATGGTAAAAATATATTTCTTTGAATGCCCATTAAAAATTCGAAAATTCGGAACAGAACAGAAAATGACATTTTTTGTTAGGTAAGCTCAAGATAAAATGATTTTACTCTAATGAATATAGAACTAATGCGAACTTACCCGAGCCGTCTTTTAAATTCAAATAAATATTATTATATTTTACCAAAAAACTGTTACTACTATCCGTACCACATTTTATATTAAAATGAACATATTTGTTCAGATAGACCGAATAAATATTGTGATCTCGTCGCTACAGCAGAATGTATATCAATCACCACAAAGTCTATCAACAAACACACATCACTGCATTACAAAAACTATACATTATGCAATATGAGAAAAGGGTATAGAAAACATATATACATTGACCTAAATAATGTATCTCAGTGTGTCATCACTTTCATTAGTATTAGTACACGAGATTAAAAACAAATGTATAAGATGTAGGGGAGACACGGTAAATTAGGCACAATATTTTTTTTAAACTTAAAAATAATTTATTGTTTATTAGCTGTTACTCGCGACTTCGCACGCGTTTTTAAATAATATATTAAATAAATGTAAAATTGATTAAATGAGTATATTACAGAAATACTCTTTCAAAAATATTCGTAGACACATCATCTACTAAATATGTAACGTGTACATTAGGGTTTAGGTATAGATTGTTTTATTAAATCGGTCAAAGTCTGCTGAACCCGTTAGCTTAAAATAAAATAGCTAATTAGTTAGTTATTTGCCCGTAAAAATTCCGTTCAAAAAGGTCCAACCGTTTCGGAAAGTACTAATATCTATTACGTACACACTTTATTTTTATAATATGTAATAGATTACAAATTAAAAATTGGAAACAAGACTCTTTAGATTATTCAATGCTGATATAATTCGATTCTTCTTCGATTCGATTCGATTATTCTTCGATAATACATAGTACAAAAATGTATTGTATTTGTTTTTTCTACGCCCCAGGCTTGGTATAACAATCGATAGAAAATATACCAAACATATTTTGTTTTTAGTGGAATTCTTAACAAATTTTAGATATATGTGAATCAATTTCTGGCTTCTGATATTAACAGTTCATCTAGAAATTAGCAAAAGAATTTGTTTATGTTACAATCAATTATGTAAATAAATAAAATGTATTATACATGAAATTCATCCATACCGTCCGATTTCCTCTAATATAACCTGTCCAATTGTTATAACTTTGCAAAGTTAGCGTTCTAAATTATATTGATGAATAAACAATTCATTTATACTTATAAAACTGTCATAAGGGAAATTATATGAAGCAATAGTGTTCAAGTAAATGAATATAAAATAGCTGTTCATGTACTTCCGCGTTATTAGCATAAACATATTAATAATATATTGTATAAAGAACATACAAAACAATCATATTTATACGAAGTTTTCGGGACAAAGTTTGTATGACTTTTTTACTCAAAAAAGAAATTAGCATAAAAGGTGCCGGCAGCCTTTTTGATGTGTTGCGCATAGAACTCGAAAGTGGTTTTTTTTATTAATATATACATAAATTTTGTTATAACTGAACTATTTATTAGAAAATAAATAATATCAGCTGGTTTCATTGAAAAAAAATACGCAAAGACTTTATTTATAACACTTATGTCATAAGTCATAAGCGTCTACAGCGCTGCTGCATATTTGATAAGATAATTATAAATACATTACATATCGATAGTCTTGTAATGCTATTTTAAATTATAAGTATAATATTTACCATATAGTTTATTCTCCAGAATAATTGCAATGATGACAGATTATATTTATCTGGAAGTCCGTGACTCCGAGATCACAATAGTTTAAACGATTTGACGATTAAGAAATTATTATAATAAAAATACATTATCTGCGACCTTCACTGTACGCAAAAAGTAGGTGACCCAATTTTTGCACTACCTATATTGTCGTCAGGACGATAACAGCCTGATAACCGTGAGCCCTACGCCACTCATGGATTGCGTGTCCACTTTCATATCGAACTTTCAACATTCAATGCCGTGGAAAGAAGTTGCGTTGACGCATTCAGAGTTTAGCGCATCACTATTCAATAGTATTCCGCAAGCAATTTTTTTTTAATAAATTCAATTAAACTATTTGATGCGGCTGATAGAAATTATAACTAACCCAAAAGAAAACTGCGATTCTTCTAAAGCTAGTTCATGTAAGTTCACTTCTAACCTCTATGTATATTTAGATCGTTCAAAAAATTTGACGATGACTATTCAATGCTTTATGTACTGTTTTATATATTTGATCCCGGTAGCGCAGCTATATTAGCTCTACCGCTATTTTTTTATATCATAGAAGGTAAACGTACAGGTGGGTCACCTGATGTTAAGTGGTCACTACCGTCCATAGACACCAGCAACATCATAGA
Source organism: Antheraea mylitta (assembly GCA_014332785.1). NCBI lineage: Eukaryota > Metazoa > Arthropoda > Insecta > Lepidoptera > Saturniidae > Antheraea > Antheraea mylitta. The sequence goes on along the minus strand of JACEII010000039.1, from coordinate 1,740,211 downwards.
GGAGTCGCAAGTACGTTGCCAGCCTGTGTTTGAGGGGAGTGGAGTGGGAGGGGAGGTGGACCTCCGGCGCTCTCACTGACCTAACAATTCAAGCACTGTTATTTTACGTCGGTTTTTTGTGGGTGGGATGAGGTCTACCCCGAGCGAGCCACCCCATTCATGCAGTAATTAGTTATAGCTTCAGCATGGCTCTACCACCTATTAAGCTGTATGTGCTACGCTACATCTTCTATTGCGAACACGCTATTCGGTAACTGAAAATTAATACAATAATTCAATATCTTACTGAGCTAAATCCTCAAAACAAGAAAATATAGCATATCCATGCAATTACCAGTTAAAAACAAAATTATAAATGTAAAGCGGATACTATGAGGACATCATTAAATGCAAACCATCTTTATGCATTAAATTCTAAGGCATAACTTTAAAATTCGCTTAACCATAACAGTTTTTATACCATAGTTTTCTTTAAATAGCGCAGATTTATGAGTTATGCATTGTTAGTTATAATTGTCTCGTTTAAATTTTTCATAGTACTATAATACTTCCTCCCCCCAAACCTGCGTGATACAGTTACGTCTATTCATCGCACCGAAATTAATGTCAAAAGTTTTCAGATAGAGTCACATATTAATCGCAATCACACCTGCATCATTACAATAACTTGAAAATAAACGTTATGCACTTACTTTAAATTTGAATGGCCTTCTTTGGTAACAAGTTTAGCAACTGATATAAGTGTATTTAATTGAATGTCACACAGCAGTACATTAAGATTTTATTCAAATAAACAATAACACACGGTATTAACAATGTTGTTTGTTTTGTTCCTTCCCATGGTCAGATAACAGTTGCAACAAAGTTGCAGTACGATACGCCAAATGACAAAGTTATAAAAGAGTTCAATACGTTTGAATACTTGCTTTAAAGGTTACGTTTTAAATGCACCGCGCTCGCTGGATATTCGCCATCTTGCTCTATTGTCTCGTTTTGGTTAAGTTAGGTTAGGTTAGACTTGCAAAAAAAGGATAACGCAATCCTTTCCTCGGGGGAGCGCGATGCATTTAGAACGAAACATTTTTAAAGCAAGTATTTAATACGTATTTAACTTTTTTGTAATAACACCGTACGTGTTTTGTAGTATCGTATTTACACGAAGTATTCTCCGACTATATATTTGTTCGTTAGATGGTAGCGAAACTAACGAGCAAAGAGTAAAAAAAATATAACAGGCATAGGTTTACGACACTATAATCAGTATTATTCATGTATGTAACACCCTATAACAGTCTGTCTATAAAATGAAGTGTTATTTTTAGATCACAATCATTACATAGTATAAAAAAGTCGTCTGTCGTGTCTGTCTGCCTGTCTATTCGCGATAAACTCAAAAACTACTGAACGCATTCCATCATTTCATGCGGGTTCCACCAGCACATGAGTGATCCACGAGGAAGGTTTAAGTGTATAATTCGTCTGTATTTCTTATATACCAGAGCAGGACAACGTCCGCCGGTCCTGCTAGTAGGAGGTAGAGTCACGCTGAAGCTAATATTGGTTTCAGCATAAATGGGTCAGCTCGTCCGGGGTAGCACCACCCTCTCACAGAAAACCGACGTGAAGTAACAGTGCTTGAATTGTTGCGTTTCGTTCGGTCAGTGAGATCACCGGAGACCCATCTCCCCTCCCCTCCCCTCTCCTCTCCCTTCCCCTTTTCCATTCTCTCCATTCCCCCGAACATATGCTGGCAACGCACTTGCGAATCCTCTAGGATTGCTATTGTGTATGGACGGTGGTGATCGCTTAACAACAGGTGACCCGCATGTTCGTTTGCCTCCTATATGATATAAAAAAAAGTAAAATATTTTGTCTTTTGTTTTCGTAACAAAAAGTCACCGTGTAAACCGAGCTATTCTAGATGTTGATGATTGCTTCAACCGATTTCGGCCATGGCGACTACTTTGACCCCTAATTAGAGAAATGGCGCTGGTGTGCTCGAAGATGGCTTATGTAGCCTATCTTCGCGGCGAATACCCATCGCCACAGGACTTTTGCGTAATCGGAGTCAAGTAACGGAAGCGGTCAGATGCGCAGGATATATTACGGTGTACAAGTGTACGCGCAAGACAAAGGTGCACATACTCATCCTTCTTCTTTTGGACCCAGTGGAACAGGAACCGTTACGACCGGAGAAGGACTCAGACAGATGGTACAGTAATACGGTGAGAAAGTTACAAGGGGTCAGTACTATCTCACACTTAATAGCCTTTTACGATACCCACGGGAAGACATGGGGTGATGTTATTCTACACCATACGGCTGCTCTAGATGTTATCGATTATATGTTAGTTATTCATTGTCTCAACAGACAAAAGTCTCTATTTGTTCCTAAAAGTTCTAGTTGGAAAATGCGAACTGTTTTCATACTCTGATTATTTATTGAACAGAAACTACTTGACGCGGCTACCACATTAAACGATAAGGGTTCTACCAAGTGTAGCGTTAAACCATAATGTGTCAATAAAGGTGACATAACTGTCTTGAACGATTACCGACTGACTGAGTACGCTCCTGAACCGTATTTATTTTATAATTTGTTTTCAAAAACAATTATGAACCATTTTATACAAAGACTTGACACACGAGACAATTCGGATTTTGAAAAGCATTTAGTAACATAGACCATCCGTGCTGCACAATGCTTATGGATTTTAAGATTTTTGAGTTAATGGATATATAAGCTATCAAGTCAGGTCGTTATGGCCGACACGTGGAGGTGAATATATGCTTTGTAACACCATTATTTTAATTTTTAACGTACAGAATCCGTTACCAAGAACTATCCAGCAAACTCGAGAAATGCGAGTCTTTGTTAGTATATAAAAGTAATTAAAAGCAGTATTTAGAATTATTATCAACCTAGTTACATATTAGTAAGGCGTCCGTCAGCTATTTCAGGTTTTGATAGCATAACATGGGAGTCGCCATGACCCCAAGCATTAAAAGAGAACATAAAATTTTATTTTTATTTTTTATTTTTTTTTTATTGTAGCACGGCAAAGTGACTGCACTATGCCTGATGGTAAGCATAGTACAATCCAAAAATAATAGCGACTACCGATTGACACACTGTCCATCGCCGGTCGCCACTATCATGCCGGCCTATAAAAAGCTGGATATGCACAGGCTGATCCCGAAACGCGACCCGTAGAAGCGAATCACTATTACGGGCTTTTTCGCCATATACATGGTGGTTGCGACCCAGTCGGGCTGTAAAACCCTACCACCCCGCTTGCGCCATTGCCTCGTTCGTTATTCAGCAGGGTGCACCACGTGCAGGTGAGGTTGGCTTGGGTGTCTCAAGTCTTATGATGTTATTCGACACCCCTTACACCCCAAAATTATTTAATTTATAAAAGTACTGTGTTATATTTAGATGAAGGGATAGCTTAAAGCACAGATTTCAAAGATAAAAAAGAAAATTCTAACCCTTGCCAGCGGGGCACACCTCTATTCTAGACACTATTTTCAATATACTTGTTGAGAATACTATTTATACTATAACATTCATAAAATGAGTTAACATATATGTGATATATATAATCTAAAATAAATTAAGAATTTACCCAATAGCAAAGAAGAATATTGAGTGAAACTAACCATTAATCTTTCAAACAAACCATCTTTGATTCTTATGAGAACTATGGTACTGCTTTTACTACGAGTACAATTAATAAGATAGAAGTTTATATAAATGACTGTCTACTTTTAGCTAATAAGTCTATTCTGTTCAGATTATAAGGCTCAAATTTTGTTTGATGAAAGCTGTATTCCGTTATAAGGGGTCCGATAAAACAATTTAGTATCGTTCTCAAAAGTAACTACAATGGAAGAGTCATTTTCAAGATCATCAGACCGCGACTAATGTCTGACACGTGTGAGTCCGTCAAAACAACCATTGAACGTAAGTTGATCGGTTATTACCCAGTATGGTTTATTTTCAAGGAAGCAATACGAAATATCGTCGTTTCATATTTGGCATATGGTACCGTCAGCAATTAGATACGGTTCTACAGGTGTGAAATATTTACATTTTTATTATGTGTCCAAACTAAATACACTTTAGATGGCAGTAAAGCGGAATTATCTCGTAATATATGGTATTACCGGTTTCAGTGTTACGTGAAATTTTTTAATAGATGTACATGTTTTTATATTACAGAGTAGATACTTAATATACATGTATATGATATATCTATACTGTTTATTATTAAATTTTGTCTTATCTGATGTTTACAATTACAATGCTCGTTGATCTTTTTGGATGCTCTGTATATAGTCGTTGGTTCGGTCTTGCGCGTGATGTTATCAAGAGTTTAATATAAAACAAGGTACTGAAATATTATAGTATAATTTTAAAATTACCATTTATCTAATACCTTTAATCGAGCAATTCTTGTATATTTTTATAACGTTATATATTCAGGATCTCGGAAACGGCAACAGCGGTTTCCGTGAAACTTAGTACAGTGGCGTTTTCGGGGACGATAAATCGATTTAGGTAGTTTTCATTCATAGAAATCTTTTTTATCTGAGTTTTCAGGCAATGGAAATAGCAAAACAAAAATAGCTCAGATGGAAATCGGCTGCTTCGAAAATCCTTGTAACCCTTGTAATCTGGGTGACAGCAAAAGAGATATATTTTTTTTTTTTTAATGAAAAATTCTAATTTCGTTTGGCAAACCTAACAGTTTATTTTAATTTAAAAATGTTTTTTAAAAAACCGAGCTAGACTCGGTCATCCAGGTACTTTATTCTTAAGTAATCTCGGTGTTATATATACATACATATAATATTAAACGTATCTAACCTAAATTTGTGTTCTGCTTTGTGAATATAGTGTCACTGTTCCGTGAACCCGATTAGGCCTCCCACGGCAGCGGCTCAAGCCTAGGTTCGATCCCTCGGCAGGGAGCCCTTGATTGCGTTGCTTGCGCGATACGGTGACACACAAATATACATCACTGCTACAACACTACACGATCACCTCCACACACGTGTACGCCTACACGCTTACACATGAAAGTGGAAGGGTTTACTTATTTCCCTCGTCGAACTGAAAAACTCTCAATTTTCCGATAATAAATATATGGAGGAGTTGCTGAGGCGTGTATGCTTGGTACACATATACGTTTCAACAACTCATACATATATGAATAGTTAGCTAGGTTAGCTAGGATAGGTCGCGATTTTGCATGCAACAGGCAACAGCCAAGCCGAGGTGTGCCGTGCACCCTTGAGCTGGTTGCCAAAATAAAATCGGCTGAGTGCCTTAAGCGCTCGCCTTAGTAGTCCGGTGAAGCTGTTAAGACCTTGCTGGGTCAATAGCGTAGACATCTCGAAAAAAAAAAAAAAACTGTTCCGTGAGAACTAGGTTTTCCATTTGTATTAATTGTAGACTGTCTTTATAGACTTTTGTCACTATTACTTAACCCATATAGGTTCTTACCTTTTTTATTTTTACCTTGATTAATTTCTTTACTACTGTGTAGTCACTATAGAAAGACAAATGTTATATATACCCTTACTGATACTCTGAAAAATTTCTTCTACATGCCTTATAAATTTCGGTGATTAAGTCCACACAAACAAATACGCTCTTTAATTGATAAAGGTGTTAGTTACTTTGCGGAACTTTTCATTATATAATTAAGAAATTAAATCCAAGAGCATAATTCCTAACTTACTGTAGATATTATGTATTGGCATGATATTTGCAACGAAATAATGGATAGTTATGACTTGTGTATATACAAGTTTCTCTGTTTATATAAAACAATGTAAGCAGATCTATCGTACCTCCTATGTAGCGACTGCTAATGTCGGTATTTCTGTACAACCTTATACGAATGTAATAAGAATATCTCACAGGGTTCACATATCTGTACGTGGAAACGGAGCGGCGACCCGGCGCGTTTCAACCATGTCGAAATTGTAATAATGTCTTCCCGGGATTGCGACGTCGCATCGTTCTACAACGCGTAACCCGAAACTTTCCTCACATTACGATTTAGCTATAATTCGCGTTGCATATTGCATAACTTATAAGTAGCAATAGTAGACGGAATATTGTTGTTTTTAATTTAAAAAAATGCAGGAGCATCGTGAGTCATTCGTTTGGAACGAATTTCCTTTCGTAGTATATTGTTATTGAAAAACTAAATTATTGATATAACTAAATGAATTACTAGCGTCTGAAAGAAATTAAATAAAACGCAATAATAACTAATGAATTAATATATATTTTCAGGTTGTAAAATAAACATTGTATCGTACATTATTCGACAATTTGTCAATTAATTAGTTATAAAAAAAATAAGAGAGTCGTAATATAAAAATTTAAGTTGAAATGATTCACATTTTGTTGACCTTTAACTTCGAGACTTTTCTGGCGTCATTCTTATTATCTTCTTAGCTACTATCATAATGTAGTGTTGATGTATTAAATAACAGTTTAACAATCTACACCAGCTAGCTATTCTTAACCTGCGGCCCGCGGGATCTTTGTAGTTAGCCCAACCAATTATATTTTATTTTCTATTATTTTAAATTTCGTGACCATTAGAAAAACTATGAGCAAGCTGAGTAAATTTAATAGATCCCAGATGACCCGACCGCAATGCGTTCTTATGATATATACCAAAATTATTTTATTTGACAACCATTTTACACTACATTACCTAATACACCTAATACGAGATTAATTTGAAATTACGTTTTTTTTTTATTTAAACATAAATATTTGTAGTTTGCGGCCCACAACAACATGAGAGAAACATGTTTGTGGCTCCTTTAAAAAAATGTTGACTACCACTCGCCTTCACTATATTAAGGGTCGTGACGGAAAATTCTTACACTTTTTTTGCCAAGTCCGTACCAAGGTACTTTCTTCCGCACAAATCTGGTACACGTATAGTAGTTAAATATATTGTTAAAGTATATTTTTAGAAACAATTGTTGTAATTAAAACTCGATTATGTAATTGTCTTTGCTTATACATTTAGATTAGTTTTATAGTCGTAAGGTATTTTAGTTCATGCTTAATTAGTGACAACTCTTTAGCTGAATATTGACATATTATTACGGTGTGTTCCAGAAACTGCCCTTTAGGGTCATACTCCTTAGCATACTACCACCTTCATTTATTACTACAAATTAAGTATGATTTAGAGTTTTGGCGGGATTTAATCTGTCATGTAGTGGATTTTATATTTTATTCATAATCTTGTGTTATTTGACTCCATATTTTGTAAAATTGGTGGTATTTTACGTAATATAGTTAGTTTATTGTGGAAAATAATACCACGGAGCATGAAATTCTGAGATACCACAAAAACTCCCTGGAAGGCTCTAACAAGGTTCTTGTTGGAATATTGATTCACACGGCGTTAAATATTGAAATGATCGTATGACGTTTATAATATTATTCACAACGTACCAATGGCAGTAATAATCTGATAGATTGATTGCCAAAAATAAAGTTAAAAAAAGAAAAAAAAGCATGATTTAAAAAAATCAGTAACACAATGACAAAATATTAAGTGTAGCATATAAATCGAATCGAATAAAATAAATTTAAGTTTACTTTGTATAGAAGAAAAAAATATACAATGTGATTCGTTCATTAGGTTACCAAATCTACATAATAATTATGTGAATTATACGTGAATGGCTGGGGTCAACGACCCGTTTAGAACGGAGCGAGTGCAACGCAAGCGCGACCAATCGATAAGGTCTTGCGTAAGTGCCTTGCACGCCCTCCTAAGGGATATACTACAAGGAACATAAAGCGTTTAAGACATTTTGCAATTAAGACTGATGGAAACTTAGCACGTAAAATTCATAGGAAATGTAAATCGTGAACCTAAAGTAGCAACAAAACCTAGAGTAGCAAAAAAAGTAGTGAACTCTTCGGTGAATAACTTAATAGTACATAAGCGACCGATCTCAGCTCTGTTTCTTAAAAAAACATTTCTAAAATAAAAATAAACTGTTATGTTTCTCTCACAAAATTAGTATTTTTTACATAAAAAAAATAATAAAAAAGATATCTCTCTTATAATTATAATAGTAAAATCATTTATTTAATTAAAATCATTTAAAAATAAAAAAATATATATACTCTCGGATTCGAACTGGGGTTACCCGGGTTTTCGAAGCAACCAATTCCACCTGAGCTATTTTTGTTTTGACAGCGGCGGCGAAATTTACTTTATATTCTAGCTATATTTTTTCGTTGCTTGAAATCTCAGTTAAAAAAGTTTTCTATGAATAAAATCTAGCTAGATCGAGTTATCGTCCCCGAAACTACCTATATACTAAGCTTCACGGAAATAGATGACGCCGTTTCCGAGATCCTGAATATATACAAATATAAAAATATGCAAGAATTGCTCGTTTAAAGGTATTAGATAGATAGATAGATATATCTACGGTTGCTTTAACAATGCAGATATATTAATTTCAATATAAATTATTAATATATATTGTTTTAATAGATTAGCTGTTAGCTAATTTGATCGATTATATTTACATATTGTTGATAGAATCACTAATATATGTAAAGATGTAGAGGTACAATAAACTAAGAATTAAAGACTTGTATTCTGACGTAGTAAATTAAGAAATGAATAGTAATTTATTTTTTGTATTTAAATCTTACGTTTTAATGTAACGAATAATCGTGATTTTTTGAGCATTTTTAGCAAAAAAATGTCCGCGTACTAATTGTTAAAGCCACAAAATATATTAATTTTTCAACTATACTTTATTATAATGACTGAATGTAAAAATTACTCAAACGAAAAATAATAGTCATTATATGCTAGATATGGATCTTTTACAGGTCGTTGAGAACCCTCGAATAATGTTTCCCTATTATTATATTTATCAGGCAACCACACATCATAACAGTGGCTCATAATTGTTATATTACATACACCGTGGAGTACAATGGGAAATTAACGTACAAACTGTATTTGGCGTAATGATAACTCTAGCATAAACTCTATCTAGGTTTCAAACTATTGGTATAGTAAAATGGGAGGGCTTTGAAATTCTGATCGGCAACCTTTTTGTGTGACAAAAAATGCTGGGGATATACACCGTGCCGGATAGAACTAGAGCAGTGTCACGCTTGCCTTCTGGTATTATAGTGCAGTGAGACATACACTCTTTTCGCTTTCGTTTTGAAGGTTTCACTTCTACTGAACACATATTTCTTTTTTGTTGTTTAGTACAGTAAATATCTAGTTTCAGAAATAGTATCATAGATTTATAGAAATATAACAATATTTCGAGAGCATATTTCTAAGCTCTCTATAATAAACCAATTACCTCGATCATTACCCAAAAAATCGCTTTTAAAATTTCCACATCTTAGTAACCAACATCTATCGTCTTCGTATAAGTTATGCTTGTACTCTAACGCAATTAGCTAAATTAAACATTACTAACAGTAATCATTCTCTCTGTGAATGCAACCTTTAACACGATTCTTCCGATCATGTATTATTTGACTGTAAAAAAAAAACAAATCCTCCCTTTATGACGTTTATCCTCATTCTATTATTCCTCGTCCTACTAACCTTTGCGTCTCATTGCTTTATAGTAACCCTTATAAATTTATAAGAATTGTCGTTATTTATTAAAATTAACTTTAACAAATTTATTATTACAAAACATTTAAATACGTGTTGACTACTTACTTTGAAAAGGGTACGTTTTAAATGCACCTCGGTCGCAGAATGTTCACCATCCTGATCTTTTGTCTCGCTTCAGTTAGGTTAGGTTAGTCTTGCGATAAAAGGACAACGCGAAGTTGTCTCGGGCGAGCGCGGTGCATTTAGTGCGAAACCTTTCTAAAGCAAGTATTTAATACGTATTTAACTATTTTGTAATAACACCGTAAATGGCTAAATTGGTGTATACGTAACTTTGCTTGTATTTTCTTTAATACAAATTATTTGACATTTTTTTCAATTTTCTTTATTTTATCAGTCTCCTTCGTTAATGACACTATCTACTACAAACAGTACACATTCTGTATATACATACATAACATGTGACATTGGCGGAATCGTGGTTTACTTAGACACGACGCTATAAATTTATGAATAACTATTTAGATATTTTTTTAGAAACGTTAAAAATTTTCTTTGTAAAATTAAGATTTGTTTTGCATATATTTCTGAAAAAATAAATATGTAAAATTTGCGTGTGAATGAGTCCCTAATTTAATCTAATACTCATTACTTGTGACGTCATTGCGTTAAATCTATCAACGACGCACTTCGTTGGACAGTGATATGATAACCTACTTTGGACCGTAAATTGCGTTGCAAAAATTTTGAACAATCTACACTTTGTTGTGTAGATACAAAGTTATCCCTAATTTAATTGAAATTTAATTACATAAAACACATTATTGAATAAAAATATATTTTATATACTATTGTTTAAAGAAATATAGTGGGCTCGTGTATTAGAAGTAATCTTCGGAACAACCAATCCGGTCCTACAAATTCTTATATTAAAGCAGGCTACATTACTGAAGGGCGTAGGCAGTTTTATTCTTATTAATTTTTAATGAATGTCTATGACAGTCGCATTCGATTAATATTTCATAGTAAAATTATGCAAATAAGTATTTTGGGATATTAATTTTTACAGTTGCCATTATGTAATATTTTAGATTATATGGAATTTTGAAATATTTTAACACAACAATTTCTTAACATTAATAATATAAGATAGTTAATATAATCTGAAACAAAAAAATTATCACCGTTCAGTTGAAATGAGTAGTGATTAACAGATGAAATCATATTGGCTATTATAAAGAATGATATTAGTGAGTCTGTGTACACATGTTTCCACTCCCCAATTGTCATTAATGAAGGTCAAAGAATAAGAACACGCTAAAGTCATTTGGGAATTTTGCTGTAGGTCACCTTGTGTATGTGGCTGAGTTTTATAATATGTACGTAGTTGTATTTTTTAAATTGGTTGGTATTGTTGACGGTTATAAAGGAACTAGCTGGCCCGTGCAACTTCATCTGCTTGAAATCGGTTACCTACCCGTTCTAATTCTATTTCCAAACTCGAAAATTCTTTAAAAAAGAACCCTATTACAACCACTCTACTAGTTAGTTTAGTGAATTACTTACGTGTGTGTGGAAGAAATTTCGTTGAAGCGGTGGTAGCACCATTTGTCATTCACAAACATCAATAATTTTGTTTTGATTAAAATACGAACGACCGTTAAATTCTCGGGATATCGTTCATAGACAAATATTAAAATCATGAATCAAAAATGAGTAGGGTTAGGAATGTGAAAACTTTATGTTATGAGTATTTTTTGATGCCAAATAAAAAAATATAGTAAAAAACGTTAAAAAAAAATCTGGATACGGACACCCTAATATTCTAGAGGTATAAAATATACTTTACGACCGATTCTCATGCCTACCAAATATACATTTAAAATTTCACAAAGATCAGTCCAACCTTTTCTTAGGAATTCGAACACAAACACCGTGACACGAGATTTTAATATATCAACTATTTATTACATACATACGCTAAAAATACAATTCCTTTGAGATTTGATCACGTCAAAACTACTGAGTATATCGATATAGGACTATGACCATTCGATTGCAGTATTTTTCCTTAATGACTACTTATTTAACAAATTCCATTAACCTTTTGCTAATTAAAAACAAAAAGATATCAGGTCAGTTGGTGTACAGCTATGCGGGAGGGTATAAGCTAGTTATGAATATCTTATTAAATTTGTAGGAACCTATACTCTTTTTATAACCTTTATCAACCTTTTTAGTAGAACACCTACGACACGTTATGAAAGGTATAAAACAACGTAAAAAATAATAATTTGAAGTAGTCAATAATGTCATGAGGAAAACTGTCATTTATATTTATATTGTTAGTACATTAAAATAGCTAATATTTTCCTAAAAGTGTAAACAGTCAGATCTCATAGAATTTGATAACTGTAAGGTATTTATTATATTCTTATATACCAAGAGTGCTCAAACGGTCGATTTCGAGATAAATTTACCGATATATACTATGACTGTTTCAAGAGTGACAACTTTCAATCGTGTGAGAGTTCTTGGCCATAATTAACATATAAAATAAAATAATGTTTAAACAAATACCAATAAACAACAAAGAGTAACCAAGTTAAAGTATATTCTAAGATTCTCAAGTCAAAAGTATGGGTACCAATTTAAATAAACCTTGGTTGAATGACTGGTGACAAAACCAACGATCAGCGTCTAGGACCTTCGATAATGAAACAGACAATATCCTTTGTTAGTTGGTTGGCTTCACTTTCGCTTTACTTTTACTACCGCTGTGCTTTAGCGTAGACGGGTAGAGGATTGACTATATTTTTTGTTTTTTTCTAGATAATTAGGTCAAATATTAAGCACCTATTTTTTAATTGATTTAGAACGAGTATCAAGTACTGAGTAACCTGTAAAAATATTGATAACGAGTAACCAGTCACCCAGTATAACTATTCGCAGATTTTGGTTTTAGTATGTAGGTAGCTAAAACAAACTGTAGCGCATAAACAACTAAAATTTGTTTGATCCCCAACTAGGCCAGAATAACTCACTCATCACTATATTTATTATTTTTAGCGAGAGTTACCTACACCTATCTAGTTTACATTCCTGCACCACACATACTTACAGCCTTTCAGAGTCGATCGATCGTAGTCTAACAATTTTGATAACAATTTATGAATTTTAGGGGAAAGGTAACTAACATCTGTCATAACATAATAATTTGTGTAAAAGAATTATTGTACCTAGCAATACAGATAAAAAAATATAGGCACTAGCAGACCCGAAAGGTGAATGTCGTACTGCAACAGACTTTGATAAATCGTGAATAGAATTAAGAAGTGCTGAAAGTTGCAGGGATGCTCTAAAAATGTGATTTTTATCTGAGAAATATTAAAATATGAATTAAACGAAATGATCAGAAAATTAAAAAAATAAATTCTATACCTCGTTCACAGCGTTATCTAGCTAGCCCAAATGTAACTAAAAACATCTCAGGGACGCCATACCACAAAACACACCGAACCAAAGAACATCAATTAAATCACTTAGGTCATTAATTTAAGAGGAAAATAATTACAAACACGTACATCAGAATATAAATATTCGTACTATATTTTTATTTCAAACAATAACTTTTGCAAATTATACAAATTGGTATTACCATAACCTTAGTGGTGTCATTGATTATAAAGTTAGCGGAATCAGTGACGAAATAATTTAAAATTCCCACCATGAATCACCTCATACAAAGTTGGAGTAACCTCACTTCGACGAATCTCAGTACATTGCACAACATTCAAAAACAAATCGCGATGCTCCACGGTGTCGCGATGGAGACATCTGTTCAATTTGTAGCCACAGACCCACCAACGATGTAAGTATTTGTAACACTTAAATACGTGTTCGGAGTTAATACGATCTGTCGACATAACATTTCACAGATTAATTAAAGTATTATTTCTCCTATGAATCAAATGAAACATAAATTTGATGGTACCATACAAGAAGAACAACAATTGTAATAATATAATGTCTATTAATTTGTCGTCCAGCAAACATGCTGGCAAAGACTTTAAGTAACTGGTTGCATGGTATTCCATTACCTTCCATTCTATTATTCCAGGATCTTTTGTATTAAAGACGATCTTTGATCATGTATAAGATCCATGATAACCCTTAATCTATATAAAATTAGATCTTAGATCTAAATTGAACTATCCTAAACCTGCAAAAATGTGTTACTTTAACAGTTGCCAATAGCTGATAATAATAAATATTAGGGGAAGATATAACATCTAAAACACACTTAAGAAATGGTGAGAACGGCAGATGTTGTCCCGCCCTTTTTTTAACATGGGGAGATCCCTAACATATACCCATCCAGTGGGGCAGCTGAGGATGGGTTATGTCCGATTTGCACGGACTAAAACCCTATGGTGCCTTCATACACCTTATTGGCGGAGAAGCAAGGACTGCCGACTGGCACCGCGTCTGTTCTCCCGACAGGTGTGGGCCCTCCAAGAGGCCCTGACTGCGGTCTGTGGGGTCAAAGATGGTAGACCCCTCAAAGAGGGAGTGTGTGTTGGACCCTCCCGATGAACTGTGGGAGTCGCATCGGTACAATTGGCCTCTACAACATGGGCCTGTTGCACTTAAACTGGCACGGCAAAGGACATGCCCAGACATCATTATAAAAAAAAAATCCTCAGGTGAAAACCTTTCGTTCAGTAGTTTTTGAGTTTATCGCGAACAGATAAACAGACGCAGTAGGAACTTAATTTTATACTATGTAATCATAACAAAAGCCTGTAATTATTTTACTACTGTGACGAAGGCCCCTATCAGTGGAAAGGCACCGGGATAACCACCACAATACTCTATGATATATTGGCAATTTTAAACGAAGGGAATTTTATTCTGAACATATAGAAACACATCTGTAGTGTCAACAACAAGTATAATTCTCAGGTTCAGGTTTCCCCGTGATGTTTTCCTTAACCGTCAGTGGATAGTCTCACCAGTTCTTATATTTATTTATTCCCTTACCATTTTTACAAAAATCTTAGTTTAGTGGTGATTTACAGCTATTCTATTTATTTTTTTGTTATTGATAATAACTATTTTTACCTATTTGTAATACCGATATACTGATGACGATATCGGAGGTACTTCTTGGGTTTAGCAAAGTCTTTTTTTTTCTTTTTCTTCATTTCCTGATTCAGATTTTTTATGTTATAGGAGGCAAACGAACAGACGAGTCACCTGATGTTGTGTGATCACCTTCTTCATAGACACTTACAACACCAGTGGAGTCGTAAGTGCGTTGCCAGCCTTTGTTTGGGGGAAAGGGTAAGGGGAAGAAGAGTAAGAAGGGGCAACGAGAGAGGAGGTGGGCCTCCGGCGCTCTCGCCGACCGAACGAAACGCAAGAATTACTTCACGTCGGTTTTCTGTAGGAGGGTGGTACTACCCTGGCCGAGCCGACCTATTCATGCTGAAACCAGTAATAACTTCAGCGTGGTTCTACCACCTACAGATATATATGTAACTAAATGAAGTAATAGTAATAATAACACACACTGATAATTATATAATATGCGTGACGATAGAAATTGTTATTCATTAAATTGGTATTATATTAGTAAATGTACGCGAATTCTAAAAAAAATCCATGATACACGTTGAGATTATAAACAGATGGCATAGAGTCCATAAACCACTTAAGATACTCGATTATTAATTACAAACACAAAAAAATTTTTACAAAAAAAATTGAACTGACTTCGATATAAAAAACTTATAATGCACTGAAAAGTGAAAAATAAATATATCATTAATATAATCAAATTAAATAAAATATATGAATTTTTGCGCTACCTAGAAAAATACTGGAAGTCGGTGCCAACCGAAATTTCAATGTTGTTGCTGGTAAAAAAATATATTACATTATTTATTTATTTATTATACAGATATATATCAGGAGCGTGAGAGTGGACTTCGTACCTATGTCGATATGATTTTCGGTTGGCACCGACTTCCAGTATTTTTCTAGGTAGCGTAAAAAATTCATATATTTTATTTAATTTGATTATATTAATGATATATTTATTTTTCACTTTTCAGTGCATTATAAGTTTTTTTTATCGAAGTCGGTTCAATTTTTTTTGTAAAAATTTTTATTTTTCCATTTTTAGTGTATATAAATATATTTTACATGGTTTTAATTAATTATAAAGTAAGTAAGGTTAAGTGGTTTTATGAATCTTAATCTATTAATGCTTCCGCAACGCTTACGCTTTTATGAATCTTAATCTATTAATGCTTCCGCAACGCTTACGCTGTTACTTTGATCATAGCTCCGGTCTTTTTGATAACAGTTGTATTTTATGTGAAGTGAACAACAAATAAAGGTGAAATTCGTTCATAGTGATGGTAATTAGACTTCTAGTAGCTAGGCTAGCTAGTAGACTACCTATATATAAGCGGCTACCTGTATACTTGTAATGTTTGTAATAATACCGAGAGGTCTGAACAATAACTTAAAGAAAAATATAAAGTCGCTTACCACCATATTTCTAGATATTTTTCGAGTACATGACTTTTATTTAATTCGATACAGAAGTAATTGTTCTTCAGAAGTTCATAACTTGACAAACAAACATGATATTACATCGTACTAGATCTAACTGGTCATATTAGGTTGATTGTGAACGAATTTCAGAACCTCATCTTTCCTAATGTCCGCTTCACGGGAATTGCCTCAACAGTCATAATCCCACATGTAAGTCCTCGTCAAAACGAGTCATATGTACCCAAACACAAGATAGCTGCTGTAAGCCGTTGAGGAGTTCCATTCTTCATTTTCATGATCAACTCAGGATTGACTAAATGATATTCTTATCATTACAACAGGTTGTTCCAAGTTTTCATTAAAATTAGTTTGTGGGGAAGTTCATTTATTCATATAAGCTTTATTCATGCCTTTATTTTCAACCCTTATGGTTGGATTTTTTTTTATGTTCAAGAACACCATTCCCAGTTATCAAATTTCAAATAAAATTGTTGAAATCACTTTCAAGTACACGAAAATACGTAGACACGAACTGGGTGAAAATCAAATAAACGATATTTAACCTTCTTAGGGGTTGAATATTTTATTCAAATTTATATGGGACCACCTTGGAGTATAGCCGAATCAAACAAAAAAAGAATCATTAAAATCGGTTCACAATTGACGGAGATATCGATTAACATACATAAAAAAAAAATACATACACCCGAACATATAACCTCCTCCTTTTTCGAAGTCGGTTAATAATATTACGGAATAAAAGGATAAAAAAGGATTCAGCAGTGCACGTTGCATTTGATAATTCTCAATTTTCATGAATACTCCTACTGCCCAACTTCATTGCGTTACTTAGAATAGTTATTTAGTGATAACTCTAATTCAATAGAAAGATATTGTACAATATATCATTATTAAATCGTTCTCATACAATAAAGAACAATTAAAAATAAGTACCTTTTTTTAATTATCCCTATTTCTCTCTTAATAATTAAAGTGGTTCAAGACATCTGGTAGGGTATTAATAAAGCTATATTATGGTTATATTACATTTGTTTACACATGGTCGTGAAAATTGTTTTAACAGATAATTGTGTATGTTATCAGAGTGACTGCAGTTTGCTCTTTCTGATATAATTGTAGGCAACTATTGCAATTCTGACAACCTTGCTAATGTCATAGATAAGCAAGTAC
This sequence comes from Antheraea mylitta, assembly GCA_014332785.1. Lineage (NCBI taxonomy): Eukaryota > Metazoa > Arthropoda > Insecta > Lepidoptera > Saturniidae > Antheraea > Antheraea mylitta. The sequence continues at coordinate 1,722,788 of JACEII010000039.1, read as the reverse complement.
GTCTCAATGTGACACAAAAATTCGCCAATGTTAACATTACTCCTACATCGTTTACGAGTTTACATTTGGAATATTTGTTCACGAACATTGCATTAAATTCAACCGATTTCAGTAATTAAAGCTGTATCACGGCTTTCACTTTGAACATGTTATTTTTAAATTCTTATCATATTAGCCTTTACTTCTTCCTTAAGAAAGGTATAGTCATAATCACCACGCCAGACCACGACTCATTAGCGATTTAAAACAGCGAGAAATTCACAGTACTATGTTTTGTATGATAGTACTACAAGAATATTTCTGAGAGTAAGGTTTCCTCAGGATGTTTGCCTTCACCGTCGGCCGATAATGTTACCAATTGAAATTAGTAATTTTTCGCAAATTATTCAAAAATCAGTTATTTTGTAAAGGGTTTGTTAGGGGTTCAAATTTGCAGAAATTCACAACCACGACTATTTTATCTTATATGAGGTTTTACCTATGAAATTGCCGTTTTTTATGAAAAAATTTGAACGAATTTTTTAATTGTATTAATCGAAGTAATCACCCATACAATCAATGCATCTTGGCCAAACACAGTGGCAGCTTATTGATGTCCTTCTTAAAGAAATCAGCTGGACGGGAGGCAACAAATTCTTCAAAGGCATTTTGTACTGTCTCTCGAGTATTGAATTTTATTCCCGCCAAGGAGTTATCCAAATTCTGGAAAAAGTAGTCTGTAGGCGCAAGGTCTGGTGAATAGGGCGGATGACGGAGAACTTCCAACCCCAGTTCTTGCAACTTGGAGACCGTCTGCTGTGCAGTATGAAGTCGCGCGTTGTCGTGCAGGAGCAGCGGAGACGAGCGATTGACCAATGCTGGTTGGAGATGTAACAGCTTCTCCATCATTGTGTTCAATTCTTCACAGTACACATCTGCAGTAATGCTCACCCCGTTTGTTAGGAAGCTGTGATGAATCACACTGGCGCTAAACCATCAAACAATTACCATCAGTTTTCTACGGGTAAGTTTTCGTTTAGGGCATTGTTTACCTACTGAACCAGAATCCAATCAACTCGCTGAGCGCTTGCATTTATAAAACAGAATCCATTTTTTATCGCAGATAACATTGCGTTTCAAAATTCCTTCATTTGTGTGTCTATTGAGCAGTACAAGGCACGTCTCGACGCGTACTTCGTTCTGATGATCATTGATTTAGTGGGGCACCCATTTGTCAAGATTTTTTACCTTGCCAATTTGACGCAAATTGACCAATATTGTTTTGACGCTAACGTCGAAAGCTGCTGCTAATTCAGCCGTAGATTGTGTATCATCAGCTTCCACAATCGTCTTTAATTCACCATTGTCGACCAAAGTCTTTGGATGACCGCGAGATTCATTTTTCAGGTCAAAATTCCCAGAACGGAAGCGAGCAAACCAATAACAGGTGGTGCGTTGGTTTGTAGTGTTAGCTCCGTAAACGTCGTTGATGTTGCGTGCCGCTTGTATCGTGTTGCTGCCACGATACAAGCAATTCCATAATTACTCGAATTTTGAACGTATCCATAATGACAAAAAAGATTGTAATGCGATGATAATGTAACACTAAACAAAAAACAAATGACTACTTTTGGAAAAAGAATTCCGTGTTTTTAAAATAAAATTAATTTGAAATTAGAATTCTTACCCAAACAAAAATTATTTTGATTTGAAATGCAGAAATGCAAAACAGCAATTTCATAGGTAAAGGCCTATTATTAATATGTTTCTTGTACAATTTCATATATCTAAATTATCTTATGTATATCAAATAACATAAAAAATTGCAGTGTTGTGAGATTTTGTGTCACTGTATTGCGCGAGCAGCGCGCTCGAGTGCTCCACGTCGAGGGAACGGAACTAGGTGTGAGTAGCTGTCGAAGGGGCCTGGTCTGATAACAAAAATTGGAAAACGGATAGTTAAGTACCGCTATTATGTAATTGGTTTAGGTTGCCTGTTTTTTAATACTCTGTATGTTTTAGCGTTTCACCACAATCTTAACTGTTACTTCACGTCAGTCTGTGGATTGAGTGGTACTACCCCGGACGAGCCGACCCATTCATGTTGAAACCAGTTATAGCTTCAGCGTGGCTCTACCTATAAAAAAATAAATGTTGCAGGTATCGTAGTTTATTAATTATATATTATGAAAAATAGTAGGACTATTTCTCAAGATAGTAGTAATACATTTTTTAACCAATTTTGCGAGTGTATTTTTGTAAAAATCTTAAGTATATTGCAATTATAGTAATTAAGGATTAATATATGAATAAAAGCCAGAATTAATGAAGTTTATGTTTAATTTATGAATTAATAAAAACATTAACAACTAACTTACTTAAAACAATTCGCTAATTAAGGAAAATTAAGCAATATCCTATTGATTTAAAGGTAAGGTTAATGCATATTTTTCCATTTAATTACTTATAATTAAGCTCTTAGCAAGTGAAGTTAAAAATTATTATAAAAAATGAAATATGTGAAAAATTTTCGACTGATATCAGGGATCTTGAAAAATTACAGGTATTTTTGGGATAATAAAGATCCCGATTTAAATATAACCTCGTTTCACATTAGGTTTACGGCTTACTATGGATTTTTTTATTTATCAAAAATCCTTTTTTTTATCAATTATACATATAATATTCGTTACGGTACACATAATATATTGTTAGAAATATTGTATGTAAAAATACAGATTTTTCCCATAATTTTCTTCTTAATTTATATATAATTTATATAATATATTTTAATTAATAATAATAGATTTTTTAATTGTCTTTATTACTCGCTTTTCACTAACCTGACAAACACAATTACTATTATAAGAGCTTTTTACACTACGATAGCGTTAAGGATATTTTGCTGCATCAGTAAGCGATGAGATTACTATATGAATTCAACAGACTACCCAACAGTAGCTGTATTGTGTAGCATCGATTTAGGTTGAGGGTTTTTCTTTTTTTTATATATCGTAGGAGGCAAGCGAACTGGTGGGTAACGTGGTGGGTGATGTTAAGTGATCATCTCCGTCCATAGACACTAGCAACACCAGAGAAGTCGCAAGTGCGTTGCCAGCTTGTGTTTAGGAGGAAGGAGGGCAGGTGACCCTCCAGCGCTCCCTGACTGACTGACCGAACTAAACACAATAATGCAAAAACTAATAATAATAATGTATATATATATATATATATATGCTCACGAATACGATTTTACGTAAAAAAAAAAAACTACATATAAGCAAAAAAAAGGTGCGGACCAAGAGTCTGCAGACTAAACAAAATATAAAAAAAAAAACGCAATAATGCGACCACTGTTGCTTGACGTCGGTTTTCCTACAGAGGGTGGTACAACCCCGAGCGAGCCAACCCATTCATGCTGAATATAACAGCTACAGCATGGCTCTACCAGCTACAAACGGTTGGGATGTCATTGAATGTATATACCTAATATATATATCTCTTGGTTGGTTAAAATGATCAAACTCATGTCAGAGTTTACCACTAGACAATTAGTTCGCCGAAAGAAGTGTTTAATTTTTTTAGAAAGTTAATTTTTATTGCTGATTATAATTTGTAATGCTCATAAAACTTATACCTAAATTGTATGTAGCAGAATAAATTATGAAAATAAAGTTCTATTTGGATATATCTATTATTTTATACGTATACAAAATACAATAGGCAACAATAAAAATGGTACAAGGATATCAGATAAAATATAATATAATAAATATAATAGTAAAATAAGAAAGCTAACTCTAGTAACAATTATTTTAAAGGATACATTCAAAAATATTATAATGTAAAGATAATAATTAACAATGAAATTTATTTATTTATTTACATACAAATAACTATCAGAAATATTACTTCAGCAACTTGACCTAGGCAATGAACATCAAAATCAATTAACAAGAAAAAGATTTTTGTGGTTATTCGCGGTACCCTTATTTGAAGTTAAAAAATAGTGATCACTTTATGTAATCTTACATGAAGATTTAATTATTCGCGATCCAAAATTGGACATGTGTTCGTCAATTTTTATAGCCCCTCTGAAATTAGTCGGGCTTGCGAATATCGTCATGAGTTTAATACAAAACAAAATTAAAATAGTATTATACGAATATAAAATTGGCATTAATTTACCCTTAAGTGGTCTTGTTATTCATATAATATAATACGCAGAAGTTTTTTCGTGGGGGCACGCGGGTCAAGCAGTGTCTTTAAAGAGAATTTCAAAAATATCGAAAATTTGCCATAACGACTGAAAAACAATATGTAAGAGTTTGAAAAACGTAACGTAAACTTTACAAAACAAAATTGGATTTTCTTTTAATAGTTCAAAGTTATCTAATTACAAAATGTAATTAATATATGTTTCCAGAAGAGACCGCGTCGCACAATGGTCCTTCTCTGTAGTAGAAGTCGTACATATGGTACTAAAAATAATAAAGCCGTAGTTATACTAAAGATTAAACCCCATTCGATTTTTCTTATCAAAATGTAATGTATGGGAAACAACCTCAAATTATCACGTGATTTTCGTTTTGACATATTTACAATAGAATTTTACCATTAGATGCCTCAAATACCCAAAATAACAAGGTGTACATTTTTGCACTTTTTGAAATACAAAAAATAATGGACTTATAACTTTCGAAAATTAACGTGCCACCAAAAAAAAAGTGGCGAAAAAAGGCCTGGGTTTTAAGCCATAAGTAATTATATCTAAATTTGTTTTTTGTGATCGATATATTTCGGAGCGGTAAAAAGGTTTCACGATGAGTGTACCGTACCTAATGAACTTTTATCGGAGTTACAAATATACCATGTGTCGCTCTAGAGCTTTCGATATAGCCTTCCTCGATAAATGAGCTAACACTGAAAGAGTTTTTCAAATCTGACCAGTAGTTCCTGAGATTAGCCCCTACAACAGCTATACTCAACCTGTGGCCCGCGTGCCGCATGTGGCCCGCCGAATCTTTGTAGTTGGCCCACCCGATTATAAATGATTTTAAATTTCCAACCCATCAGTACAAATATGAGCACGCTGAGTAAATTAAATAGATCCCAAATAAGCCGACCGCAATGCGTTCTTTATCATATTATGAGGGTTACACCAAGCTTGTTTTATTGGACAACCGTGTTTCACTACATCATTATGTCGTTAATTTGAAATTACTTTTTTTTATATACCTATATAATATACTTGTAGTTTGCGGTCCGCGACACCGTAAGTGAAACGTGTTTATGGCCCGTTTTTTAAAAAAAAGGTTGAATACCACTGCCCTACAACCTTTAGATACCTACCTCTTTATAATATTAAGATACCAACCTCTTTATAATGTTAGTATAGAAAAATTATTACATACGGAATTTACATTGTTAAAGAAATGCACTGTTTCAGGGTAATTAAATCATTGCGTTATATACTTTTGACCTGTAATACGCTCATATCGATATAATTAAATAGGAACTGGATTAATTACGTGATTCAGGAAACTTTATTACATCTCATATACGAGTAATCTATACATATAATAAGAATCTAAATCCAATGTGTTTGTACTTTTACGATTTTAGAGAAAAAAATTGTTGCAGCTGTCTAGAAATAAGTAATATACAATGTTTCAATAATTTATAGAAATGTCTGTCTGTTTGTATGATCGCTTATCGCTGCTAAATAATACCTCAGCAAGAAAATCATAAAGCATATCCTCAGGAATGGCTAATTTGTTGTTTCATTAAAATCGGGCCACTCTATCAAAAGTTATTGTAATTTTAATGACGCGGCGTAAGCACGAGAGAAAAGTAGATAAGGAAATGGACTCAATACAGTCTTTATTAATCTTTTTTTTACATAAGTTTCCACGCGGATGAAGTCACGGGCACAGCTAGTTACTAATAATATTATAATTTGAGGTTTATTGACGTCGGACCAGTATTGTAAAATTATTTTCGTAACAGCATCTAATAAATGTTTCGTATGCAGCGTGCAGTGAACTTTGGTTCAACGTACATGGATATGCGAAATAATGATATGGCAATACATTATACGAATATGTAATGTGATACACGTCATTGGTATGCCCTTATATGGTTTGTCAATAATGCATTAGAAGGAAAAATACTGTAGTGTTTTAATAACATGTGTTTAATTCATTTTTCATTATTACTAAATTATTCAAAAATTATATGTGAAAAGTGGAGAAGGTGGTATAGCCATGATGAAGCTATTACTGTCTTCAGCGTGAATGGGTCGGCTCATCCGGGTTAGTACCACCCTCTCATACAGAACCGACGTGAAGTAACACCGCTTACATTGTTGCATTTCATTCGGTAAGTGAAAGTGCGTGAGGCCTACCTCCCCTCACCCATCCCCTTTCCTCCTCTCCTCCTCTTCCCCTCTCTTGCAATACAGGCTTCCAACGCACTTACGACTCCCTTAGTATTACATGTGTCTGGACGGTGGTGATCACTTAACATCAGGTGCCCCACCTGTTCGCAACCCCAGAGGAGTCGCAAGTGCGTTGCCAGCCTGTGTTTGGGGGAATGGAGAGAAAGGGAGCGGGGAAAGGAGAGGAGAGGAGAAGGGAGATGGGTCTCCGGCGGTCTCACTGACCGAACGAAACGCAACAATGCAAGCACTACTTCACGTCGGTTTTCTGTGAGAGGTTGGTACTACTCCGGACAAGCCGACCCATTCATACTAAAACCAATAATAGCTTCAGCGTGGCGCTAACACCTACTATACCCATATAAATAGGCGAAGAGAAGTCAGTTCAGTACTTTTTTTCGTCTGTTTGTCTACCTAAACTATTTTGAAGTTATACTTCTTTTGGCGCGTTTGGGAAAAATGGTGCGAGTAAATTTTTACGATGTGCACACACCGTCACAAAAAACCGATACCCTGAAGTCAATTGATAGTCAACATTTTGTTTTTTTGATGTTGCAAGTGTCTATGAACGGTGATGATCACTTAAGATAAGGTGACCCGCCTGTTCGTTTGCCTCCTAAAAAAATATAAAAAATTTATATTTTACCATACATAAAGGAATTTCTTCAATATCTATAGAAATGAAATGACCATGATGGTCAACATATAAAAAATGTTATTATACGAAAGCTACACATACACCAATAAGTATTAGTAAGTAATTCAAAAGAAACAAGGAAAAAGTGACAGATTTTTTCATATATTACAATCGTATCAATTAATTATTTTTTTACAATAAATTTAAAAAACCAATGAATTCCCCAACGTATATTATTTAACACATTCCTTTTACTAATAAGTGATAACCTTAACCGATACTGGACAGGTCTTCGAAGAGCTGTACACCTATAATAGTATATGATAGCGACACTGTCTCTTATCGTTTTGTGACATTTTGGCCTGCGTCAAAATATATGTACTACTTACTATCATTCAATCTATTCATTGATGTAAGCAATAAATATATTATCCAAGCATTATAAAGATTATTTGTATCAAAATACGTTCTCCAAACACGTTCAAATTTCGTAGAAACTTCTGATATTGATATATCTTATTACGTAATTCTTTGAATTAATTGCGTCGATAAATTACCGCCGTCGTATTAATATTATTCGTTAATCAGTAAAATAAACAGCTGAAAGGTAAGTTTGACATTTTATAGCGTAATATGCAGAGTATGACGCACACCCTTTACCATAAAGCGTGTCGAAGTTGAAGCAACCGAGAATGTCGATAGTCGATATCTCGACGAGTCTCACGCTATTTCCGAATGCTGGGAAATAAATACGAAACACAAAGCTTTTTACTTACAATATCATTGGTTTTCATAGAAGTAGTGAAAACAATCATATTATTAAAATGAGCTCGATACAAGATAATAATTCTTCTTAACTTTTTTATTCAAATTCTCAATCACAGATTTATCAGAGTATGCAAAATATATATTTGTTATCAATAATTATATTTACAAACTAGCCTCTGCCCGCGACTTCGTTCGCGTGGAATATATACACTAACACCAACACTAACACGCAGCAGTTCTTAAAAGGATAAAGCATCCCGATTTAGAAACATTTTTCATCTCTGCTCCGCTCCTATTGATCTTAGCGTGATGATATATAGTATATAACCATTCTCGATGAATGAGCTATATAACATTGAAAGAATCATTTAACTCGGACCAGTAGTTCCTGAGATTACCCCCTACAACGCCACAACATCACAACGTCACAAACTCACAAACACAAACTCACAAACTTTACCTCTTTAAATATTAGTATAGATAACTTTGGGAATGTCATAGTTGATTTTTAAAAGGGACGAACGGATTACATACGATATGCTTTTATCTGCTTTGAAGGTGATAGAGCCAGGCTGAAGTTATGACTGGTTTAAGAATGAATGTGTCGGCTCGTCTGGGGTAGTATCACCCTCTCACAGAAAACCGACGTGAAGTAACAGTGCTTGCATCGTACGTTTCGTTCAGTCAGTGAGAGCACCGGCAGCTCAGCTCACCCCTTTCCCTTCCCTCTCTCCCCCTTTCCCCTTCTACCCCCCAACACAGGCTGGCAACGCACCGGCGACTTTTGTGTTTTGCTGGTGTCTGTGGACGGTGGTGATCACATAACATCAGGTGACCCACCTGTTCATGTGCCACCTATGATATAAATGACACTGTCATTTATTTAATATATAACCAAATTATTCTAAAATATTTTGCGAACATACACAAACATTGTGCTTGTTCAAAATAATGAACTTTTTTCTACTAATACCTAATTTATTTCAGACTAGAAGAGATCGCCTTAATTATGCATGAAGGCAATAAGCTAGGAATGTTTCTTATTTTAAATAAATATTATATAAAATAAATTTTGGACAATATTTCCCTATGTAATAAATAAACCGTATTCACAAATTCCCACAAAGTCATGCTTTTGTTTTGTCAATAAGCAAAATAAATAACTGATGAATATAGCTTTTATAAATACCTACACAATAGTTATTAGTTGCCAATTGTTACATTAATACCAACCGATTTGTCAGAGCCCATCAAGACTTATGATTAATAAGTGTTTAAATGGCATTCCAGCTCCAAGAAGGAATTTAACATTTTTATTCATTAGTACATTCAATTTACTTGCCGTAAAATATTCATTGCACGCATGCAGCTGGTTATCGGTTGGTCACAGATAATTAACGAATAGTTCATTAACTAATATTCACTTCGAATTTAAGTGCCTAAATGATAACTTATCAATACAACGGAGACAGTGCAACAATGTTTTAGAATAGACGCGCAGTTTCTGATGAGGAAATGAAATGAATACAATTCATGTGCTTAGTTGTAGGAATATCTAGATTGAGGGGCGGACTGTACTCATGTCAGCAATTGGTTTTGACAACCGGTAATAAGGAGGTCATAGAGTTCAGGGTCACGCCTTATCATATATATATATATAGTATACATATATAAACAAGTTTTTGTTTGTCCACAAAATATTTAATCAGTTTGTACGAACACGTGCAACGTTATATCTCTTGTAGTCATTATTTAAATTAGTTTCGTGGTATGAAATAAGAATAATTCCGTTCATGGTCTTCCTATAAATTAATTTTGGACAAAATGGAATTTTTTTAACGTACAAGTAGGTGTAATGACGTCAGTTGTGCTTAAGGATGACATAAATAAGTTTCTAAAAGATTTGGAAGATAACTACAAAATACAAATGCTTATTTATAATGTATTATAATTAAAGACGAGTAAACAAGTCAATAAAAGTAATTATGTAGTTAAAATATGGCTCAAAGACCAAGGGCTTTCTATCTTGTTATGTGACAACTATTGATGCTTATTATCAACAAAATATTAATTTATTGAAAGTCGATTTATTATAGTGGACACTAAGATCTTTCGAGAGCGAATATTCTCTACATAATATAGACAATTAAAGTTACAGAAATCAGAAATCTTATTAACAAATTTTGCATTTATTTTCATTGCCAGCTTCGCCAGTACCTATAAAATCGCTATAAAATTAATAGACAGTTCTGAAACGTAAAAATATATGGTAATGATATCATAAGAGCTAATTTTTCGAATGCGTTATATCACATAATCTAACAAATGCTATACTCGAAAACTTAGAATAGGTACAAAGTTTAATAATACCTTTAACATCAAAATGTTTCAATTAATATACGAGTTCAAATGTTATCTGTTTTTTGTATTTTTTACTTGCTGAAAGGAATCTTTCGAAATAAACTCATTTAGCACCCACTTTATATGGTTTTACCGTCTGCTTTCATGAACATATTTATCATTTTATTTCGTAGATCACAAACATTATTCGATAAGTTTACTTAAATGACATCACCTCAAAATTTGCTCGTAAATGTTATCTACGCGAGTATGAAGTATGGGCTGTTAATCGATGCTATAATAATTTTGAATACATGTAGTTTAATAACTCATTGATAAGGTGGACTCGAGGAACAATTGTTTACCTATTGTGGTAGGGAAGAACTCCGACGTAATGATTCATTTGTTTGTCGGAAAGTCAAGGCGAAGTGGGATAGTGTACGTAACAAATTAATTACGGGGAGACGCGACGGTCAAACACATCGAGACCAATTCTGACTGCACTTATTTTAATAATAAAACCATATTGATTAAGCTTCTTTAAGTTTAGTTAAAAACATATTGATAAATTGAAAACTATGAACATCGTCTAAATAATTAACAATACACATATTATTTAAATAAAATAGTACTTGGCATTTGTTCAAAAATAGTGACAAATATCTGAATATTTTAAAACATTGCTAAAATTTTGTTTTATATAAATTGAAAAATTTGCCTTTAGATTGCGTTAAAGGAGTATTATAATTGTATGTACATGAACTTCGTCGGTGTTATTGATCTTGAATAAATATAGTAATATGGTAGCAATCAACACTATTATTCATTAGTTCACCTACTGTTTTCCTACAACAATTATTTTTTCTTTCATATTCCGGACTACATTTTTTACAAGTTAATCACGCATAGTAAATATATTAAACTTTGTGATAATTATTTATTTTACAATAGAAAAACGGAACAGAAGGCGTTTGCTTACGCAGTTTATGCATAAATATCATCGTATGTTCTATTCAAGGTCTCGTGCATCAACATAAATTACTGGGTACATTATGTGACTTTGTGATGATTTATGTAACAATTGATTGAACATTCTAGCACTCACATGTTTAATTGCAATCAATTAATATACCTACGTGCGAAAGACTAGCTTGTTTTGAATTTAATTTTGTTAATTATAACATTAGTAACATTTTTAAATGCATCCATTCTATAATTAACAATATACGTATGTCTTCCCTATCTTATGACGTGTATTTTTTTGAATTGAAACCTGTTTGTAGAAGAGCCTTGAAATTCTAATCGGCAACTTTTTTGTATAACAAAAAGTGATGGGGGTAAACACTGTGTCGGGTACAGTGTTGAGAACATCTACTACGCAACGTCAGGCGCGGTCAGTTAAAACCTAGGAAAACCGCATATTATTCGCATTCTTTTGTATTATTAAAATGTTTCCCTGTGATACAAAAGTGTCACTTCTATCTTGTGGTTCTACGAAATTTCTGTTCATATCAAATCTCAAGGATAAATCTGTAAATTAAAAATGGTTATACGACTACATACGGAACAACCTAAACGACAATTTAGTTTTATTATAATAAGTGACGCTGTGATTTTCGATATATATGATCTTATCTAATGCTCATTTCAATACTCATCTATACTAATATATAAAGCTGAAGAGTTTGTTTGTTTGTTTGTTTGTTTGTTTGTTTGTTTGTTTGTTTGTT
>JACEII010000039.1:1694209-1710885 GCA_014332785.1 Antheraea mylitta | reverse complement strand
TTGTTTGTTTGTTTGTTTGTTTGTTTGTTTGTTTGTTTGTTTGTTTGGTTGAACGCTATGATCTCAAGAACTACAGATCCGATTTAAAAGTTTCTTTTAGTGTTAGATAGGTCATTTATCGAGGATGGCTATAGGGTAAATATCATCACGTTAAAACCAATAGGAGCTGAGCACTAATGAAGAATGTCTCAAAATCGGGCTACTTTGGAAGCTTCCGCTGCGTGTTAATGTCAGTATTATACGCGTTGCCATGGTAACGCGATAACATTCTATTAAAAAATATTTTCATGGTTTATTTTGTATTCCTATTCAAAAAGTTTATTCTACGTTAGTTTTGTTTTCGATTTTTAATTATACGTGTTACGTTTATATCGCAAACATTTCTTAAGTTTATTTTGTGTTGTTATTCAGAAAGTTTAGTAGTAATAATATTCGTCCAATAATACAGTCGAAGGAATTAATCCATACAGCCAATTCTGAAGTTGTCAATATAGTTAGTCAATATAGTTTTCTTCTATGTCCAAGTTAATGTAAAGGTATAAGCGCCGAATCCTCTACATAATATAACTCAATTTTTTATCTTCTTAATCTTCAAGACCATAGAATTAATGCTTCATGGTTTTATTTTTCATTCATTTCACTTATGCAAAATAAACGAACGATATTATATAATACGCAACCAATTTCTACACGATATAAAATCATGTAACACAATATTGTGAAAAAAATATAAAATCCACTACCTGACAGACTGAAATCCCGCCAAACACTCTTAAAAAACTATTCTACATTAGTTTTGTTGCCAATTTTTTATTTGTGATATATTACGTATTATAAAAGTAAAGTGAGTGTAATTTATATTAAAATGAATTATTTTTGGTGAATAAAATCTGTGATGAACAAACAATACAATACAAACATGAAATTTTTTTTAACTCTGTCGATATGTCTGTTTTTTTTATTTGTTCCGGGTAATCTCCGAAACGACTGGACCTATTTGAATGCTTTTTTTCTTCTTAGAAATGACTACGCTTAACAGCTTCACCGGACTACAAGTAATATTTAAACGGGAATTCTACGGGCAAATAAGTAACTAATTAGCTGTTTTATTTAATATTGTTCGATAATGTGTAGCTTCATATTTTCATTATTTTCTTATATAGTGTGAGCACTGAGGTTGATATATAGTTTAAAATTCCAGTTATGTGGCTGATCATAATCCCATCCCATTCGATACACTATTAGTATTCACATACATAATGTACACGTTACCTGTTACAGTAGATGATGTGCGTGTGATACAAATATTTTTGAAATAGTATTATTGTAATTTACACTAGCTGTGTAATCACAATTTTAAATTTATTTAATATATTAAAAAAAAACGCGTGCGAAGCCGCGGGTAACAGCTAGTATTGTTATAAATTTAAAAACAGCTAATATTATGTATCTAATATAATAAATCTAACATAGTAAAAGGCAGTAAAACTACCAGTTAGATCCTGTTCACACAATATAAATGTAAATTTAAAAATATTATGAAGGTTGTTTACAACTAATACGCTAGCTCAACGACCCAAAGAGAGTCATGGCCACAGCAACGAGAGATCGCGACTTTTCTCGGTTCAGTACCGCCTCATGGCTACTCATCATTACTATTATGAAGCTAGTTATATCCTTTAACACAATCATATTCCACCGATACCTAGAGGAGCTAACGTTTTATTGGCGAACCACATAGATATGAGTTTCATTTACGTATTTATCCCTACCCAGTAAGGGATCAACTGTTAATTGTTTCCAATAATTGTAGAGTTGTTTTATATCGAATTTAAAAGTATAGACACGCGTGACTTGTCAAGTTTTTATCTATTTTATATAACAACTTCAGAGATATACCTATCATAGTTAACCATTCTGAATTATGTTTATTTAATGGCAGAATTATGTAAATCTTTTAAAACATTTGAGAATTAATTATGAAATTGACAAATATGCACTTATTTAGCTCTTTAGAGTTGCAATTCTAAGAATATATTTCGTAGTGTGCTTTCACAAGAATAACTCTCACGAAATTGCTCAAAGATAGTTATTTATACTCTTCGCTAACAAGCAAGTTTATTAATCCATATAAATACTACTTATTTAAGTTATTTTTCATTTGTTTGTAAATACTCTCACTCCTACCTAAATGGTGATCAAAATATTTAATACTGGAATTGCGTATCGTTTAAAGAATTTACTACAATTGTACCTATTGCAAGAGTAATATATTATCTTTAATTTCTATTCTAGTATATATTTTGTATTATATCTACGTATAAATATATACCTAAACTAACTAAAAGAATGAAATATTATAAGCGAAATAGTATGGTCTTTTGAAAATGATCTGGTTTATTTGAATATCATCTGATAACAATGGCGTCATGAATGTGAACAAAATAAAAATTTGCAACGCACAAGTACTTTAGCAAGGAAAAAGATGGCCAATTCGTGCGAAGGCAACCTTGGCGGTCCGCACACCTTCGGCCGGGATTGGGTTGCGCAATTCCGCAGGTCAAGGGTGGGAAGGCGCCGCACTCATTTTTGGTGATAAAACAAAATTTACCTACGCATACACAATACATACGATATCTTCTTTTGAAATAGTCTGGGAAATACGATATACGTACATAGAAATACCCTATTTGAATCTATCATTGCATACTAAAATAAAGGAAATACATGAAATAAGCTGATAAAGTTCTGCTGTTATGCGCGCATCAAATAAAACTTACTGGATAGCTTTTAATCAATTTGTTTTGCTTCTTATACGCTTGGTCAATATCTAGAAAAAGAATTATCACTATAGCATTTTTTTTTCGAACTGACTACGCTATTGGCCTCGCAAGTCCTTTACAGCTTCACCGGACTACATCACTATAGCTTATTTTCTTCTTATATATAAATTTCTTTAGTATGTATCTAACATAACATAACGTCACTGAAATCCTTCTAAACAGTAAGACTGATTTTGATGCAATTTTGTGTGCATGTTCTAGTGGATTCGAGAATGGCTTAGATTCAAGCAACTGGACCAGGCACTACGGTTGACTTTTAGGATTTTTTTTTATTATCAAAGCAGGACGCCGTCTGCCGGGACCGTCTGCCGGGAAGAGCACTACGCCTTCAGCGATGTGTTTTCTTGGCGAAGTAAGTATATTGTTCTCTTGGAGATTTAACTATGTAAGATGTATTGTTAAGATAAAGTTGAAGATTAAAGAAGAAATCGTGAGTATCGTATATAAAATCATCTAAGCAGCATATATACC
The DNA here is from genome assembly GCA_014332785.1 of Antheraea mylitta. Classification (NCBI taxonomy): domain Eukaryota; kingdom Metazoa; phylum Arthropoda; class Insecta; order Lepidoptera; family Saturniidae; genus Antheraea; species Antheraea mylitta. The sequence continues at coordinate 1,707,571 of JACEII010000039.1, read as the reverse complement.
TAGTCTCGTAGATATTAAGCGTTTCTCAGAATGCAAACGTTCAAACAAACAAATAAGTCTACATCCGAGCCGGTATGTGGGCAGAACGAACAGGATCATAAATTATTGATGTTATTCAATGTAATTTAATCAGAATCCAAGCAAAAAAAGTTTGACAAGATATCATGTAATGTATGGATGCATAAAATTTTATCAGTTCCGGCCTGAATTAAGGAATGTGCTTGAGGTGGGCAACACGACATCAAAACAGCTTTTTGTAAGACTATTGCGGCACGACCTTGACCTGTCTGTTCATAATCAAACCTGTTGTAGAGCTAAAAGTAAAAGCTTTCACCGATAAAGTAATGTATACCTATTTTATGATCTTAGCAAAATTAATCGTCAATCTATACTATAATAAAACTGTAACAAGTCGAAATCTGTACATTAAATATTTTTTGAAAATTTTAATCAGGGTAGACTATGGTATCGATATAGAAGCCAAAAATAATCTTTTTACAATTTTTGTCTGTCTGTCTTTCTGTCTGTCCCTATGCACAAGCATCACTCTGAAAGTACTGAACCAATCTTGACGAAACTTGACATAGTGATAACTAATACTACGAAATTACATCAAATATACTTTTTGTCCCATAAAACGCAAAGGGTTCTCCAGAATTAAGGATTAAAGCCTAGAACCTAAACCCGTATTACTCTGAAAGTACTAAACCAATTTTAACGAAACTTAAAACAGTAATAACTGATATTACAAGGCTACATCCAAGATACTTTTCGTCCCATAAAGCGCAAGGGGTTCTCCAGGATAACGAAAAACAAAAATTTGTAGTTAACGTAACTAGACTTTTTTGCGACACCTTAGTACAAGAGCCGGCAACGTTGAAAGAACAAGAATTTTAGAATACCTGGTTCTTTAATATATCAATATATATATTTTTTGTATCATAGGAGGCAAATGAACAGATGGGTCACGTCATGTTAAGTGACCACCACCCTCTATAGACACTAGCAACACCAGTGGTGTCGCAAGTGCGTTGCCAACCTGTATATGGGGGAGGGCAAAGGAAGAAAGGAGAAGAGAAGTGGGCCTCCGGCGCTCTCACTGACCAAACGAAACACTACAACGCAAGCGGTGTCATTTCACGTCGATTTTCTATGAGAGGGTGGTATTAGCCCGAAAGGACACTTGACAGACGGTTAACGTTGTATTTTTAATGCGCGTTTTGATTTAATTAATTTTGATTTATTAATAGGTTTAGGAACATTTTTTTTTCAGTAACTTTTAAACGCAATTACAAGCCTGAATTTATCACAGCCAGAAACATTTCTTTATAAACAATCATATATATATATATATACCCGCTGATATATTTTATAAATAAAAATAATTAATTTTAAACCAATTATTTTTTTCCATAGCAAAGAACAAATTTCATTTTATTAAACATTATTGATATTAAGATTTCATCATATACAATGAAACAACGATAAACGTAAAGGTATGTACGTGTGACTTGAGATTGACGCCATTTTAAATATATGCGTCGTCGACCATCAGGCTATACGAAACCGAAATAGCTTGGGCCGGCGAGGTGAAATATCTCGGCGTCACTTTAGATAAACACTTAAATTTCGATTCACACACAGATAGATTGTGAAACAAAGCCGCTATGGTCTTGGGTCGTCTCTATCATTTGCTTTGTCATAAGAGTAAAATGTCCCCCAGACATAAACTCACTTTATATAAAACTTGCATCCATCCGATTATGACGTACAGTTGTTCGGTCTTTGCACATGTGCAAAATCGTATTCAAAAGTTGCAGGTTCTCCAGAACCGAGCCCTACGTAAAATAACCGGTGCCCCATGGTACGTCCGGAATAAGGATCTCCACAGGGACCTGGAGATGCCTTCTGTCTGGGCGTATATAAAATCACTCACACGTAGTTATTTCGAAAAAGCCGCTAATCATACCAGCCCTTTAGTGGTATCCGCCACGAACTATGAACCCGTACCCAACGCTGCGCAGTATAGAAAACAACCGCGACACATTCTTACCGACCCTCCTGATGCAATCACGTCAGCGAAAGATCAGTAGCAGCCTGTCTCTTCAAACAAAGCATGTTCACGTCTACGCCTGCATAATCACTATCACGCCACCGTGGTCTGGGGGTAAATTTCGCTCCCGCACACCAGATTAAGCCCCGCTCGGCAACGGCTCAAGCCTAGGTCCGTTCCCTTGGTGGGGAGCCCTTGAGTACGCTGCTCACGTGATACGGTGATACAAAACTTTACATCATTGCTACAACATCACACACATCACTTATACACACGTGCACGCCTACACGCTTACATGCTGTTTTTCTTTTTCAGAGAAATAAACACACAACAAAGAATTCTACCCTTATTTTTCCCTATCCTATACTATAGTATAGTAGTATAGTATAGTATAGTTTAGAGAAATTTTTCCGACACAAAATACATATAGGAGTTGTTGAGGCACGCATGCTTGGTAAACATGCATGATTCAATAACTTATATACGTACATCTATATAGATTAGCTTAGGTTAGCTCAGATAGGTCGTGATTTTAGCACAAAACAGGCGACAGCCCAAGTCGAGGTGTGCCGTGCACCCTTGAGTTGGTCGCCCAAACATCCCAAGTCGGTTGAGTGCCTTCAGCACTCGCCTCAATAGTTCGGTGAAGCTGTAAAGACCTTTCCAGGTCAACAGCGTATATATTTCGAAAAAAAAATGCGTCGATAACATACGCTGCTACAATTATCGCTATCTTTATCGTGCAGCCAGTAGTACTGCACTAAACTATACCTATAGCTATATTCTATTCAGATATTATTTTTATAGCAATAAATCGGTCTAAATATTCAGTTAATTCAGGTATTAAACATCTAAACAACAAAATTAAATCTTTCACACTAATTCAGTAATTAGTGTGAAAGATGAAATTTGTACTTATTAATATCGAAATTAATATTAAAAAAATTACTGCTATTCTAACATGGGTTAAGATTACTTTTATTTTTATTTCCAAAAAAAAGCATCAAGCACATTATTGTCAATACCAAAAATATCTTTCAATAGTAATTCCATTTTAATAACGTTTCAAAGTTAGTGAAAAAAAACCACGATATAAATTTAATGCCAAATACTTAGTGTAACAACGTAGAATAATCTACAATAGAAACATATCAACATGGATAAATTACCAAAAGGTGATAGGTACTATGTTGTGAGTGGTACAGAGATTATTTATAAAAATATATTGGAAATATATTTAAAATACGTTTTCGAAACAGTTTATAACTCTTAGACAATAGTTTCAAGCAAGTGACAGTTGACGACGCTTCGCCGCGATGTTTGACACTTCGATACGGTGTTCATATATTTTTCTTTAATACAGTGGGGTATAAAAAGGTTTTAATACAAGTTGAAGATAGTTATGACAAAGTCAATGGTAGAGATGTTTATTTAGTTTTATGTAGGTTAGTTTTTATCTTCATTGATCCTGGCAGATGATTTTTTTTTTCTCGAAATGACTACCCTGTTGACCGAGCAAGGTCTTAACAGCTTCACCGGAATATAAACAACGGAGTGGTAGATGATGCTACGAACGGGTACTAGGCTTATTAAAAAAATCACATTTAATCTGGGTATATGTTTCAGTGAATCCGTGGATAGTTTGGATTCACAATTGGAAACGGTAGTTGTGGCTGCAATCGGGTATCAGTTGTATTCAATTTTTTGCGTTTAAAAATACTATTGAAACCAGTGATAACCAACTTGGTACACACGAAGTTGCACGGGTCAGCTAGTTAATAATATAACTAAGAAATAAAATAGAACTCTAAATAAAACATATTTTGAGATCTGCTGGACAACGTTTTTCACGACAATTACATTTTGAATTTAAAAAATGCTAGCGAACATTCGAACAACACTCACACATACCATAAATTACAGTGAATTAAATAACAACCAAATATATTACTAATTACTAAGCCAACTTCCTGCCGCTGAAAGGATTTTCAAAATCAAATCTTTTGTTCTGAACATGACCTCATATTCACAAAGTTTTTACCTCTTCATGATATCAATTTAGTCAACTAAAAAATATACAAAACCTGTGCTATAAAAAAATTACATTTTTAATTATTACCGATTATAATGAAACATATTTATGTGATGAATTAGATTTTCAGGCTGGCAAGGCACTTGCGACTCCACTGGTGTTGCTAGTGTCTATGGACGGCGCGGTGGTGATGTCTTAGCATGAGGTAACCCATCGTTTGCTCCCTATGATATAAAAATAAGAGTTAACAGCTCAACTTAATTTCTTTGACACATTGAATTAAATTGCATAATAATTGTAACACGTTGTTGTTTGATGTATTCCGATGAAGCTGTTAAGGCCTTGCTAGGCCAATAGCGTAATCATTTCGAGAAAAAAAAAAATTGCAAATTGATACTTATATATAAACGATGATTAACAATCAAACATACAAAATATAAATAATTTAAATGAAGACTAAATTTATATGAAAGTTCTTAGTAAAAAGTAAACATTCAACACGTTTACTTTGCAAACAAATACTCATTGCAACTATCTCACGTATATATTGATTTATAATCATAATATATTGTACTAGCAACTATCTACGGTTCGACACACGTTTTATACGCAATAATTATGTAACACTCTTTATTTAATTTTATTAAAATATGGGTATATTCTATGATTCCTATAACTACATTGCTATTTTTTGAGACTATCAATTTTGAAAAGACTAACATTCCATATACAAAATGTAACAAAAATCCGGTGAAAATAAATGCTATCAGAGAATTATTATGAATCCCTATATACTAACTACCAAATGTAAAATGAGACATGTTTCCCTTGTACCAAATTACATTAAAAATCATTTGAGAATTCATTATAACTTTTAATTTCTGTTAATTAATTTTACAACCTATTCATTCCTTTACAACATATACTTCCTCTGCACACAACGTAAAATCAAATAAGAATCAAAAGTTTCTAATATACATAATTTTTTATACAAATTATTTTACGTCTTCTAAAAGTATTATTGATAATTCTTGTACTCTATGTATTGAGAAATGATATAGGTTTCTCTTGAATAAAATTGTATCATATTTAGTCAGACTATTTTTAAATAATATCCGGCCATGCAAACAAATAAAGATTCTTTAAGCATCATATTCGTAATCAGTTGCTTTTATATTATCACATTTTCAAAAAAAAGTAATATACGGAAAGATCTATAGATTTATCATTATGTACTAGTAATTAGATTTACACTATGTTACCACTTCTGAATAATGTTTGTTTAATCGTTTTTGGTTAGTACCATTCCGGGAGTATGATTTCATATTGTCATAGAAAATAGATGCTCACGTTAACAATATGTCGTTTTTCTATGTAAGAAAGAACAATACTATATTATTTGTTATTTTTTCTAAATATACCTGTATGTTCTTGGTAGAGAAAATCTCTTTCTAAAGCTACGTTGTTCGTCTTACTTATGAAACGTAATAATTATTGGCAAGGAATTTTGACGTCTGTTAAAACCAGTTAATAATGTGTACATCCCTGGGTAAATAAAAGAAAACACTTTTTTTTCATGTACGATGCATAATACAAATATATTGGCGGAACGAAATACTAGAGATCCTATGATCCAGGCTTCGATTCTAATGGCAGGCATGTACATTAGCGTCGTAACGTCATAGATGGCGGGTATTAGCCCGGGCGTCCTCTTGGGTACGGCGTGGTAGATGCACCCGGGTCTACCGCGTCGGCCATTAATTTCTCGGACATATTCGGCCACGAAGCCCTCTCGCCGGAGTGCTCCGATGATGTCCTCTGGGAGTATTCCTCTTGTAAGGCCGCGTATTGCGACCTTCAGGCCTTGCTGAGAAGGAGGGGTGTATGTGAACCAGCTAGCCCACTCTAGCTTTTCTAAGAAATCCAAGGTGATGTGGTGCTCTTCAATGTCCTCTGGGATAAATCGCACCCCGTTTCCGTAGGTGCGGACGTTAAGGCCGCGCCCCAACTGCTCCACCAGTCGTGGGAGTAGCCTGACCGAGTCGTGGGAGCTCTCAACCACAATCGGTGGGTAGCGTGGGCCTTTCGCGTCGGGTTATGCAGGCGTTTCGAGTTTATCCGCGGCGGCAGCACTGTCGCGCGGAGGCTACGAATTAGGGTTCCGCGGGCGCGTTACGGAATCAGTTTGTGGATCGCGCGCAAGAGACGCTGCGATCGACGCATAAGAGAACTGCGCGCGGGCAGCCCTTCGCGGCGGAGCGGGGGCGGGTGCGGGTGCGCGCACCGGCGCCGCTGGGGTATCGGGCTTATCGCGAGGCTGTGAGGTCTGCGCGAGTGGCTTGAGGCAGGCTTTCTTTTCTTGCGGCGGCTGGGCGTCTGATGGTGAAGGCGGGCTTGCTGCGCGTTCGGACGCAGGCCCTGCATCGGGTTCGCTGCGCTTGCGGCGCAGCGCTCGACCGAGCGGGCTAGTCAGCGCGTCGGAGTACGCGGGTGTCGCGAGTTTTCCGCGAGCCGGTCTCGGAAGGCAGCTTGCCCTCAGCTGCGGCTTCTTGGATGCGCAGGAACAGCGCCATCCAACGAAGCATCCCCTGCGACAGAGCCCTAGCTAAAATTAGCTGGGCGAGAGTGAGAATATCACTCTCGTATGCTTCTGTCGCAGTGCACACCCCACCGGGCAGCGGCTGACGCGCATCCGGAGTCGGCATGCGAGGTGCGGGCACGGAGGTGCGGAGTACAGTGGGCGAAGCGGTGGTCTGAGTTGAGGTGGCGGCGGGATCCGTAGGCTGGCTAGGGGTTGTCGGGTGGCGGTCTGGTTGGCTCTGAAAAAAGTCTTTTGTGGATCGTCGGCTCGACGCAGGAAGCAGAGCGGACGAGGAAGCGCTGGACTTGCGCATCGTCGCGTAGGTCGGAGCACGGGGCTCACGGATGACCTCGAACGCGGTGACGACGGAGTCGTCTACACGTCCCGCCACGCTCGATACTCAGTTTAAGCGTCCACACTGGACCTACACTAAGTGTACGGCCTGATTAAATATGCGTTCGGCGGGGCGTGCAACGGTACGTGCAGCGGGACGAGCAGCGTCCAAGAGTGAGGCTCGCTTGCCACTCAAGGACACCTACATGTTAATATGTGTCTGTTTGAAACGAACGCCACACGCCCCGCCACGCTCGACCCTCGATTTCAGCGTCCAATCTGGCCGCACACTTAGTGTCTCTCTCATGTTTCTGTATATCTTTTTATTGTTATTTAGTGCACTATTTATATTCTAATATTTGTTCTATTAATAATTTCATTATTTAAATATAAAGGAATGACCAGTAACACAAAATAATAATGGCCAGTAATATAATTCATAGGTCACCGGTTCGTATCCAACTCGAAGGACTATAAAATGTAGATATTTATGATCATTTTATTGTAAGTAAGATGTTTTAATGTCATGTTGATCTTGAAGTAGATAAAATGCAAAAGCTTACTTGAACGTATTATATACAATATGAATATCTTTATCAATAGAAAGAAGTTACGTTCTTCATAATATAACTGGCAAAAAATAGAAATAGTAACTAAGAATTGGAATAAGCAATATTGATCTACTTAACTGTGTAGTAGTACTATATTTAAACTTTATAAACTCAGATGTATATCATTATTTCTGACGTCACGCTATTGCCACAGTAAGTGTTTATGTATACTTGAGCATGCACTGATCGATCGATGCACTATAGAGAGGTTTTTACTATGACTCGCGATTCAACCAAACATTGCCTCCTTCAAATGAAGTTTCGAGAAGCATTTCTTTTGAGTTACCTATAATGAGGATGAATATGGTATTGGCTATTTATTATCTTAAATTTTTAGAGCATACCACCAACCAAACTAAAATAAAGTATTTCAACCGAATCAAAAATATTGTCTTAATTTGTGACAGGTTTATATGGTTTTAAATCTATAGTACCTGGACGACCGAGGCCAGCTCGGTTCTTTAAAAAACATTTTTGAATGGAAATAAACTGTTAGGTTTGTCTCACAAAATTAGCATTTTCCATAAAAAAAAAAAAACACATAAAAAAGACATCTCTTTTGCTGTCGATTCGTACTGGTGTTACACGGATTTTCAAAGCAGCCAATTTTTCCATATGAGCTGTTTTTGTTTTGACAGCTGAGGCGAAATTTATCATTATATTCTAGCTATATATTTTCATCGCCTGAAAACTCATATAAAAAGTTTTCTATGAAAAAAATCTAGTTAGATCGATTTATCGTCGCCGAAACTACCAATACACTAAGTTTCACGGAACTCGTTGACGCCGTTTCCGAGATCTTGTATATATAACAATATAAAAATATACAAGAATTGCTCAGACGGCTCCGTCGTCACCGCGTTCGAGGTCGTCCGCGAGCCCGCTGCTCCGACCTACGCGACGATGCGCAAGTTCAGCGCCTCCTCGTCCGCTCCGTCTCTTGCGTCGAGCTGACGATCCACAAAAGGCTCTTTTCAGAGCCAACCAGACTGCCACCCGACGACCCCTAGCCAGCCTACGGATCCCGCCGCCTCTTCTACATTGACCACCGCTTCGCCCACTGGATTCCGCACCTCCGTGCCTGCTCCTTGCACGCCGATTCCGGATGCGCGTCAGTCGCTGACCGGCGAGGCATCCGTTGCGACAGAAGCATACGAGAGTGATATTCTCACTCTCGCCCAGCTAATTTTAGCTGGGGCTATGTTGCAGGGGATGCTTCGTTGGATGGCGCTGTTCCTGCGCGTCCAAGAAGCCGCAGCTGAGGGCAAACTGCCTTCCGCGACCGACGCGGCCGCGCTCGCAAGCGCAGCTCGCGGAAAACTCGCGCCACCCGCGTACTCCGACGCGCTGACTAGCCCGCTCGGTCGAGCGCTGCGCCGCAAGCGCAGCGAACCCGATGCAGGACCTGCGTCCGAACGTGCAGCAAGCCCGCCATCTCCAACAGTCGAAGAGCCTCAGAAGAAGAAAGCCTGCAAATCAAGATCCGCGCAGCCTACACTACCGCGCGTATTTTCCGAAACCCCAGCGAAGCAGGTGTGCGCACCTGCACCCGCCCCCGCTCCGCCGCGATCGGCTGCCCATGAGCAGCCGTCTTATGCGTCGATCGCAGCGCCTCTTGCGCGCGATCCTCTAACTACACCGGTAACGCGCCCGCGGAACCCTAATTTGCAGCCTCCACACGACAGTGCTGCCGCCGCGGACAAACTTGAAACGCCTGCATCACCCGACGCGAAAGGCCCGCGCTACCCGCCGATTGTGGTAGAGAGCTCCCACGACTGGGCTAGGCTACTCCTACGAATGGCGGAGCAGATGGGGCGCGGCCCTAACGTCCGCGCCTACGGAAACGAGGTGCGATTTATCCCAGAGGACATCGAAGAGCACCACATCAAATTGGAATTCTTAGAAAAGCTAGAGGGGGCCAGCTGGTTCACATACACCCCGCCCTCTCAGCAAGGCCTGAAGGTAGCAATACGCGGCCTTCCAAGAAGAATACTCCCAGAGGACATCATCGGAGCACTACGACGAGAGGGCTTCGTGGCTGATTATGTCCGGGAAATTAATGGCCGGCGTGGTAGACCCGGGTGCATCTACTACGCCGTGCTCAAGAGGATGCCCGGGCTAATACCCGCTATCTATGACGTCACGACGCTAATATGTATGCCAGCCATCACAATTGAAGCCTGAAGGGGAGAACGCCGGCTAGCACAGTGCTTCCGCTGCCAGCAGTTTCGGCACTCCTCTCTACAATGCCACAGACTAATTGCCTGTGTGCGGTGCGGAGGCCCACACGCCGCCCGCCAATGTCAACACCCTAAAGAAGAGCCGGCGACCTGTGTCAACTGCGGGGGCGCCCATTCATCAAACAACAAGAGATGCCCCGTATTCAAGCGCGAATTCAGGAATCTCCGCGCAGGCACCGTGGACCGGACAATTACCGGGAGACCCACGCAAGCCAGAGCGGCCCCGCGGGTAGTTGAGGAGACGGCGGCGGCCAGCCTTATGGCGCCCGCCAACGATCCTCCCACCAGGGGCCCCAACAGAAGCAGGAGGAGGAAGAAGAGAGGCCCCAAGCAAACAAACCAGCAACCATCAGAAGAGGACGCCCGACTCGAGGAACTGGTAAAAGGTGTAAAGGACCTAACAGACGCCCAAAAGGAGAAAATGAAGACAGCCTCCAAAGAAGGAGCCCAAAAGATCAAAGCCGAGTACGACACTAAGATAGAAGCCCAAAATAAGACTGATCCGCAACCGCAAAGAGGGCATTCGCAGATGTCGCAAAGAGACGCTTACGAACGACGAAAGGGCAGCTGATGCCTCCTCAACGCGCCAGCCGCTGCAACACCCGAGCGAGAACACCCGGGAGAGAAAGAGAGGGAAAACCAACGAGACGAGACAACCACAGGGGCAAGCCGTTTGAAGACAGCTCCACCCCCGAAAAGAAGACCCTCCCGTTGTTACGGGAGGCGAGTGATGCCTCAGCTAAAGGGGCCACCCTGATGCTGACCCCCGCACGCCCTCACGAGGGTGGGTGAGAAGAGTTCCCGACAAGAATTGCTCGATAAAAGGTATAGATACTGTAAAAGCCTTAGTGTTCTGGATCCTGTTACCATAAATGACTGTGTTAATAGAGGAACATTGATTCAATTTAAATTGTTAAGATTGATGCATACAAATATAACATATTAGTTAGGCAAGCCTTGGCATATATAATTTGTTATTTCAAATTCCAGACTAAACCTACCTTTGTTTCTAATCGTTTTATATACGCTTCCATCTTTTTAATGACCGTCTCATAGTTATCAGTATTTCTTAAATATCCATTAGCTAATTACATCTTATCTGGATAAATAGTCGCTACAATACTTACTTCCTAATCGTAGTATCTATGAAGCAAAATCTTTGTACCCCTTTTAACCTATTTGCCGTGAACGGGTGAACTTGAAATTTGGCATAGTTAAAATTTATATGGCGGAGAAGTGCAGAAAGCTGTTTATTTTATATAACATGCATTAAAAGTACATTAAATTAATTGAAATATGCACTACTCACATTACTGCTTGAATTTTACACAACATATACACACATCTAAATAAAAAAGACATTTTGACAGCCGTGAATAATTACGAACTTCAAGAAAGGTTGTGAAGGAAGTTGCTATGCTTGACTGTATATATTTTTTAACTCTTTCGTTCGAATTACCATTTTTCATCCTACATTCAATAATGATATGATAATATATAACTGTTATTGTAATGTCTATTATTTTTTATAGTGAACTCACTTCAAATGATGATTTAATAAAAGAATGAGCCAAATAATACTTTGTTTAATCAAAATAAGAATTTTGTTCATAAAAGTAATCCATGACTTAGATCTCCGCGGTTACAATGTTGCAATTCAACCTCATGTAGCAACAAAAAAGAATTTATTTTCAAAAGGTAATGGTAGTATTAAATCCATCTTTGTATTGGATTCACCATTTGATTGTATTGTGGATCCATTACTTTTCCAAACGATGATACTGGGCATATCACTATTTCTCATAATGAACAGGCTACATTTAATTCAATATCACCCAGAATTGCCACCCACCCATGGTGTCGTGTAAAATTAATTGGAAATAGTGTCATGGGTTGCGATATTTTTTTTTTTTCGTAAAGTTATGTTTGCTTAAAATTTGAGAGCCTTACCACGTGATTTTTGTTTTAAATTTATAATTAATTTCAATTTTTATATACACATAGTTTTTTTTAAATGTTAATATAATTAAAGATCATGGCAAATAACTGAGTAGCCATGATGAAAACCTTAAATTATAGATGTATATAACCTTTGACAACAGAACCCTAATAAAGTGCATACTTTAAAAAATAAAATAACTATGGTCGAATGTCAACCACTGGGCGCCCACTAGTATAAATAATTGTCTGTCCCATAAATATGTGTGATCCATAATTTTATTTTAATAATAATTTGTTCAATTCCATCATTAAATTGAGCAATTAACATATTATATAAAAGACTATATAATACAATATGATTTATACATACACACACTGAACAATAACATGTATTTATCATCTTATTTACCTAAATATTTAAGTGTGTGTATACATAAACACACAAATATTTAAAGAAGTCATTTACAACAAAACACATTATCATCATTATATCTTAAACACCATCAATTAACTATTAATATGTTTTCTAAACAATACTTTTTAATATACAATTGGTACTTAGAATCCAGATAATATAAACAAGGTTAACAGTATAGGATTAATAATAACAAAATGAATTCATTCGAACAAAATCAAACATTGTTTACTTGGTGTGTCCGGAAAATATCTATCTGTCCTCAGATATCAATACGATGTGTTTAAATCTAATCAACACTCACGGCAGGTTTGAGGATGCACGTGATCTCAGTTACACAAACTGATGTACACAATAACACAAGCTGATCGCATTTCCTGTGCAGGATCTTATCATGTGTTATGTAAGTGCGGCGAGCACGCGCAGACGCACGCCGGCGCCATGCTGACGTTAGCCTAAGGTCAAGGTGAGCACTATTATCCTTGTGACGTCATTAAATTGCGCAACTCGATGCACATCATGCAGCTATTTACTTGCAAACTACGAAACGGCAACACACAGGCCTCACTTTCTTTGTAACAAGGTGAAATGGATGCGTGCAGCATCCAGTTCTTAAATTTAGAATCTGGAAATATTTGATGAAAAGTAATAAGTTTTCGGAATCTTTACACGCCATTTCAGACAATTATCAGAATTCGCATAGTACGTTATCTCTTTAAAATGTGTCAATAGCTAAATACTAAGGACTAGTGGTCGCCTAGTGCTCGAAATTCGGCCATAATTTATTTTGACACTCAATAAGACCAAAGAGAATAATAATTATATAAGTGGTTTCATATATTTACTGGAAGAAAATCTTTTATCAACTAATTTTTAATGTATATTATAAATTTACATATTATATTATTATAACCTACAATTAGACCAGTTACTTTAGAAGGCATTGCATGTATGGAACGTAAATCATGTTAGAAATATTGAATGTAGGATGAAAAAAGATAATAGATACGTAAGAGTAAAATGAATGGTGGCAGAACGTCTTTTCATTTGCATGTGTGTATATGTTGTGTGTCATTCAAGCAGTAGTGTGAGTAACGTATATTTTAATTAATTCAAAGTGTTTAATGCACTTTGTTGTAAAAAATGGCTTTGTGTA
>JACEII010000039.1:1582252-1694199 GCA_014332785.1 Antheraea mylitta | reverse complement strand
ATAATACAACTTATTGCGGAACAGACAAGCGTTTATTTTTTGTATAGTCACAAAATCGTAATTATAATGACAATGTATATTAAATTTAATGTGAATGTAAATTTTTATAATAATATTTTAAGTTATTGTTTCATTAATTCCTTGCACAGTGTAAGTGAGCACTAAGGTAGTAGTAATGTAGTGGGTTAAAATTCCAAATATATTACTGATGGTAAACCCCATTAGACACGCTGTTAGTATCTATCTATATATCTAATGTATACGTTACATGTTACTGTAAGTGGCGTGCGTGTCGTACTTGCAGTTATTTCTAAAGAGCATTTCTATAATTGTACATAGTCTCACAATTTTATAATTATTTAATACAATTTTAAAAAACGCGTGTGGATCTAAGGGTACAGCTAGTTGTAACTAAATATTTTAATGCTTTTTCACATTCGACCACAAGAGAGAAAGATTTTTCATTTTTATTCAAATAATAGTATGAACCGTATAAAGTATGTGATTGCATTATACGATAAATTTACCTATACCGAACAAATTTAGCCGGCATTAGCAGAATTTGAATCCGTGGCCTCTTTAGGTTTGGTGATCTTGACCTTGACCGCTAGACGACGGAGATGGCATTTATACATAATTTATGAACATTGTAAAAATATATTATTTAAATAATTTTGTGGAACTTTTTATGTCCAATAAACATTTATATATGCTCCTTTTGTTAACATGTATATAGACGGTCATCACTTTTCCTGGTTTGCTATAGAATGTCATTCAAAATTTTGTTTCTCATTTATACCAAATAAGCCCCTGCCCGCGATTTCGTCCGCGTAGAATACTTACTTTGGGCTAACGTTAACATACAGCGGAAGCTCTCAAGAGGAAAAAATTCCCACTTTGAAACATTTTTCATTGGTGCTCCGCTACTATTGGTCTTAGCGTAATGATATAACCTATAACCTTCCTCAATATGAGCTATATAACATTAAAAGGATTTTTGAAATCGGACCCTTAATTCTCGAGATAACCCTATACAACATCACAAACTTTACCTCTTTATAATATTAGTATAGACTAGCTGACCCTAGTTATTTATATCATTACATATTGATAAAAAATCATTATTGTTGTTAATAATATGACCAATAAACATCACTTACCGATTTTTTTTAATATAATTACTTTTTTGACTTAAATATAAAACTCAGACATATGCAGTCGTTGACTTTTTTCTAGGCATTATCAAGCTCTACAACTTTTTACTAGACCTCAAACGTATATCTCTCATCGTTAAGGCAGCGTTCTTAAAAAACCTTTTCGTTCGGTACCGTTTTTTCTCCGACTTACTTTGCAAATCCGACTGCCACAAAAAGTCTTTTCATTTCTTCGCTTAATGTATAGCCTATGACACTCACAAATAACGTGGCTTTCTATTGATAAAATAATTTTCAAAATTGATTTACTGGATCCAGATATTACCGTCTACAACATCACAAACTCGCACACTTTTAGGGGTGTAAGGAGTGTCGAATAACATCATAAGACTTGAAACACCCAAGCCAACCTCACCTGCACGTGGTGCACTCTGCTGAATAACGAACGAGGCAATGGCGAAACCGGGTGGTAGGGTTTTACAACCCGACTGGGTCGCAACCACCATGTATATAGCGAAAAAGCCCGTAATAATGACTCGCTTCTGCGCGTCGCCTTTCGGGATCAGCGTGTGCATATCCAGCTTTTTGCAGGCCAGCATGATAGTTACGACCGGCAATGGATACTGTGTCACTCGGTGGTCGCTATTGTTTTTGGATTGTACTGTGCTTACCATCAGGCATAGTGCAGTCATTTTGCCGTGCTACAATAAAAAAAAAAACTTTACCTCCTTATAATATTACTATAGATTATATATCATAACATTAGTCTAGATTTATTACTTTTGCTGTTCAGTTGTCTGTTTATTACAGCTTCAGGACAGAGCGTCTATAACAATCGCAATAATAATTACAATGAAGTTATCTTTGAATCTAGAGAAGTACATAAAGTACATGTCATTTTAAATATACCGAAATACAGGCAGATGAAATTGAGGGCAATGGCTAGTCCTAACCAATATTAAAAATACAAATGGCATCTTATTTTTTACGCTTTCACTCCTTATCCACTCAACCGTTGGTCATGAAATTTTGCATATTGCTTGTAGATTGCATTGGTTGATAGTGCTACAGAAAAGAACAGAGGACATCTTAAGCAGAGAAAAGTACTTTCTCAAATGGGCTATATTTATATAAACGCGAATGAAGCCGTGGGTAAAAGCTAGTTATCTACTGTTCAACTTTGATCTTTAGTAATTTATTTAACGCCGTAAATTATGCTTCCTGCTAAATATGGTAATCTTGTTTCTTTGTCTGTTTTTTATACGATTTATATTGTAAATGCTAAATCGTTACTGTTATTTCATTTTTTTGTCACTAGATACATAACTTAAAAAAACAGGATGTGTCAAAAAGATACACGATAAAAGTGAAAATTTTGTACTACCGGGAATTTTAATCAATAAAATACAACACACGTCTGCGTTGCTCCCAATCGGTCTCATAAATAAGTACGGATCGTGACCGACATTGCATAAAGTTCTGTGATCGGAGTGTTTATAACACTCTACCCTACACAGTGTTTCACTCTACCATTCTCGTCCCATAAAAAAATTGCCATCAAAAATTTTAAAGCTCTCCCTAAGTGTCATTTTAAAATATATAATTTATTTACAAAATGCGATGCGTTTTTATTATTTGCACAAATGTAAACGTTTCAAAGTGCGATAAATTATTATCACACCCGGTGATGTAATAAAGTCTTGTTGCAAATGCATCGTTTTCCTTATATGCGTTTCAATGCCGAGGTCAAGTTGTGTTGCTAACTACTTATTTATAACTAACCTTATAAATCGTGTACACTCAATGAAATAGGAAGCCATTATTTACTTATATAATTCAACATTACTATGTAGCACAGGAAAACTTGAAAATACACAAATGTTTGTCGAATAACTTACATTCAGCTTCTATAATTGGGTTTTTGAAAAAAAAATTTTTTGTGATAAATCAATCAGTGATCATGTATAAGTTTTATAACAAAACTATTTTTTTTTCGCAATAATTCAAAAGTTATTTCAAAATAAAGATTAATATTTGAATCCAGTACCGAAGACATGCCGACAGCTCCCGAATAAATATCAATATTATTAATAATAAAGTTTTAAAATACATAAAAAAAATCAATAATTTTTTTTTTCAAAATCCCAATTTCCCTAAGCGATCTAATTAAAAACATCATACAACCATAGCGTGATGGTAGGGTTTTTTTTCTCGAACTGACTACGCTATTGACTTAGCAAGGTCTTAACAGTTTCACCGGACTACTAAGGCGAGCGCTTAAGACACTTAGCCGATATTATTTGGGCAACTAGCTCAAGGGTGCACGGCACACCTCAGCTTGAGCTGTTGTCTAATACATGCGATTCACGACCTATCTGAGCTAACTTTATTCATACTATATGAGTTATTGAAACATATATATGCACCAAGCATACATACCTCGACAACTCTTATATGTATTTTGTGTCGGATAATTTTTCTAGCCTATTTCAGTTCTATAAGGGAAAATGAAACCCTTCCAATATCATGTGTAAACATGTGGTGATGGTAGGGCATTTTCTAATAAAACCCGTCTAGTTAACAATAGATTAAAGTTGAAAATCTGGTGCTAAGTAACTAATACGTGTGTTACGGCAATTGTACTTGATAGCTATTTCTTCAAGACCTGTTGCCATCTTGGGCCTCATTACGATCTATACTAATATTAAGAAGTTGTAAAATTTGTGAATTTGTGACGTTGTAGGGGGTAATCTCAGGAACTACTGGTCCGATATGAAAAATTATAAAATACGTTCAGCGTTATATGCCTCATTTATCGAGGATGGTTATAGGCTATATTGTATACGCTAAGACCATTAGGAGCGAAGCACCAATGAAACATGTTTCAAAAAGGAGGTTTTACGCCCTTTAGGGCTTCCGTGCCGTGTAAGCTATTAGTAACTATTCCACGCGGATGAAATCGCGGGCAGAGGCTAGTTTAAAATAAGGTAAGATAGCAATCAAACACAAACTATAAACCACATATATAGATATAGTACATTTACGAGTGGTAAACTATGTGCATATATAGAAACTATAAAAAATATATTTACGTTATATACAATAATTCGTAATTTATCGATTAATAGACAGAGGAATTATTATTCATCTTTGGATATGAACCTAGATAATACTCCAAATTGAACGTCCTTTATTTAAATTTATCGTGGTAGTAGCATTAGAAAATCAGTTCTCTTCTAAATACTACTTACTATAATACTACATATACAACTACGTGGTCACTAGTGTGATTAAAGTAAATAGTGTAATTCTTTAATTTAAATTACTATAAGTAGCAGCTGAAGTGAACAAGGAAAAAATCGAAGTTCTGAAGTCCATTCATTTACAGTCTGTTTTTTACGTTTTTCTGGTAGGTATGAATGGCGAATAGATGTTTTTTTATGAGCATTATACGTCAGTTACGAGTTTCAAAAATATTGTCGTATTTAAAATTCTGATTATTTGGAAGTAGTTTTTCATATGGAATAAATTTACAATAAAAAAGTTGATATTAAAAACAAATATTTTGTAACTTGCACAATATTATTTTTTTATATCAAGGTACATTGTATACTAGAAGTTTTAAGATGGGACTTTAATTACTTAAAGAGACATAACTATTAATGTACATGTTGCACTGAGCTGCTGTCTGGTGGTTGCCTAGTTCTAGAATACTGCATATTATTGTTTATATTACGGCTAGAATATAATCTGAATTTGCTTTACACTTTACGAAATACTCAATAAAAAAAACAGAGTTTCTCGCCAGCTCTTCCGAATGACTTATGTTATCCGAACTGATTCACGTCATGGCAAACGGAATGACGCTCTCTTACGTCGTCATGCACCCTTGTGTGTGAGATGCGTAATATTTTTATCCGACAGTAAACTTGACGTGTTTTTAATTGTAAATTCTAATTTAGATATTCTAATGTTAAAAATTAAAAAAAATAGGAAAATTACCAAATATGTATCTGAACTCGATTCGACGACTTGACTTTCTCGATTTGGCATAATCGAAACAAAGTAGACCTTGGCACATGAAAGTGTTGTGCAGCTCATTGATAACCCATTTTTTCTCTCTTACTAATTTTATAGCTCCCGCCGTATTTTCGGAATTCCATTTTTTCACGTTGTCTTTAAGTTGATGCCCACCATTCTGATAAAACATGAAAAATGTATAATTAACAAAATCATCAAATCAGTTGATATATATGTGAGCCAATTATGGAATAGTCCATAATTGGATACTGTGATCTGTCCATATTTGGACTTTGCAACGACTTCAAACTGACATTAATATTTTTATATTTAAAAAATAATACAATCAAATACCGCTAAAATCTACAAAATAATATCTAAATGACCTTTAGAAGCTATAAAAAAACAATACTATGTGCACTTTTTGTTTAAAAAAATTATAATTTAGAAAGTTTTGTGGTAACGAAAAAACAAAACATTGTCACAATAATGAAAAGGCTCATTCGACTGGCATGCTACAACTTGTACGCGCGAATGGAGATAGTAAGATGAAAACAATAATTATTTATTGGATATGTGATTTTCCGTTTGAGAGAAATGCTAGTATTAGGGATACTATCCCATATTTGGTCACTTTCCTCTAATTAGCTTAAATCTCGTCAGCCGGGCGTTCAGTAACAGCAAACATTTTTCGATGTTTTTATTTTAATATTACGCACTCATATAAAGTCTACGCAGTACCTACCTTTTTTTGTTTAATCTTTTTTTATTTAGGGACTTAAGTCCATAAAGAACATGTCAGTCCCATCATACCCTAATATTACCTTATTCACAAAATAGAATGAGACACAAACTTCCATAGAATCTTGGCTTCCTCATTTACACAGTACCTACCTGGGTGATAGAATTAACAAAAATAATTAAAAGAGACTTTGAACATAGGTAAAATATACAGGTCCTGTGGACACAGTCGCTAGCATCACTTAGTAATAATTGTAAATATATTGTTGCGTTGAAAAGTTAAATTTATTATGTCTCTGAATATTCTCGGAAATAATTCTTTGTTCTGTTAATGTTTCTTGTAATTGAGGGCCAACGATTTCTGATATCTAGAATAGGAGTTAATAATAACTTATTTATAAATGAGTCATCAATGGAGCAATATATATGTCAGTTCTTGTATTATATATAATAAGATTCCCAGAATTTCACGTGATATTATTGTTCACTGTTTTTAATAAATAATAATAATATCGCTTATATTAATCCAAAGGTCTTTAATACTTTTTTTTTCTCGAACTGACTACGCTATTGGCCTAGCAAAGTCTTAACAGCTTCACCAGACTACGAAATACTTTATAATTTATGATGAAATAGTTTGTAGGTGGTAGAGTCATGCTGAAGTTATTACTGGTTTCAGCGTAAATGGGTCGGCTCGCTTAGGATAGTACCACCCTCTCATAGAAACCAGACGTGAAGTAACAGTGCTTGCATTGTTGTGTTTCGTTCTATCAGTGAGAGCGCCGAAAGCCCACCTCCCCTCTCTCCCTTCTTCCCACCTCATACTTCCTCCCCCCACCCCCAAACGCAAGCTGGCAACGCAGTTGTGACTCTCCTGGTGTTGCTAGAGTCTATGGACGGCGGTGATCACTTAACAGGTGACTCGCTTGTTTGTTTGCCAGTCCTATGAAACAAAAAAAAAAAGTTGGAGCTCGTACACGCTTGTAGTCAACAAAATGTTTTATTTAACGGTAACGACATGTTTTATCTACATTATTTTATGCTGTCTTTTATTACTTTTTTTGCAGTAATTTTGTCATTATTATATGACCATTGTAACGGTTTTACATGATCTTGCTAATATTTTTTTATCTGACTAACGCTATGGTCCTGACGAGCCTTCATAGCTTCACTGGATCAAGTTAAATTTAATGTTATAGCTTACTTTTTTTATCTTTATTTTTGGCAATCAATCTTTCATATTACTACTGCCATTGTCACGTAGTCAATAACATTACAAGCGTCGTGCGAATCAATATTCTAACAAGATGGTGGATTCCTTGTTAGAACCTTCCAGGGAGTTTTTGTGGCATCTCAGAATTTCATGCTCCGTGGTATTATTTTCCATTCACTTCACTTATGCACAATAAACTAACTAAATTACGTAAAACACCACCAAATTTACAACATATAGAGTCCAATAACACAAGATTATGAATAAAATATAAAATCCACTACATGACGGACTAAAATCCCACCAAGAAACTCTATAGATTATTTACATGTAAAAGCTCGGATATTTAGCCTACAGATATTATTATACATGATGCTCTGAAAAATCTATGAAATGAAATCTTGTGAAAATTTATTCGTCCGTTTGATTATCTCTCACAAACAACAGCTACCTAAATTTTATTATTACGTATAGATTTATCCTGCGTATTAGCTGAGGTTGAAATAGTTCCAAGTTTATAAATAAATTAATCTTAAACTTTTATAGTATAAATATAATACAAAAACTTGAGAGGTGTCAAGGGACACCCGGATGGAACGAAGTTCCTTTCGATTAATTAGTGAAGGAATTGTAATATTTTTTTTTTAAGTTATGATAATATTTTTTTATTATTAACAAATATAATGTTATATAAACTTAATCAGTAGGCTCAATTTTCGTAATAATTGGCTTGTGGTAACTGAAGTAGGAAACATATGTTTGGGATCATTATTTTTATTATTTATTATTTACAAAAAACCTGTATACACTCAACAAAAATAGTCGTCGCGATACCACACTGTTCAATGCGAAATAGAAATGAAAATATCTAGCTTGCTTTCTATAAGAGAGAGAGAGACAGACAGAGAAAAATGCGACGCCGCACAGCTTACTATAGCAAAAAGTGTCGTGACAACTTTTCGTAAGATTTTTTTCCGTCTAGCTCCCTTTCACAACGCGCGATAAGGAACTTCGTTCCAACAATAAAAAAAACAGAAACAGGGTGTATCGTAAAGATACACGATAGAAGTGAAACTGTTGTGCGGCAGGGAAACATTTTAATTATTCATCAATTACTTTTGAATAGCATAGATAGTGTTCAGTGATTGTCACGCCTTCTAAAAGCAGTACAAGCAACCACAAACAATGAGAAAGAAAGAAAGCGAAAAAAGAGTATGTTTCACTGTTCTCCAATACCGAAAGGCAAGTGAGACACTACTCCCACACTACCCGACACAGTGTTTAAAAGACAGTGTCAGACAAAATGGTTGCGAATCAGAATTTCAAATCCCTACCATAAGAAGTCTCACTTCTCAATCTATAGTGATAATAAAAAGTATCAGGCTTTTAGATGGAAGTGATTTAATCAATTATATAAAATAGTGCAATCGTTCTGTAACGATTTCTGTGCTTAAGGTCACTGTCATTACCTAATTTTGCACGGTTTTGTAACCCAGATTTAACTTATGATCGATTGCTCTTAGGGTTGCCAAAAATCATAATTTTTATGGAATCAAAATGTATGATCTGCAGGTTAAAAATTTGAGTACAACACAATACACGTCACAGTAAGTTTTTCAGTACGAAGAAATATCTGGGGATACGGTAGTGCCCTGCCAAATTGAGGAAAAAAGCGGCACTACCGAACCATCCTTTTCTCGAAGCAGTTCAGGGTATTTTCGACCTCCCGTAAGTTCGTTGCGGATAAAACTAGAAGCCTGATTTTCCAGTAACCAAGCAAGCATTGTATAAACATGGTATGTCAATCTACGTTATTTAAAAAAATAAAAGATTTTTAATATTTCAATATTGATATGTCACTATAAGATGTTGTTAGGTTAGCTAATTACGTAATGAGTTAAGACAGAAGGTTCCTTAAGTAGGGACTTAATAAAGTAACCGACTTGGATCTCACAACTTTTTACAGTAGAAGAACTGAGTTGCAAGATTTGGTTTTTTATAAGTTTTGTTTTTAATGGTATTGCTTTTACATGATATTTGTCACTTGAATTTTTTTTTTCAATTTCTTACTTATATATCATCAAAATTACGTTTCCCATGTCAATGTTTACGTAATATTTTTATAGTCCATATAAGTACAAATAAATAATGTTAACTGATAAAAGAGGTCAAGTACAAACTATAATCCCTGATCTAAGATCCCGGCATTATAATGATGAAAAACAAAATAGTAACAGAGATAATAATAATATAGGAACATATCATGATAAACCATATTTGTTGCGATGCTTATCTACACATCAGTTTGGCTATCCTTATATATATTTTTTTTTAATAAAATTAGGAGAAAAAAAAACTTTTTGGGCAGTGTTTTACATAATCCATGAGATATCTTTGTTATTTGATCTGTTCGATGTCTAAGGGCTCGAATACCCCGACATGTACGATTTTTTTAATTCGCGTACATTTACTAATTTCAATTGGTTAACGGTTATCAGAAATCGAAATCCGAGTAATGTTCTTGTAATACTACAATATGTAAGAAAAATATACAATTGTGTATGTATTTCACAGGCGTAATGATTATGCCCGTACTAACCCTTGGAAAGAGGCCTTTAATGGGACTAACTATTGGGTAATGGATGTAAGTAATACAGGCTGGTATTATAAAAGTTATTATTTAATCGATGAGAACTTACGTTACAATTAATGACTTATTTTTGGTCATTCAAAGATAAATAATTTTGCAAATTTAAATATACGACCATAGAGAAAAAAAATCCATTTATTTATTGATAACACTAATGCTACAAAATAAAAGAGAGTGAAGAAAATGGGCTGAGAAACAGAGGAAGATGTTATTAACCGTTTCCCCACTTCATATTTAGCGGTAAATATACGGCACGGTAATAAAAAAATCAAAATAACAGCTACATTCGAATGTTCGCAACGTGTTCAGTAAATATAAATGGTAACAATCATATTCCTATGAGGCATAAATATGTATCACTATATGTATGAAGCATATGTATATTATACTATACTGTACACCATGTAATAGCTTTCATCAGTATATTCTACGATATCTATGTGTTCCCTTAGACAGATTTTGATACCATTGTCATTATCACTTAGAGAATTACTTCCGAAATACAATAAATACATACAAGTATATCAATAGCAAGTAAAGAAAATCGATATATTGTAATCAAGTCGTAATAATATTTTTCAGGCAATACGAGAAAAAAAACTTGACTTAAAGACACCTACGTCTCATAAAATGACAGCTGTATTCGACAACTTTGTCTGGTCTTCCAACTAAATGTCATGCACGCTGCCGATTGTCAAATGTTTGTATTATTGTAGCGGCACGCTATGAAAGCCGTTTTGACTTTTGTTCGCTTATGAAGTGTAAATTAATAACTACGTTTGAAGGAGCAGATTGCTGTTCTTTATAGTTAATAGTGGCGTTAGTCCTGAAATTTATCGAATGTATAATCTTAAGAACCAAAATTAAAATAGTACATTTATTTCTAAATTATATGAGTACATAATAACTATATACTATTTTTAGCTTACTACTACTATATCTTACTATATACTTTGACCTCACGAACAAATCTTTTCACGTTTTTACTAACAAATAATAATTATTAATTATAATGAATAATTATTACTGTACTTATTGACAAGAGTACTCGGCATTAAAAAAATTCAAAATTCGAAATAACATATTCATATCCAATATATGTAGGATTGATGGTTACACAGTTACCAACTCCGGTAAACTCTCGTCAATGCTTAATGCATAACAAAGCTGCATTTACTTATATATTTTTTAAATTAAATCGTCACTATCGTAATGTGTCAAAATGGCCATCTCAGTGTGCCGCTATTGTAATATGACATAAATTAGTTCGTTACTCGAAGAGTTCTAAGTCAAATTTAAAAATCTAAATACTAGTACATAATATTAGGAAATTCAAATATTATGGAATAATAATAACTTATATCTATCATTTAATTTTATTCAGCATATTAAAGCAGGCTACCATAAATAGTGAAATATGTTTATTTTGCAGAACTAATAATAAATGTGATAACGAATCGTTGTATGTTGCAGAAAACCCAAGTCCTTGATCCTAATAGTTTGTCATACACAAATATAGTAGTGTCCATTTGCACCGATGTTTACGTGTTTTACAATACAATTTTGAAATTAACAGCACGTGTACAAACAAATATTCGAATATATTTACTACAATCTAATTTTTGTTATGTGCGTTTGAGTGGATGTAACTAGTAATTGACTTTAGATTGACAACCTTCTTTTTTTAAATATTACTTACTAGTTTTTACTTAAGATTTCGCTCTTTTTAATGAAGATTTGACCTTTTTTTATTTTGATTCTGGTAATAAAATAACAAGTTCGCTATATATGATGAAGTTGAACAAATTCTACATGATTGTTAATCCCTATTAACCTTGAAGCTCGCAATTACACGTGATAAAAATTTAAGGGTGGGTTACAAATTATTTGACATACAGATATTAATTATAAAAAAGTATATATTTGATCAAAAGTAATCATGGAAATATTTTAATGCTATATAATTGATTAATTAACTTCTTATTCTTTGTAATCTGATTGTGAATCACAAAAGAATTTATTAGTATTTTCCAAATAAAATTGGTTAAGTTTGAAGGGGATCTTACTTACCGTTAACTCACTTTTTGATAAAGATATTATTTACAAAAAGTCTATATATTTATCTACCTTTCCATTTTTGTCAGTAACTTGATGATACTTCTACAGTCATCGGTAATCGTTACGAAGTAATTCTTCATTAGCTAATATCATTTACCAAAATAATATAACCTCACTTTATTACAATAATATATTTTCTAAAGTGTATAAAAATAAAATAAATATATTTAATATGTTGTTTATTGTAAACTACTACTAAATCCTTGAACTTAAACCTTGAAAGGTCACATGTCATGTCATTCGTGTCCTGTGAATAGTTTCTCCCTTCTGACCTTCTAACAAGATAAAGTTACATGGCCTTGGAAGGGATAACCAGTTTTATTGTACGATGTGTATTCAGCATTATGTAATCGTTCCTTTATGTTTGGTTTATTATAAAACCCATTCAGATTGAATTTAAATGAATTATATAAAGGGTTATGTAAGTAGAACTATTATGAACTGAACGGTGAGTTATATTGAAGGGTAAAATTGTCTCGTATAATTTTTAACCGGTGATAAATTCGTCAGAGCTCTTTATGCATTTGTGCGCTTTCTTTTGTTACAATCACATGGTATACAATTAATGTGTTACATAAGCCATTTATACAAAACTAGCAGTGCCCGCGAACTCTGTTCTGCCTAAAGTATATTAAAATATACGCTTTATTTTTTCAAAGGAACTTTTTCCTGAAAATATCAAAGACAACAAAAAAAGAATTAGCGAAATCGATTCTGTTGTTCTCGAGATTTGCGCTTACCAACATATTCAGTGATTTAATTTTAAATTATAGATATCGAGGGATTATTTTAATGAAAACAGCCAATATAATAAATTAAGTATTTAATTATAATCGTCACAATTAATTTTTTGATTACAAGCTAGATAACATAGCGCAAATCAAACATAAAATCATCAATAACAAAAATTAAATTACAAATAAATTCACGATTATAATAACAGTATAAACATATTTTTAAATACTTAAGTCATACATTTTTGATGTAATTCCTTCAAGAAAGCTGCCTTTCTATTGTATGGATCAGTAAATTTCTCAATAAGAAAGAACATGAATTAAAATAAAAGAAAAAAGAATATCTACATATTATTACGTCATATCTTATCTAGAGTAACCACAGGAATTAACCAATACTTATCGATTGAATTAATAATTATTTCATTCAATTTACACTCAGTATATCTCTAACTTTACCTTTGTATAATGCTTTGGCTATCGTATTTATTTCTCGGGAAAAGTATTAAATATTTTGTAATTTATACGCGTTCTAGTGCGCTTAGTCTGCAAGATCCTTGTTACTTTAAACATAGCTTGGAACTGGATATGCTATCTAATACAAAATCGCTTTCTTATGTGTTTGTTTATTTACCTATTCAGTACAAATTGTGTAATATATTTTAACCTGATTTTTGCATGGTTGTAGGATTTTTTGACTCCATAATGATCTAAAGTGTATTTTGTTTGGACTCTTTGCCTTGGTGATGTCTGCTTATTTTATTTTTTATAAAGCTTGGAGCTGAATACAAAGCCTAAATGTATCCCTTAGAAATTGGCATGGATTTTCCATAGGATTTCTTAACTTCAAATTATACCTACAAATAAGGTGCGCTGTAACACAGCATATTTAGCGATGTAATATAATCTCCAATTTATGTTAGAATAAATTGTGATAATAACATTTAGATTATAACAACGTAGTTGCCATACGTTTCTTTTTTATGTCCATTATCCTATTAAGGAATAGGCAATCAAAAATAAATAGACCACTTTAGATTGAACTTCTTCAATTGACTGCCCAATATAATAATTTGCGTTCTAACAATGTTCCCATACTCTCTTCTACACTGTTGTTATAATATACACATAGGAAATAAGCTGTTTTTGTAGAAAGTTGAAATTATTAGCAAGATTTAGTACAATATTATAGAAGACATCGAATAAAAAGTGTACATAGTGTAAAGTGAAATTAAGGTAATCATAATAAATAGTCCCCTACCGGGAAAAAAGGGTATCTCCATCTAAAACTGTCGCAATTTAAATTTGTTTTTATTAATAAAGCTATATACGATGAACAAAGTAATCAATAATAATAATTACTACGTGAAATCAAATCAAGAATACTGTTATGAACGTCAAAACGACCACCAAATCGGGAAACAGCCCATTCATCGACAAGAACAGGCAAAAACTCGATTGGGTTTATATATTAACCATGCATATATCTAAAACATTCTCGGTGTTATTACAAAAAAATTAAATACGTATTAAATACTCGATTTAAAAAGGTTTCGTAGTAAATGCACCGCGCTCACCCGAGGCAAGTTCGCATTATCCTTTTTTCGCAAGTATAACCTAACCTAACCAAAACAAGACAAAAGATCAAGATGGCGAAAATTAGGCGAGCGCAGTGCATTCAAAACATAGCCTTTTTAAAGCAAGTACTCAATAAGCAATAAGTATTTAACTTTTTTGTAATAACACCTTTTAAGTTTATAACAGTCGGACACAGATTCTTGATTATATATATATATATTGGTTGATATTTCCACTATGGAATATCTTCTTAAAATTGATACCTTTTCAATAGGATTAACAATCTTCATTCATTAAAAGATGTACAAAACTCGAACTATGTTACAATAATATTTTATTCATATTTGATCTTGAGTTCACGTCGTACGACACATTATCAACAAAAAATGCGTTCGATATCGTTTTGTTTATAGGACCTTTACAATAAATCAGGTCATTGAAAGAGAAAGAAACAATCAACCGATACCGAGTTATATAATGCGCACATCTGCATCATGTTTTCGTATTTCCATACATCGTACCTACACTCTAATAATCAATAAATAACACGGACTTTTATCGAGGGTCATTGACCGTGAAGGTCACACGATTATCACATACATCAGGGATTTACGTAATCACACTTGTTATGGACAACAGAATAATTATTGAACTTTAAGCGGAAATAGCGTTCCCGGTTGAACGGACTCGGAAGAACATTTGTCGAAAACCACCTACG
This sequence comes from Antheraea mylitta, assembly GCA_014332785.1. Taxonomy (NCBI): domain Eukaryota; kingdom Metazoa; phylum Arthropoda; class Insecta; order Lepidoptera; family Saturniidae; genus Antheraea; species Antheraea mylitta. The sequence goes on along the minus strand of JACEII010000039.1, from coordinate 1,679,273 downwards.
TATTCGTGACGCACGTATTTGCATTAATATAGCATATGTAGACACTTTACATTCTCAGAAGGTTAGGTTTTGAAATATTACACCAGCTTAGGAATTCTTTATACATATACGTGTATTAAATTATACTATACGTTTGTGATTTTCGTATTTTGAATTTTATTAGGTTTGTTGAGTAACGTTTGACATTGTTTTAAGAATTTCTGTCTCTGTGATAGTTCTTTGTCAAATCTGAAAATCATTTGTTTCTCGTAACTAACATTGTAAAGGCGAAAGGTAATATGTTTATTTTTTACCTTTTAACTGAACAACCGATCACAAGGATGACAGATAAATACATAGGGTATCTTTAATGCAGTAATAATATAATATTTCCAAAGAACTATACATTAGCGTGAGATAAGACGCGAGCAAAAGCTAGTACGTCTGTAATGGGTATCTGTAACGAGTTTGCTTTATTATCAAAGTAGAAAAAGGAGGAAACAAAACTGAAACTATCTGCTGGTTTTAACATGAATGTGTCGGCTCGTCCGGCGTAGTATATAAAATACCGACGTGAAGTAACAATGCTTGTATTGTTGCGTTTCGTTCGGTGAGTGTGAGCGTCGGAGGACCACATCCCCCCACCTCACCCGCAACACAGGCTGGCAACGCACTTGCGACTTCCCTGGTGTTGCTAGTGTCTATGGACGGTGGTAATCACTTAACATCAAGTGTGACCCACCTGTTGGTTTGTATATATATATATATATGAATAAATATAAATGAACAAACTCATTCTCGCATCTTTAATATTAGTTAAGGTTTTATCTTCGTTGAATGATGTAATATATGTATATACTGTATTAAACATGAACTTACGGACTCTATCACCCGTAGTTTCATCACTTTCATCTCAAAGTTTATACCAATAAAATGAACCTTATAGCGATTATCATAAGTTATATTTTTATTTGGGGTGGAAAATGGGGATTTATGCGAACCAGGGATTCCCACGACACTATATTGAGTCGTTCTTATATATTGCTGTAGTGTGGCATATTCTTTATCTTCTCCTGCTTTATATAGTAAATAACTAGTTCCTTATAATCAGAGTAATATAAAAATATCAACGGAGAAAAACTTTAATCTTGAAAAAAGGCGAGACAGTCATAGGATCTGTCGATAGAAGTGAATACTCAAAACAATGGAATACTGCGTACTCTTTTAATTTTTTTTATTAATTATAGTGTGAATTGTCTAATTTTCATCATTTGTACACTGAAATTATTAATATTAGTCTGGTCTTCACATCTATTTGTACTCGAAGAAATAATTATATACATTTTTACAAAGTTTATTAATCAATCAAAGGTATGATGGGTTGCACAATCTCAATACAAATTACTAATAATAGAAGTACACACGTCGCTATACTACGCGTCGCTACTCTGATGCAATAGGTTCGGTCACGCTTTAGTAGATGTTGCTAACGTGAAACCATAAGTTTTCCTGTAGTCCAGTGAGGATGTTAAGACCTTGCTAGGTCAATAGCGTAGTCAGATCAAAAAACAAAAAGTGTTTGTCCCGCCAAAAATACGGCTCAACACGCATTCAAAAGCATTCAAAAAACAGGGTGGAAGAATTATCTTGAAAATAAAAATGTTCCAAACGTGTTGAACTTAATAATAAAGAAATTTGTTCTGATGGTCAAATGTACCGTAAAATGATTTAATAAAAAAAATATGAATTATTTTCAGATGATGTGGGTATTTTATTAGTAGTCCGGTGAAGCTGTTAAGACCTTGCTAGGTCAATAGCGTAGTCAGTTCGAGAAAAAAAAAAAGGTATTTTATTAAGACATTTGGAACCAATAAGCTATATTTAAGGAAGACGAAAGAGATGTCGTAGTTGAGTCGTATAAGTATTACAAGAAGTTGGATTTCATATAACAAAACAAAAATAAACACGGCTGTTCTTCACCAAAAGGCGAGGAACAATACATTCAAGTTGTGTTGATGTACGGACACGATATAAATTATATGTATACTAGAAAGTCCTCCGAACGTTGTCCCGCTCTAGTAATAAAAAATGAGAAAATATATACCTAAGCCTTCCTCATGAATCACTTTATCTACTACTAGCCTCTGCCCGCGACTTCGTTCGCGCGGGATAGTTACTTTGGGTTAACGCTAACACGCAACGATGCTAGCAGATACTTTTTCTCAGAAGATATAGAACATCATAAAAAGTTCTAGAAATAGAAGAAACAATGGAAGTTGACATACAAAAACCACTATTTAATCTAGTCGAATTGAAACAAACTGCCCGAAATTTAATACCAAATAAACCGCCGATACCTAATGACTTTACGGCAGATATTTGTGAAGTGATAATAAATACAAATGAATATATTCACACGTAAATAAATGATAGTTGTAATGTTTTCCAATTCAACGGATGCAAACCGCAATACTTACAGGAAACTAGGAAAGAAATATTATTAAGACCCAAGGGCATAAAAAATAATAGGCCTATAATTTAACTTTGCTGATATATTTGAAAAATTAATGATACATAGAATAAGGCACATTTTGCCAGAACTGGATCCACGACTGTATGGATTCAAACCGTAAAGGACGACAAAAGATGCACTTTACGACTTCATGCAATACCTAAACTCCAGCTTGAAGAAGAAAGAAATACACTTACTAATCTCGTTAGAGATTGAAGGTGCTTTTGATAATGCATGGTGTCCTACCATCAAGAAGTAACTGATAGTGTACAAATGCCCACTAAACTAGAGAAAAATAGTAAGTGATTATTAAAAAAAATATGGTTTAAAAGTACTAAATACTAGACCCTGCCCGCGACTTCGTCCGCGTAGAATACTTCCTTAGGGCTAACGCTAACATGCAGCGGAAGAATTAAGAGGAAAAAAATCCCGATTTCGAAACATTCTTCATTGGTGCTCCGCTCCTATTGGTTTTAGCGTGATGATATATAGCTTATAACCTTCTTTGATAAAAACGCTATATAACACTGTTTTTTTTTTCAAATCGGACCAGTAGTTCCTGAGATTACTCCCTACAAATTCACAAACTTTACCTCTTTATGATATTAGTTTACAAGTATAGTAAGATATGGCAAAGAAATTTCACACAAAATGTGTGTAGGTCATAAAGAATGACGTAAATCAGTGCAGTAATAATATTAGCAGGCTTATTACCTCTTGACATGATGGTTAAAGAAGCAACTCAAAGCTACCAAATAAAAAAAGTCTTAAATGAAAAAATATTTAATTTTTGTTCGCGGTTTTTAAACATTCTGTCTAGTAATATTTGCTTCAGTTTGCTCACGACGGACGTCATTATATTTGTTTTGCTGAGTCACTACCAGGTGTTTACTATCAAGTGCAGTCACTCTGTGTTCAAAGAATAGAAAAGAAAAATCGTAATAATTATAAAATACTAGCTACCCGCCCCGGTTCCGCACGGATGTACTAAGCAAAGATAATGAGACCAGATTTTCGTTTTACAGTACGACCAGCTAGTTAAATAGGAACTGAGTTAATGGATTGAACTGTTAATATATTGAAGACTAGCTGTGGCCGCAATTTCGTTCACGAGGAACTAAATGCAAAAAGGAGTATTTCGGTTACTGTATCGTGGTATGAGATCGAATTGTATTTCTTACCTACTCTTGTTTCGTACTTAACTCGAGCCGTCATTAAAATTACAATAACTTTTGATAGCATGGGCCGATTTTAATGAAACCGAGACTAAATGTCACTCAAGGATATTGTTTATGATTTTCTTGAGGTTTTACCGTGAATGCAGTACTTTACCAGTGATTCGTTGTCAGACAAACAGATATCTGTCAGGTAGACATTTCTAAAAATGATTGAAATGTATTTTACTACTTATCACAAGAGTCCTGCAACAATTTTTTTCACAAAAATCTAAAAATTACAGGCACGTTATATTTACAACTATCCCTTCCTGGTCAAAGACCCAGAGGTAGACCCAAAACAAATTGGAAGAGTGTAGTTTTAAAGGACATGAAGGAGTGCAAAGTTTCTGATGACGATGTCATTGACAGAGTAAAGTGGAGAAAAAATGTACGGAAGGCTGACCCCATCACCATGTGGGACAAAGAGTCAGGAAAAGAGAAAGAGAGACGTTATATTTACATTATTCTTATAAGTATAGAAGATATCTCTCCTATCTTCTGCCTCATTCTCTCACTCACTTTTTATATGGAGATCTTTTAACCACAATTTTTCACTATATGATTCTTTAATCATTTTCTGCCACACAAATGTTGTCCAGAAAATTTCAAATACAACAAAAAATATAAGCCAAATAGATACAACCTTTCTGAAGCGATGCGATTATATACAATTGCCAATTAATTTTTATTTATAGAGAAACTAGCCTGTGCCCGTGACTTCGTTCGCGTGGCTTAGATACACTAACACGCAGCAGTTCTCAAAAGGAAAAAAACATCCCGATTTTGAAATAATGCTCATCTGTGCTCCGCTCCTATTGGTCTTAGCGTAATGATATATAGTCTATAACCATTCTCGATGAATGAGCTATAACATTGAAAGAATTTTTCAAATCGGGCCAGTATTTCCTGAGATTACCCCCTACAACATCACACACTCACAAATTTTACCTCTTTATAATATTAGTATAGATAAAACAAATTAGTACACATCGGATCAACATTGCACTAAAGTTAATTAACCGATAACTCATCACGAGTCGCTTTATTGTTACATACACGATTATAATAGATATTATTATACCCATAATGAACTCTTAATAAGTGTTACTTTGTTTCATTACTCTCTTGTATCAGCTGCTTCATAATTGTTTATATAATACTAGCCTCTGCCCGCAACTTCGCTCGCGTGGAATAGATACACTAACGCGCAGCAGTTCTCAAAAAGAAAAAACATCCCGATTTTGAAACATTGTTCATCTGTGCTCCGCTCCTATTGGTATTAGCGTGATGATATATAGCCTATAACCATTCCCGATGAATGAGCTCTATAACACTGAAAGAATTATTTAAATCGGACCAGTAGCTCCTGAGATTACCCCCTACAACGTCACAACATCACAACGTCGCAAACTCGTAAACTGTACCTCTTTATAATATTAGTATAGATTTAAGATTTTTCATATCCTGTTTTACTCAGTTAATGGTTGATTTCAACGAATCAAAACATATTCTTCCACTGTGATCTAGGAACGTAAGTTCCGCCGTATCAGCTGTGTAAATAATACGGAACCCATGGATACAAGAGTCCCGAGGTGTATTAGCAACAATTCGTAATATGTTAACCACGACCTCGAATTCTTATTAAAAACATACAAGCAATACATATGTGGTGACAATATAATAAGCATCCAACAATGAAAACCCCATTTAAATGAGATCAATAATTACTGAGAAAATCGCGGACATACAAACATACATACGAGCCGAATACAAAATCTTTTTTTGAAATTAGTTTAAAATAATGTTTGTGCTCCTATTTCCTTCTAGCTGCTATGCCACATATCATGGAGGTATAATTTAGCGATAAGAAGGACACCACCACAGTAATAGAAACATTGATATCGGGGCCATTCCATAAATAAATATGCCATTGTTGTGATTTTACTTTAAAAAAAACTACATATATATGAACTTTTGCTTGAAATAATTTAGACTCTTGAGAGTGGTGATATCACTAAGTACAATAGCATTTTTTTATGTACTTATAACTGTCTCTATGCGTCATTAGTAACCTAGGCAGGTTATTATTGAATAGAAATGACACATAGGTGGATAACCTACTATAAATAAGTAATTATAGTGGTTCAGGTGTAATTAATTTTGTTTAGTACCTTGTTCTCTGTTTCTTTCATCCTTTTACATGCTTAAACAAGCGAAACGAAAGGTAATTAATGTAACCATTCGTACTGAATCATTTCGTAAGTATTTAACAGGAATTTATAACCATTTCATACGAAAAGTTTTTAACGTTACCACGTGTAATGGAACGTTGGTTTAACGTACGCTGACGTTGTGGAATGGGTTCCCCTGTACATTATTTCCTCGGAATTATGATATGGGTCTCTTTAAAAAGGAATTGAAACACGCTCTTCAAGGCCGGCAATGCAACAGCGATACCCCTGGTATTGCAGTCATCCATATGCGACAGTAACCATTTACCATCAGATGGGCCGTAAGCCTGATATCCATACTCTAATCCGCGTTAAATTTGTTGACCGCCCTGAATATAGCTGCGCAGAACACAAATTTAAGTATACATACGTACTATATACTTATATATCACGAAGATAACTTAAGTATAAATAAATACCAATTTTAGATTCCTATAAAAATTACTGCCTGTAACCATCACGCGCGATTGAAGTAAAATTCCTTTTAATTGTATGATTTTTATTATTATTCAATTTAATGTTTTTTATTAATATTTTTGCGTATGTTCTATTTACTTTATACTTCGCTAATAATATTTCCTGTGTTATTTAAGTTCCGAATTAGCTGATAGATGACACTACAGATAATGAAGTTTAGATTTAATTTGTTACTTACATTGAAAACAGAAGGCAGCACGGTCGCGCACCCTTATATAAATAATTAATTTTATTGTATGATTTTATTATTATTCAATTTATTTATTATTTTTGTTCAAAAATGTTTGGTTGATTTGTTTATAAAGTCAGAGTTACACTAAACTTGGAAAATAAAATTTACTACTAAATTACAATCAAACTGGAGACAGCAATTGCCATTCACTCAACTCTTAATATTCTTCATATTTTCTAAACCTTTTAATTACTAATTTTTCTATTTATTTTTGTCATACAATAAAAGACCAAAACTCAATTGATTATTAGAGAAATTTACAACTTTGATGTCAAAATGACTCCATTTGTGACAACTTTTTTTTTGTGAAATTCATATGTAGTTCAACACACAATTGGTAATCAGTTTTGGAAATCCAAGTTTTGTAGTCAAGGTAGCTTTAAATAGTGAGAAACACTGGGACAGCAAATATGAATTGTGGTTATTAGGAAGATTTATTCATAAGTTATTTTACATTAATTGTTATAAATAATAGCCTTTAGAATTGATTCAAGTTGAGGTTTTGTTCTAGAAGTATAATTATGTCGTAGAAAATACCGTTCCATATGGGAATGGCCTGCTATATTACTACTATATACACAAATATTCCACATTATTATCAGACTGATTGTTTATTAAAACGACAACTCCAAACTAACGGTGATTCATCAATTTTGATCCTAATAACATAGATTACATTTCAAATATACATGTATATATCTAATACCTTTAAACGAGCAATTCTTATATATTTTTATATTGTGTTATACTGAGGGTCTCAGAAACGGCACATCTATTTCCGTGAAAGTTAGTATGTAGGTACTTTCGGGGACGATAAATCGATCTAGCTAGATTTCATTCATAGATAACTTTTTTTAAGTGTTTTCAGGTAATGAAAAATATAGCTAGAATATAAAGGGAAATTTCGCCGTCACTGTCGAACAAAAATAGCTCAGATGGAAATCGCCTGCTTCGAAAATCCGTGTAAACCCGGTTCGAATCCGAGTGGCAGCAAAATATATCAATATATCTTTTTTTTGTGAAAAAACGCTAATTTTGTGAGACAAACTCAACAGTTTATTTTAATTTAATGATGTCTTTTGAAAAACCGAATTTCGCTCGGTCGCCCAGGTACTTAACAGTTATGTGTAGTATAACTTTATCCTCAACTTTGTATATGTACTAAACTACTAATTATTTTTATTTATTTTTCTTATATTTATTTTATTTAAACCAAGGGCAGCAAATATGTTGACGTCTCACCAGATGGAATAACCTATGGAGAATCGCAAGATCCCTCTGTATAACTTTATGTAGACAAATTCAAAGAACATGTTATAGTCCCTCCTTGAAGAGCCCCATGTCATAACCTTCAAGAAAACTATACAGGAAAACGACTTCTACAGCACCAGCGTACAAATCAAAGAGGTTATAGAAAATATTAGTATTATCGGAATTTACCAGGTTTTTCAATTTGATATTTATGATTAAGTTAAACCTTTAAAAATTTAAAATAGTTTAATAATTCGTTTTATTAATATTTCATTAATTGTTGGAGCATGCTCTGATTGTCTCTGACTATGACTACTTTTATAATGTGTCACAATTGTTCTATTTTTTATATATTGACTAGTATATTGTCATCTTGACAACCATAAAATAAATAAATAAACTAATAATTCAAGGTATTAGTTAGTTATATTCATTTATAAATGGCTAGGATACTCTAAAACACTGTTTGAGGTTATTTGGAAAGCTGTTTGAACTATCTGGTTCTATAAAGATCAATTGACGCTATAATAACTATGTACAATAAACAGTTATATCAATTTCATACGACTTTAAAGTAATTTTGCAAGTACTGGTTGAGAAATGCCTACGCAATGAAGTGTGTCGAGAATTTCGCGGAAGTGTGACGTAATTAATAAGTGGACCTTTGAACTGTTTTTAGGCTAATCAATATTTATAACTAATAGAAATAGAAAAGATTATTATATATTAGATTATTTTGAAGCGATGATACTAAACCAGTTGATAGCGTGTTCGGGCACAGCGTTGACGGACGAAGTTTGAATCCTTCCGACTGAGTTGAATATTCCGGTGAAAGAAAACATCGCGATGAAACCATAGCATGATGGAAGGGCTTGTTTAAGCTCATCTGGTTAGCTTATCACCCTCAAGTTAAAAATCTATAGCTAAGCTAAGATTGTGAGAGACAATCCCTTAAAAATATATGTACATATATGTATTTTCGTGTCACGCATATGTTTATTTCAATACAAGATCTCGAATAGGCCTTCGAACAAACTTTATATAATTAACCTAAAACATAGACGGTGTTATTACAAAAAAGTTAAATACGTATTGAATACTTGCCTTAAAAAAAGTTTGGGTCACATTCGTATTAAATGCACCGCGCTCGCCGAACGTTCGACTTCTTTTATCTCGCTTTGGTTAGGTTAGATTACACTTGCGAAAAAGGATAACGCGAATTTGATGCAGTAGCGGTCGACGAGCACGGTCATTTAATACGAAAGAACCCAATTTTATAGCAAGTATTCAATACGTAATTAACTTTATTATAATAACATGAAGAACGTTTAATATTTCGCTGCATTCACCGTTTCACTAATTTTTTTTTTTTACTCCTCATTCTAGCTTAGGACTTATGAATTTTTATGTGATAATTTTACGTTATTTATGAATTCTTTGAAGTAGAATTATAAACGTATATATTCATTGGCTATGTTGTTTACTGCAGGCCGTTTTCGGCCACTCCGACTACTTCAAATCCAACGTTCTTGTACTTTTGTAGGGCTATTATAGCCAATTTTACTTCCAAAGGTGCGTGCACATTATGTACAAGTGAGAACACCATTCTTGTAGGTATAATCGATTGCCACCGGTGACTAACTTAAAATTCATCACTTCAAATTGGCCTCTCTGGCTTAGCGTATAACAAAGATATGAATAAATAATCTATACACGTAAATGAAATTCCAGTATCTGTTTCTAATATCATAATAGCAGTTTTTAACTAAATCGATATGAAAGTATATATGGTAAAGAGAAAAAAAATCATGTGTCTGTTTGTTCCGGCTAATCTATTGAATAGATGGACCAATTTTGAAGGGACTTTTGCTAGCCCATACTATAAAGAATAACTTGGCTACTTTTATATTAGACTGGTTCTTATCCACGATTCGTCTGAGTGGAATCTCCACAATGATTAAACCAATTTTAACGCGAATTTCACTGATCGATATTTTATTTTTTTTTATGTCAAAAGGCAGCAACACTGATCGATATTTTTTTTTATGTCAAAAGGCAGCAAACAGGCAAACGGTCCATGTGATGTTAAATGGTTACCGTCGCCTATGGATAACTGCAACACCAGGGGCATCGCTGTTATGTTGCCGACCTTTGAAAGCGTGTTTTAATCCCTTTTTGAAGAGTCCCGTGTCATAAACCTGGGGGAACACAGTACCAGGTTACTCATTCCGCAACGATACTTATATATATAAAGAGTAATTGTTTTTAGGACTTTTTAATACGCTTCAGCTCATGAAGTGTAGAAGATTTTTACTAATAATTACATATTTTTACGAATCAACCCATATGAACCCACCGATTTTTTTTTTGCAACCAATATTTCAGATTATTACAGCTATTGTCGAGTAGGTAATAATATTACAAGATTCTTGTAATAATTTCAATGTTCTAAAGAGAAGAATCTTAGAATAATCTTAGAATTCATGCCCCGTGGTGTTTATTTTCTACCCATTTCACTTATACACAATAACCACCGTAGTAGGTGGTAGAGCCACGCTGAGGCTATTATTGGTTTCAGCATGACTGGGTCGGCTCATCCGGGGTAGCACCACCCTCTCACAGAAAACCGAAGTTAACAGTGCTTGCATTGTTGCGTTTCGTTCGGTCAGTGAGATCGCCGGAGACCCATTTCCCCTCCGCTCCCCTTTTCCTTTCTCTCCATTCCCCCAAACACAGGCTAGTAACGCACTTGCGACTCCTCTGGTGTTGCTAGTGTCTATGGACGGCGGTGATCGCTTAACAACAGGTGACTCGCATGTTCGTTTGTCTCCTATATGATATAAAAAACCGACCTAACTATATTACGTAAAAACCACTAATATTACTAAATATATAGTCTAATAACGCAAGATTATGAATAAAATATAAAAACCTAAGATCTAATAGATTAAAATCCCGCCAAAAATCCCAAAGACACTGACTTACATGTGTAACTTCGTCTTATAAGACTTAAGTACTTTGCGATTTCAGAAAATTAGTATTAGGAAATAATTTCAGTTACGTTTTAAGAATATTAATGTTGTGAATTTGGTAAATATAATAAATGTTTACTGACGCTGATTAATCTACCTGAGTACCAAGCATTCACTCTCTATGTAATCATAAGAGTTCCTCCCTTAATTTTACCCTGAGAAATTCATACATCCAATGACGTTCTCTGTTAAAAGAGATAAAATGGAGACCGCTCCCACATATCCTAGTTAGGTAAGTGAACAAGCGTCATTAAATGAATTCGGTCATCTGAGTTGACGGTATATCGGTGCGGGCTGCCATATTTCTCATTTCACTTTCGACGAGGCGGTCTTAGACCCGCGCAGCCAGTGTCGTTGACCCCGTGTCCTCGCAGCCGCGTGCCGATTAGATAATTTCCGCGGTGCGTTGTCAAAATACTCATGACCCAATGGTACAGTGAATACGCGGGTCGTTGAACCCGCCGCGATCGCGCAAATCCAACTTGTACGTGATCGGGTTTTTTTTAGTGGTCGATAAGGAAGTCACTATCTTACGATAATACCGCAATAAAGAGATTAGCTTTGCATTTTTTTTTAAAGTAAAATTTATCGTTTATGTTTTAAAAGATAACCTATTTTTTTATGCAGAGATATGGATTGCTACATAGTGATTATGCAAGAATATATTGTATTTTAACAACAGTCATGTTATGAATTAAGTAATAATTTCGTAATTTATATTATATCGAAAGATATTTTGAATATATATGCTAAAAGATATTTTTTTTTATATATCATAGGAGGCAAACGAACAGGTGGGTCACCCGATGTTAAGTGATCACCACCGTCCATGAAACGCCACGGAGTCGCAAGTGCGTTCCCAACTTGTGTTGGGGGAGGGGTGGAGGTAGGGAAGCTGAGAGGTGGAAGGTCAGTAGAGGTGGGCCTCAGGCGCTCTCACTGACCTAACGAAAAGCAACAATGCAAGCACTGTTACTTCACGTCGGTTTTCTGTGAGAGGGTGGTGCTACCCCGGACTAGCCGAGCCATGCTGAAACCAGTAATAGCTTCGCCGTGGATCTACCACCTACATAATTATCCATTTGATCACCAATATAAATGTATTAAATAGTATAATTATTATCGCGATTCTTAGAATATTCTTAGTAATTTACCTATCTTTATTTCGTATGACATCTACCTATGTAGGCATGTTCGCCAATATCAAGTTTGACTAATACACGTTTTTAACTTAATGCCAAATATTCAGTGTAACAACGTAGAATAATCTAAAATATAACATAGATAAATCACCAAAAGGGGATAGGTATTGTATGGGGAGTGCCACAGAGATTAGATATGTCGGGGCAGCGATAAAATAGGGTCCAAGTAGCAGTATGACGTCATCCATAGTGACATCATGGTTATGATTTGATAGATCAATTCTCCATAAACAATGGAATAAAACATTAATCAATACAGAAACACAACACTAACTATAGTTATGACGATGTATCAGTAGGTGTGACTAGCTCAACTGCCTGAGCGAATATACCCAGCATTAAGTCGTGGGTCGCCTTTTAAGGAATCAAGATACATAAACAGCCGATACCTCCAACTAATGGCGTCTCACATCGGGGATAAATATTGAACAGCCGACAACTTCCACCAATAGCGTTTGAGGTCATTAGTATCAACCCCGCTATAGTCAATAGCGCGGTATCACAGGTCAATAGTGGCTCCCCGATATATACAAAAATATATTGGTATATACCATACATATGTATGGTATAATTTTATAAGTATAAATCTAGATATCACTACAGTTTAATATTTTTCCTATATTCATAGAACTCAAAATACTATTCGTATAGTAGAAAAATTATGTACCGGAGTTTTAAAGTACAGATATTCGCTAAGATACATATTTTGGTAATTCAGTCAATGTCTTTAATTGTATTACATACAAATGTAGTTTTATTTTGTTTGATATTTATGTGAATGATCTGTGTGTTTATAAGAATGCGCTCTTGGAGGTCATTACATTTAAAATTTAATAGAAATACACAGTGGGTAGGTACGCTTGTTATTTCAATGAACCTTGTTTTTTACCATCAAGGCACTGACCGAAATAACGTTCGCTCGTTATTTTTCAAACAAAAATCTTATGAACAGATAAAATGCTCAAGACGTTTTAAAACTATCGAAATGTTACTATTTTCGACAACATGTATATTGCTAGTATAGGCTGATAACATAAATTTAATCTAATTTATCTAACATATTTTCACACACCTTTCACTAGTTTTCTTTTGTTTTGAACAGCCTGTATATTTGCTAGCCTGAGGCTTGCAGGTGGGTATACGACGACTGTTGGCAGATTATTGTTCTTTATGTGGCTTGTGTAAAGATCACGCCAACGTCTGTTAATAAATAATTATAATGAAACTTCAAATCCACATTCAATTAAGTGTCTATGACACTAGGAATCTAAAAAACTCTTGGTGGTTGAGTAGTTTGGCGATTGATATAATGTACAAAATATCAATAAATTCTTCTAGATAATGAAAAAAATAACGAAAAATCGATTTATTCATTTACTCCCAAGCAATTTTAATGAAATTAGTATACAGCCAGGTTTTCTAAATGTGACAGCCCATATAATCATTTTCATTGATACGTTTATAAGAAACTAGCCTCTGCCCGCGACTTCGTTCGCTAACGCTAACTATCACGCAACGGAAACTCTCAAGAGGAAAAAAGACCCCGATTTTTAAACATTCTTCATTGGTGCTCCGCTTCTATTAGTCTTAGCGTGATGATATCTAGCCTATAAACATACTCAATAAATAAGCTATAGAACATTGAATTTTTCAAATCGGACCAGTAGTTACTGAGATTACCCTCTACAACGTCACGACATAAACTCACAAACTTTACTTCTTTATAATACTAGTATAGATAGAATAGTAGAAATAATAAAAACGTGCGAAGTCGCGGGTGCAGCTAAGTATGTATAATATAAAGTACAATAAATTAAAGCGTCTCTAGGTATAATAAACTCGTCTGTTCCAATATATCATTTGTAAAGTAATAATGAGATATTATTGTCAAGTTCAAACTACATCAATGCACGTTTACATAACGTGAAGCAAGACGTAGGCGGTAGTTATAAACTAATAGGGATGTTTTCCAACTAGGATGTGAGTATACGGGTGATTGTTATTCCGGAACAATTGTGTGCTGACGTCAATGATAGTCTGTTGCGATGGAATTAGACTACAAGCCATTATCAAGTACATACCTATATTTTTTCAATTGATACCTTTAAAGAAGACAATTTATTTTATATTTTTAAAAAACATGCGTATAATGTAAACAAATAATTTACCTGTAACATTTTTTTTTTATGTCAATAGAGGCAAACGAACAGGTCGGTCACCTGCTGTTGAGTGATCATCACCGTCCATAGATACTAACAACACCAGGGGATTAACAAGTGTGTTGTAAGCCTGTGTATGGAGAACGGGGAAAGGGAGGTGGGTGTTTGGCGCTCTCATTGACTGAACGAAACGCAACAATGCATGCACTGTTACTTGACGTCGGTTTTCGGTCAGAGGGTAGTATTACTCATGCTAAAACCAGTGGTAGCTTCAGCATGACTTTACCACCATTTAACACATTAATTACACCTAAAATCATAATACCCATGGCCATATTGTAAATTTAAAAAGTATGACTTTAACAAAGTATTATTATAATCAGTAAAAATTATTATAGTTGTGAAGCATAAATATCCAATTTACAACAAAAATGTTTATCATCCTACAATTAAACCAGATTAAGCACGCAATTCCCAAGAATTACAAAACCTTGAAGACGACATTAAAGAAAAAATATTTAGAAATCAAAAACAGAAGTTACAAATATGTTTACACATAAAATGTAGAAAGTACACGTATAATTATAATTTCTTGCAAAAATTCCTCAAATCTAGTACATAGTTAGAATACAGTAACAAAATGTTTATCTCTCCTTCAATAGTCACGTTCCAAATGCTAACAATTAATTCATTTGATGCGGCAATCAAAGTTATGATTAGGCCGTTAGGCAGTTAACGAAGTAAAAGTTAGCCTGTGAACCTAATACATGTAGTAAGGTTTCAAGGTATAAATAATACACAGTATGTATATCTTAGTAATATTTTTAAGTAAAGGGTTCGGTACACGAACTATTTATATGTATATCTTTTTGAATACGTACATTATTTTTCAACGTCGGCTAAGTAGTGAAGATCCTGAAACTAAATCAAATTTAAGGCTTAAAGAAGCCAATATTTTTTCCTTTGCTCTCCTAAACTAGCACAAGGTAAACATGACGTGTCGACACTCATCTTAGAAAACGACTATCGATCGATTTTATTATTATAATATTTATATGATTCGTTGTTATTTTTAAAAAAGAATATTAGTCGGCAAAAATTTCGCTGTTCAATCCGCTTACGTACAAAACAGATACAATTTGAATTCTATTTTCGATTCGCTTGCTCAAAGAACATCTCAATGACATTAAGCAATAATATATTAAAAAACATATAATTGAAATGTGCACGTTCGGCGGTCATTGGCCTTTTCGTCCGACACGAGGCCGTTCGATCACCTTCCTTATGTAATCAACCATAAAGTGTGCACCTACTAGGGTTCCCAAACGTTTTACTTCAATCAAAAATTCCTAACCAGTAACCGATCAAAAACCGTTAGACGGCATGTGCCGATTTTTAAGCGTATAAAATTTTTACAACTATTGGATATGCTAAGGAACTATGTCAGAAACTGACCTGTCAGCTTAATTTGTTTATTGGTCAGATTTCTTTCGTTTATCGGTAAGAGAATAAATACTATTGCCAATACCGAAGCTTTATAAGAAACCGTTTATCACTGTTTACGTTTCTATATATTTTATATGTAATGAAAATACAGTTTTTGAGGTTTAATCACTTCAAAACTACTGAATGTATCGGCATAGGACTATTCGATGCAGAATTTTCCGTAGCTGGTTTTATGCTACATATATTTTGTATTGCACTGAACCCTTCGTAATTTTTTAAATCAAGAGTCTTTTGATTCCTTTTTTTTTAGAACTGACTATGCTATTAGCCTTGCGGCCTTTACAGCTTCACTAGACTACTTGTCTTTTAATTTATTTTAACACACACACACAGCGAAGCGAGCGGGTAATTGTATAAGTATAAAAATAGTATAAAAATTTATTGATATTGAAATTCAGTAGGTTTCCTTCTTAAACGCTAACACTTTATTCCCTACTGCTATTATATTATATGCACAGCGTGCAACCTTGTAAAGCTCATTTATTTGTAAGAGGCTATTAGAAATATGCAAAAATGATACCGTAAAGATTCTCATACATTATAATCTTTTCAGAAAATTGTAGAAGAAACGCATACATATTTTGATATCTTTATTACATTCTAAACTGCTACTTACCTAGTTATATCTATTTATTTTTTTTACAAACTTGTTAGGTTTGGTTACCCTAACATTGTACTATCGAAGCAAATGTTGCACGACAGACTGGTCTTTGGTTTTGACGTATACACTAGGTAATACTTATTTGTGTGAAAACGTTTATAAATAAATAAAGTACCTAGTATACACCGAGTGCTCGAGTTCGTTGGCACTTGAGGTAGGTAGTGGTCACCTAATTGTAGATATGAGGTTAATGCCACAGGGTCGTTGGTTTAAATACTGTATTACTGATATTGTAGTACTTGAGATGCGCTCGATAACTATAGTAACTAGTAGGAACAGACTTATGGAAGTCGTAAAAGTAAAATGATGAAATTATAAAAATCTGTTTTTGTAAATCTTTACTGTTTAATATAGCTTATTGTGTTTTGTTATGTATAATTTTTTAATTCAAATTTATTATTTAAAATTGACTGAACTTGAAATTGAGTATATATAATATTTATGAAACAAATATAAACTATGAATAATAATCATATTAGCCTATGGTACTAAAATATATATATTATTAAGTCTAGACTATCTGTCACTGCAGTGCGTTGAGAATGAATTTACTATACAAAAAATATAGTAGCGATCAACAACTTTTGAATCACCCTCATATTATGTCATTATTCTAAAAATATAAGACCATGATTATATAAAATTACCCGGGTACCTATCTTACCATTTCGAATCCTACATGTTTAATTTATTATAGAGGAATGAAGCGACGTTTAGTGGTTTACTGTGACGGGACACTGCATCGATGAACGTAGGCTCGTAGTCCAGTGAAGCTGTTAACACCTTGCTGGGTCAATAGCGTAGTTCAGTTCGAGAAAAAAAAAGATGGACGTAGGTTCTAATCCTTGTGAATGAGCCCATGGTTTCGGCACAGTATAAATATAAGAGGAAGTATGGAAACTACCTATAAACGCTCGTACCAACACACTCACACAAACATACGCTCCGACGAGACCCCTAAGCGGTTTTCGCGGTGCTGGCCATAGAGTACCTTTTAAAATCTCTCGTCGATACGCATGTTTATGTAAGTGTACCGTTTTCGAGCGTTTATAAGTAGTTTCCGTACTGTCTCTCATATTTATACTGTGGTTTCGGTGAAGAAGATCGTCGTTATGAAACCATAGCATAGCATAGTGTTTGTACAGCTGCACTTGTACACCATATGTGTAAAGTATAATAAAATAAGAGATTATTATTATTTTGTATGCAGTACTTTACGGCAAAAGGCAGTGACGGATTTACCAGTAGGCTCAGTAGTTTTAGGGGCAGCAAATTTGGAGCTATTTTTTTTTATGTCTTTCAGAAATTAAAAAGTTTCACATTTATGATTCTAGAAAGTGACCCATCGATACTATAGTTCACACTTATAGTAATTACGGGAAAAAAAGTCGTCTAATAAGGTAGATAAAGCTCAGATCATAACGTTGCCACCTCACTGGCAGAAAAAATGTAATTAACATGATTATGAACTAGGATATCAAATTGTTAAGGACCGCATCAGGGGCGGCAAAATTGGAATAACCTACAGGCGGTAGACTTGTACACCCGTCACTGGCAAAATGTCATGTCTGAAATTTGCTTCAGGCCTTAGGTCCTTAGAGGAATTCAAGCCAGATCTCCATATTATATTCTATCTAGATTTGTTGGCCTCCCAGAATCAGACAACTTTTATAATCTGATTCCAAAAAGTGGCAGTATGGAATACTCTTCCCCACACTTTCACAAAAGTTGTCCGATTGTAAACGATAGAGGCAATAAAAAAAGTCGCCTTCTTGAGAATTCCACATGTATTTTCTGTGGTGTTTATAACCTTATATCGGAGACAGCCTTCTGACGCACTTTGTGACACCTTACTCTGTTACGCTTTTTAAGCTGTCGTTAGTCGTGCATAAGTATTCGTAGATGTCGTCATGTGGGGCAAGTAAATATGTAAAGTACATACGTAGCCCCTTCCACAACCTAAATGCCAAAACAAAGCGAGCTGCAAAAGGTTAAAACTTAAGTCTTCAATTGCCTTGAACCTAAATAAACCTCGGTCAGTTGTAGGACACTGTTTTGTAGCGTAAATTTTCGTAATGGTATACCATTAGTGGTTTTTGTTGATAAATTACCTCAAACGAACATGACAGATATGACTCTTGGAAATATTAACAATTACTGTTCTGTAACTGAAATAAAATTTAATGTAATAATACTACAGTTCAGGTTTATAGCATGATTTTCATTTACCTATTTATTTAATACTAAGAAAAATAGCTTCATTCTAATTGTTTACAAGTTAGTTAATTATAGATAAAAACAATCGTTTCCGCTAAAAATATTAATATTAAAAATAGTTCTAAGTAAAAAATCATGTGACCATTTCAATTTTTTTTTAAATTGTAGCACGGCAAAATGACTGCACTATGCCTGATGGTAAGCGCAGTGCAATCCAAAAATAATAGCGACCACCGATTGACACACTATCCATCGGCGGTCGCCACTATCATGCCAGTCTGTATTAAGCTGGATATGCACAGGCTGATCCCGAAACGCGACCCGCAGAAGCGAATCATTATTACGGGCTTTTTTGCCATATACTCGTACACTGTATGTTCAAAAAGTATCGCGAATTTTCTATTTATTAAAAAAGTATTTATTTATTCATTAATATCTATTTTGTCCCCTTCAAAATAATCCCACTCGGATATAATACACTTGTGCCAACGTTTTTTCCAATCCTCAAAACACTTAAATTATTTTTTGTGATCTTGTTCAGCTCCTCCGTCGATGCCGTCTTTATCTCCTCAATCGAGGCGTAACGTCGTCCTTTCATGGGCCTCTTTAGTTTTGGAAACAAAAAGTAGTCACAGGGAGCCAGGTCTGGGGAATACGGTGGCTGCGGCACCATTACTGTGTTGTTTGTGGCCAAATATTTGCGCACAAGCAACGATGCGTGTGCAGGGGAGTTATCATGGTGCAAAAGCCAGTTTTTGTTCTTCCACAAATCCGGGCGTTTTCGGCGGATTGCTTGACGTAAATTGCGCTTAACTCGCAGGTAATATCCCTTATTGACCGTACTACCGTGTGGCAAAAACTCATGATGCACCACGCCTCTGCAGTCGAAGAAGGCTGTAAGCAAAACCTTCACATTCGACCGAACTTAACGCGCTTTTTTCAGTCTTGGCTCATCGGGCAACTTACATGGCATGATTGAGCTTTAGTTTCCACGTTGTAGCCATAAACCCACGATTCGTTATCAGTTATGACCCTCTGGAGCACATTTGGGTCGTCACGAACCGAGTTCAACATCTCTCTGTTAACGCGATGCTGTTTTTAGTCGAAATTGAGCAATTTTGGCACGAACTTCGCGGCGACCCGACTCATGTCCATATTTGTTAAAATCGAATGGCACGAGCCAACCGATAACTTTAGATCCTCAGTAACTTCTCTAACGGTGAATAGTCGATTGGCCAATACTATTTTCTTCACTTTATCAATGTTTTCTTCTGTTGTTGACATGCTAGGGCGTCCGGCACGCTGTTCGTTGTTCACATCTTCTCGGCCGTTTGAGAACATTTTATACTACCGAAAAACGTTGCTTTGGTCCAAGGTAGCTTGACCATATGCCACAGTCAACATTCGGAATGCGTCCGCGCACTTTATTTTGTTTTTTACACAAAATTTAATACAGATTCTTTGATCCATTTCTTGGAACAGGTAAAAATCGCAAACGAGTCAAAACACACTCAAGCTCAACAGCTGTCAAAAATTAACTAAACATTCAAGATGGCCGACCATATCAGCATTAGAAAGGGACATGAGTACCAACATAACGCTAAAAAAAATCAAAAATCCAATACACGTAGCACGCGGATTTTCAAAATTCGCGATACTTTTTGAACAAACCTCGTACATGGTGGTTGCGACCCAGTCAGGCTGTAAAACCCTACCATCCCGCTTTCGCCATTGCGTCGTTGGTTATTCAGCAGGGTGCACCACGTGCAGGTGAGGTTGGCTTGGGTGTCTCAAGTCTTATGATGTTATTTGACACCCCTTATACCCCTATCAATCGAAATTAATAAATCCCCTATTAATAAATCGAAATCACAACGAAATAAGATATGTAAATAAAACTTCATTGACTTGATTACAATAGGAATAATTTCAATAAGAGTAGTTATTTAAATTAAGTTCAATACCAGGTACTAATTTAAATTAAAAGGAATTTGAATTACACTAAGTATGTACTCTAATTCGGACCATTTTAAATCTCACATTCTATTATTTAAAACTTTCGAAAATAGACAACCGTGATTTCAATCGACCGGGATACATTTTGTCCATTTTTATAAGGTCCACTCCATTCCAACTTCCTCGGCGGGATTAATTAAGGCTATAAAATTTGTATTGAAACAGGATAATCTACACATGAACACCGTTACGTCACATTACATCAGTATACAATGTTTCATATCCATGTTCAAGATTAGAACAACTTGCTTTGCGATAGTATTGTGCTGTCTTTTATTCGAACTCTTTTGGTGATATTAAGTAGCCTTATTATGTATTACTTGGAGCAGCTCGAACAGAGCAATGTGAATCTACACTGTAGAAGAATGGGGTTCGTTTAACCTCTTATGAATAATATATTGAAGTAAATGGAGAAATATTTCAAATTATTTGTTTTAAATTAACGCCATCTAGTAGTAATTGTATGCATTATTTTCATAAAGCACTAAACGTCTGGTAGACGGGAGGCGGGATTTTAGTCTGTCATGTAGTGGATTTTATATTTTATTCATAATCTTGTGTTATTTGACTATATATTGTGTAAAGTTGGTGGTGTTTTACGTAATATAGTTAGTTTATTATTCATAAGTGAAGTGAATGAAAAATAATAACACGGAGCATGAAATTTTGAGATGCCACAAAAACTCCCTGGAAGGTTCTAGCAAGGGATCCACCATCTTGTTCGAATATGGTTTCACACGATGCTTAATATTGGAATGATCGCACGAAGTTTGTGATATTATTGACTACGTGACAATGGCAGTAATAATCGGAAAGATTGATTGCCAAAAATAAAGTTAAAAAAAAGTCTGGTAAGTATTAAGATAGTTTTCAAATCTAAACACTATATCCATATAATTATACCGACCGTGAGTATTTTTATGAATTATGGGTTACTATAAATAAAACTACATTTTATATAAATATATAATGAACACTTTAGTGGAACATATACATGTTGATTAAAATATGGACTAATAATAAACATGTGTACATTTGAAACATAAGATTCTATATATATATATTTTTTTTTCAATCTGACTACGCTATTGACCTAGCGAGGTCATAACAGCTTCACCGGACCTCAAATTCTATATTAATTTTTATATCTATTCATTTTTTTTTCTGACAGTAAAATTCACACATAATTATTTTAGTCTGATGTTTGATATATTTGTTAATTGATACAATTATTGAGACTACGTAGCCCCCTTCTAAACACTGATAATTTTATATTCATTGGATTTGCTCATTCTTTGTGAAAAATTATTTTATAAATAAAAAAAAAAGTGGATAAAATAGCAAAAGTATATGTTGATATCTATTTTCTATATCTCAGAAATTATTTAGAATAACTTTAATTAATAATGAGAGAACATAAATATAAGAAATAAACATATTTAATCTCCGCTTGAAACATCGGTTCCGCCCAATATGTGAAAAGTACAAAGGTTGGCTATTCTATTTTTTACCACGTTTAAAAACTATTTTATATTCTACTAGCTGTTACCCGCGGCTCCGCACGCGTTTTTTGAATGTATTAAATAGATTTAAAATTGTTATTAGATGTGTAAATAACAATAATACTCTTTCAAAAATATTTGTAAGTATGACACGCACATCATCTACAGTAACAGGTAACATGTACATTATATATGTGAATACTAATAGTATATCGAATGGGATGGGATTTATCATAAGCCACATAGCTGGAACTTTAAACTACTATCTATGTATCACCCTCACTTAAAATAAAACAGCTAATTAGTTAGTTAATTGCCCGTAAAATTCCCGTTCAAATATTACTTGTAGTCCGTTGAAGCTGTTAAGACCTTGCTAGGTCCATAGCGTAGTCATTTTGAAGAAAAAAAAACCGTTCAAATAGGTCCAGCCATTTCGGAGATTACCCGGAACAAATAAACAAAAAGACATATCGACAGAATTAAAAAAAAGATGTTAGTATTTGTAGCACCGCAGATATATGTATTCATCAAAAAGTATTTATTTCAATATTATATACACACACTTTATTCTTGTAATACATAATATTTCAAACAACCGAAAATTCGGAAAAAATTTTTTTACGAAATATTATTTCGAAGATTTGGCGCTTATACCTTTACATTAACTTAGACATAAAAGAAAACTGGGTAGAGAATACATAAGAACTACCTATATTGACAACTTCAGAATTGGCAGTATGGATTAATACCTTGGCCTGTATTGATGGACGAATATTATTACTACTAACCTTTTAAAATAGCAGCACAAAATAGACTTTTAAAATGTTTGCGATAGCAACGTACTACTTATAATAAAAATTGGAATTAAAAATAACGTAGAATAAACTTTTGAACAGGTACACAAAATAAACCCTAATAATATTTCCGATAAATGTTATCATGTTACCATGGCAACGCATATAATACTGACACTGACATGCAGCGGATGCTCTAAAAATGGCCCGATTTTGAGACATTCTTCATTAGTGCTCCGCTCCTATTGGTTTTAACCTGATGATATGTAGCCTATAGCCATCCTCGATAAATGAGCTATCTAACACTAAAAGAAACTTTCAAATCGGACTGGTAGTTCTTGTGATTAGCGCGTTCAACCAAACAAACAAACAAACTCTTCAGCTTTATAATATTAGTATAGATATGAAATCCTTTAAAAGATAAAATTTTGGTATTTGTATTATTAATTAATGAAATGAAGCATTTGACATGAGCAGGATAGGCACATATATAATACATATAAGTAGCGGGTCCAACGGACGTTGTCCCATCCTGATAATAAAAAAAATTGTGCCGTCGCGGGACGCCTGGCAGATGTGAAACATCAAAATTGTTTTGAAGTTATATGCATAAAAAATCAGATTACGACAGGTATCAGTTATGGCATAATAAAAAGATAAAGCTAAAAAAATTCGCCCGTGTTTTGCGTCGCCACGCCAACAATTAGGTTTACCCTCCGCCTATAGATATTGCACATCAAAACCCCTCAAATCGTACTTCATGAATCACTGTATCTACTGGTGAAAACCGCATGAAATTCTGTTCAGTAGGTTTTGAGCTTATCGCAAACAGAAAGACAGATGGGCCAAAAGACTTTGTTCTTATACTACGTAAAGATATATGACATAACGGAAAAACAATGGATTTTCATAAAATATTTCATCACCTTTTTAAGCAACTTGAGGTTGAAACTTCCTTAGTGTATTTCTACAGTGTAAGAGTAACCCATATGCAAGTTTGCCATGCCCTAATCGCATTAATTTGAACCGTACGGTGATATGAAACATAATCTGTAATTATTTTATATATATATGGATTATGTATGTATTGTAGTGATACTGCATATGTTACATCCAATTTTTTAAGTTATAATTAAAATCGACAGACATTTCGACAAAGTAAGAGGAATAGAAAAAAAAAACAATAAAAATACAAAGCAATGATTAAACTTTCAGAAATATTTGTATGTTTATTCCAATAAAATAAAACTAAAGTACAAAAAATTACATAACAGCGCCATCTAGTGATACGTTCTACAAAATTCCAAAATTCTATAAGATTCCTTTCAAATAGATCCAAAGTGAAAAGACCATGGTCACGATAGAACTAAGCGGAGATACATCGTGAAGTATTATATAATTAGTATTACACAATTTCTTTTGATAAAATCGAGGACACACGTCGGCCAAGTACAAAGATTGGTGCCAATGTTGGAACCAACGCTATTTTTCAGGCCGCACATTGGACAAATGGTTGGGCCAATATGTAAAAGCCCATCGTGTTCTATGAGTATTCGAGTAGACATTAGAAGTTATTTATCTCTACCTAACTGACATAAAACGGCATATTACTCAGCTCCTTAGAGGCCAATCTTGCTGCCCTGTTTAGTGTAATATTACAATGACTGTGTAACGATTCTAGGCAATCACTTTCCCTTTTGCTCCATTTCGATTCCATGGCAGCAGAGAAAGTAGTACAAGAAAACGTACAAAGTAAGCTGATTAAAATACATACTCTCATTTTGAGAGCATCGCTTGGTTGTTCTAGAAGATACATAAAGTTAAAGTTTGGAGTCTCGAACAATATCTTTTCTACAACGTCTGCTAGTTCTGGTAAGTCTTGTAGCACCGTTATTAATAGACCGATGATATTTAACACTATGCGAGGTGTTTTTGAATCTGTGAATAAGAAATCGTATTAAGTTCACATATGTTGGTAATTTTCTCTCAACCAGATTAATAACAGTATAACATACTGAAAAAAAAATCATTATTAAATTTAAGTATTGTCTGGATAAACACACAATTTACAAGATGGTTTTTTACACTTAATATCTTGTAATATTGAAATATCATTTTAATTTAGAATCCACAATTTTAAACAAAAAAAAATTGTATTAAACACCTAAATGAGGAGGGTATATTTAAATTTGGGGACCTTTTTAATATAGTTTATTTTATTTTAGTACAATTGTTTTATATTACTGTGACACTTTCGTCGCATAAAGGCTATTTTTATTTGAAATCTGACAATTCTGGCTACGGATAACTATTAAATGAAAATAATGTTCCCTTTTAGAATCTGTGTACCTACTGTGTATGTATAGTTGAGGTATAGTGAATGCAGTTCCACTGTATTATGAAAACAAAACTCGAATGTATAATGTTAAAGGATCAGAACAAAATCTCACATGTGAATCTGTACAGATGCTAGATTAGTTGATAGCTTGTTCGGTTGTGTCGATCACTATAGCTTCGAATCCTAACAATTGATTCCGGAGATATCCGTGAAAGAAAACATCGTGATAAAAGCATAACATGTTGGCAGGACTGTTTCTAATACTACCCTATATATCACACCCTTAAGTTGAAAATCTGTGGCCAAGCACTTGTTGCTGTGTTTGATGATGACACTTGAGAGCTAGTTACCCTCTATGTTTACCATCTTTACTGTTTAGATCTCAGAATAATTTAACATTTGGTGGGATTATGATCGAATTGTAAACTTACAATTCTACAAGTATATATTACAAAGATTAAAGGTTGAAACAGTAATTTTCATTAATAGATCTGATACATAATTCACATTATTATATAACTTTATATTGCAACGTTTTTCTTTACTTTCTTTTTATTTTATTTTTGGTCGGGTCTCGTAATTATTTATATGTATAGCGATATATAGGTATTTTAAGTTTATATTTATGGTATTTTAGTAAGGAAATCTGAGGTCTGGCTGAAAACCGGCGCCGTTTTCAAAGGCGGCAGTACGCTAACGCCAGGTGTCATTGTCATAATTTTATTAGTTTTTTTTTAAATATCAAAGGTGGCAAACGAACATGTGGGTCACCTGGTGATAAGTGATCACCACCGTCCATATCATCAGCAACACCAGAGGAGTCGCAAGTGCGTTGCCAGCCTATGTTGGTGAGGAAGGGGGAAGGGGAGGGGAGAAAAGGGAGGTGGGTGTCCGGCGCTCTCACTGACCGAACGAAACGAAACAATGCAAGCACTGTTACTTCACGTCGGTTTTCAATGCTTGTTTATGTTTAAGGGTTTTTTGTACACATGTATTACTATGGCAATAAATATATTTCTTTCTTTCTACTTACAATTAGTCAAGAGTCTTGTAAACACGGGGCATGCGTCGTGAGCCGCGAGTGCCGCAGCGAACTGTCGTACAGCGCGGCACGAGCGTACGCACACCCACGCGCACACCTCCACCATGCGACTTACGCCTTGGTATCTGTTACACATACGCATTTCACTTGAAGCGGACAACGAAAAAAAAAATGAGTTTCTTGACACTAAATCTCACAGAAAACCGACGTGAAGTAACAGTGCTTGCATTATTGCGTTTCGTTCGGTCAGTGAGAACGCCGGAGACTCATCTCCCCTCTCCTCTCCTTTCTCCTCTCCCTTTCTCTCTATTCCCACAAACACAGGCTGGCAACGCACTTGCGACTCCTCTGGGGTTGCTAGTGTCTATGGTCGGCGGTGATCGCTTAACAACAGGTGACCCTCATGTCCGTTTGCCTCCTATATGAAAAAAAAACCAAACGCAGTCAAAAAAACCGTATTTGAAATTCCGTTTAAAAATCTTCGTGTAAGTTACTGTATCACCATGTATCTTACTGACGTTACCTATAATATACATACAACCCATCTTTCAATATTTGCAACATTCATTATTGTTGACTTTACGAAAAAAAATTATATAATGTCTAGTCTACCACGAATGGTCATTTGACCGTGTTATTTACGACTATATTCTTCGGAAAGCGCACTCCTGAAATTGTTTTACGAGTCTACAATGTAA
Organism: Antheraea mylitta; assembly: GCA_014332785.1. Classification (NCBI taxonomy): domain Eukaryota; kingdom Metazoa; phylum Arthropoda; class Insecta; order Lepidoptera; family Saturniidae; genus Antheraea; species Antheraea mylitta. The sequence continues at coordinate 1,652,207 of JACEII010000039.1, read as the reverse complement.
TTGTGGATCTACAGTGGCGACAAAATTCCGAAAGGTTTAGTGTTAAATTCGTTCATATTGAGCCTAATTAGATTTCTAACAGGTATGAATGTGAATACACAATTTCTAAAGAACAGTCAAAATTGAAACTAGCTGTGTCCGCGACTTCGTCCGCGTAGAATCTTGTGTAAAAAAACAGTCATCCGTATGTATTAAGTCCATTTATTTATCCACTTATCTGTCGTACTTACGCCACGTCGTCATTAAATTACAATATTTTTTGCTAAAATAGACCGATTTTAATGAAACAAAGAATAAGTTATCCTCGATGATATGCCTTATAACTGTGGTTTTTTTGTGAACCCAGTACTTCAGCAGTGATGCGCGTTCACATAAATAAACAGACATTTGTAAAAAAATTAAGATAACGAAAATAAAAAAAAAACACAGATTCTCATTTTTATTATATGTATAGATTTGAATAATTCTGGAAGTATTTTTTTCAATTGAATAAATTTATAATTAAATATTAAGCGTAGACAATTATATAGAAAATTAATTGCTCTATTGAAAAAAATTGAAACTTGAAAATATTTTCATTAATGTACAAAAACGGGAGTAAAATTTCTAAAATTAAATAATAGTAAAATTGACGTTTGTTTTTAATTTTAATTTATATCAAAACATAGCTTAAAATACTCTTCAAATGTTCTATATTTTTTAAAACTGCATTAGTTAAGAAGATAGATCAATTATTGTTTAAACATGTCGCACTGCGCTGAGGTCTGGCGCTTGCCTAAGTAGGTTTAGTTGCTAGATATCGTATTAAATTGCCTCAATATTAACATGCACCGTCCTGTTTAAGCTTATGTAATCTACAACGATATGGTAAGTATTATTGAAATAAATATGATATAAATAGATAAGTACACATATAAGTAATATGTACTAATAGGTATATATTAGTAGAAAATAGTAATATCAAACATGACTACTCTTTAGAATCCCAAAACTTGACAAATAAACATGATAGAGATAAGATATTGTCAATTTGCATTTATACCTACTAGAAGTCCAATTAGATTCAATATGAACGAATTTCGGAACCTCAACTTTTTTTGTTGTCCGTTTCACCTTAAATACACCAGCGGTTGATTAATTTTAAATGAAAATGCAAAGAGTAGCATCCACTCAAATATCCTTACATGAATATTCTGACGACGCAGAATCAACCTCTTCCCTAACTCGTAACATACGCTTAGCAATTGCACAACAACCGTGGATTTCTTAATAACCAATAATTAGAGTTTTCAAAAGGACGTGTCAACATCTCAAAGTTTTATGTATATATGTATGTATGTGTATGTTTTAAGTATTATGTATCATTTAAAAATATGGTATTCTGTAAAAAAACATGATCAAATCATAATAACTGACAATTTAAATAAATTGTTAGCCTTTAACAAATCAAAAACACACGTGTATTTTTATAAGTAAAAAAAAATAATGAACCTGTCTTCAGCTTCGTCATCTGTATCGTTACTGTCTTTCATAAGAATGTTTATTGCAGCGACAAAGTTGTAAACTACCTTCGCTTCGAGGTACACCTGAAATATTAGCAGATTTTTTTTTTTATATTTAATTGAAACCAATTAGAAATTATAATACGTTATATTATATCAGTTCTAAATCTAAAAATATTTGAAACACAGTCAAGTTTTCAATAAAATGTTTCTTTACTTGATAAAAATCTATAAAATATCTATAACAGTCGGTCTTACAGTTCCCTATCACCAAACTATTTTAAAACGCCATCTGTTCGATATTAATGTAACTTACAATAAATAACAATAATCAGCATTGACAATCATTTAATTTACAAAAAAAAAATAATGAGACCATTAAAATTAAATTAAATTATTCTGTCTTTGAAGTTTGGACCAAGTTATACGAGTACATAGATGCCAACTTTCTTGATGATAGGTTGAGTAGTTTGGGTGGAATTCCTTATTCGTTTATATCAAAATCGTCCAGTAAAAATAAACAGTACTTCCTTCGCTTAATTAATACTATATACAACTCCCAACAAATCCCAGATCCTTGGAAAACACATGTAATCATCCCTATTCTCAAACCTGGTCAAAATCCAACCGACCCTAAAAGTCGTAGGCCTATCGCCCTCTCATCAGCCTTGGTTAAAATAGTGGAGCGCATGATTAAACTCCGTTTGGAATGGTTCGCGGAGAACAACAATTTAATATCCAAATCTCAATTCGCATTTAGACGAGACAGCAGCACACTTGATAGTCTTGGGATCTTCACGACTGACGTGCATGTCGCATTTAGGAAGAAAGAGTATTTGGTGGGAGTTTTCCTAGACATCGCGTCTGCATATGACAACGTTATGCTTCCCGTCCTCAGGAATAAGCTAATTCAGCTGAGGATCCCGGTTAAGCTAGCTTTCTTTATATGCAACATCCTGATGGAGAGAAAGGTCATCATAAAATATCAAGGGTTCTTCTCTTCTCCTCGCACTGTGTGGAAGGGTTTACCCCAAGGCTCTGTACTCAGTCCACTGCTGTATAGTCTTTACACCCATGACATAGACCAAGTTGTGAACCCGTTCTGTTCCATATTACAATACGCCGACGACCTCGTTCTTTACACTACAGTATCGGAACCGAGTAATGCTGCATCCAGATTAAACTCTGCCCTTCAGTACCTTTCGCCATGGTTACTGGATCATGGTCCTCTCTTTGTCAGTCCCCAAGTGTGCAGCGGTCGTGTTCTCCAAACGGAGAAATATCCCTGTAGTTCATATCAGAGTGGGTGAAGAAGAAATTCCCCAGGCAACGAAGATTAAATTTCTAGGTATTTGGCTAGATGCTAAAATGACTGGGTCTCCGCATGGGGATTATATCTCTGGCAAATGTGAGAAGAACATCAATATCATGCGGTCGTTATCTGGAGCGTGGTGGGGAGCTCACCCTTTTGCCCAAAAAATGCTTTACAATGCTATCATACGTAGCCATCTAGATTACGGAGCATTTATTTTAGATCCCACTAATAAAGGAGTCTCTGAGAAACTCTCAAAAATACAATCAAAATGTCTTCGCATTATCTTAGGGGCCATGAAATCCTCACCCATCGACGCGATGCAAGTGGAATGTGTGGACCCCCCTTTATACCTACGCAGGCAATTCCTTTCGGACAAGTTCCTATGTAAACTCTTCCAAAACTCCGAACACCCTCTTCTACAGAAGCTAAGACATCTAGCGTGCATAGTTGAAAACGAGGGTTACAACTCCTTATTCGATTTGCCTTGTCTTCTACGCAGTTACATCAAAATTTCCCGGCTAACTATTCCCATCCTGCAGTTTCCATGTAAGATTATTTTCTCGCTTCCTTATGAAGCTTTGCTGTATCAACCTAATATAATCCTAGATCTGGGCATTCAAAATGACCTAGTAAATGCTAACAGAATTTTAAAAGACAAGCTTGCTTCACAATTTTCGGACTGGCTAGCTATCTACTCTGATGCATCCAAACTGGCCCAAGATAAAAATGTGGGAGCAGCCGTGTGGATACCCTTTTTTAAAATCATTCTTAGTTTCAAGTGCCCTTCAGTTTCAACAGTGTTTACTGGTGAGTCCATCGCAATCTTAGAATCTATAAATTTTGTAATTTCCCATAGTATCAAAAAGTCTATCATTTTCACTGACTCAAAAAGTTGCTTGCAAGCCATACTGGCTAATCCTTTCAAATCCAAATACAGATCCCCAATAATTTGGAAAATCAAAGAATCCCTGTATATTTGTAAACAGCAAAACTTAGAAATCGTCTTGGCTTGGATTCCGGGTCACTCGGGCATTCCAGGCAATGAAACCGCAGACTCCTGTGCTAAACAAGCTGGCAACATAGGTTCCCTAGATCATTTTAAGATCATTCCAGGGGATCTATGCACAAACATGAAACACCAGTTGTTTAAAGCTTGGAATGTTCAGTGGAAGACATCATACAAGGTTAAGGCAAAATTTTATGGGTATATTCAACCTACCATCCCTAGTAAACCCTGGTTTTCCTTATTTCGGAACGTAGACAAGAGCACGATATCGGTCATCTGTCGTATTCGTTTAAACCATGCCTGCACGCCTGTCCATCTGGCAAAAATTAGAGTCCGGGATCACTCGCTATGTGAATGTGGTTTGGACGAAGGAAACTTGGACCATATTTTTTTTAATTGCCCAAAGCGGAGTGTGTCACTTTATGACATACTCCCCCAGGAGATATCCCGTCCCACCCATATGCAATTTCTTCTCTCCCTCTCCTTTACCCCTTTTATTTCCCTTTTGTGCAAATATATTAGCGTGTATAGGATTAAGCTATAATTAAACATTGTACCATAGTTTCCTGTATTAGAGATATATTGTAAATATATAAGGTATATACTTACTAACCTAGATGTTTAGAAATTTACTAACCTCAAGGGTGTATTGTCTTTTTGTTACATGTTGCACATAAATGGTGGTGGTTAAAATCAACTTCTTATCTTCTTTTGTTAAATTATTATTAATTAGCAGTTAATTACCATTATAGTTCAAAACGTACATGACACTGGCAGAATTGTGGATTTTTCCACAGAGGCCAAAGACCAAATAAAAAAAAAAAAAAAAAAAAGAGTAGTTTGGGAGTTTATTCTGGACAAACATCATGGCATTGAATTTTTTATATTAAATTATTTTTTATTAAGGGAATTCTACTAACATCTTGTATATTGAGTAGAGTATGCCTGGGTAACGTGGGCACTAAAGCGGGGAGGGCTAATAAGGCAGCAACAGCGCCGCAGACGCGGCCACCCCGAGATACTCGCGCAGCGCTACCAACAACCCCAATAACCATACTAACCTGACAAATAAATACAATTTAAATAGTATCAGACTTGGTATAAACAGAGATATCAATTTATTATGGTAATCACACTAGAGTCTCTTTGTAACCAAATCAAATTAAAGTCGTTCGTTATAAAGAAAAACTTTCTACAACGTAGAAATTAGTTCAAATTGGTCAGTTTATCACGAAACCATTTATTTGTTCTGTTCCTTCCATATAATGAAAACTTCATAACGAAAAAAATACTCGGTCGCTTGAAATTGGTAATTAAGACTTTATAATGCATTTGAGATGAGAAATGCGCAACATATTCTATCTGTGTTACGATATACGGGCCTTAAAACAAGTTATCACCAATGATTATTTTCGTTTTTGGAGTGCAGAATACAGTATATCAGATATTATAAAAAAGGAAAAATTACGGTGAAAATTTTTTATATAAATAAAATGAAGTCTTCCATTTGACGAAACCGACGTGACATAACAGTGCTTGTATTGTTATTTCGTTCGGTCATTGAGAGCGCCCACCTCTCTTCCCCTTTCCTTCCCCTCTCCTGTACAGGCTGGTAGCGCACTTGCGACTTCTCTGATGTTGCTAATGTCTATGGACGGTGGTGATCACTTAACATCACATGACCCACCAGTTAGTTTGCCTCCTTTAATATATAAAAAAAAAGCGCTGAGAAACTTTCTGAATAAGTTTTAATTAATTTTCGTTAGTTTTACTTCTTAAGGATCCTTTAAATGAGAGTGAAAAAGCATTTCTGCAGATCGACTACTTGTATGAGTTGATACCAGTGGATACTATTATTCCTGGTCTGCACTATACTTTCCATCAGGTACTGGGAAGTTATTTTACCTGCTTTTACTCACATAATATAAAAAAAGTAAAGCTGAAAATCGACTTATATTAATAACCTGGTAAAGGTCTATAACTCTCAACATATAACTCAACAACTACTAGATACATTTCTACCAAATTTTGTAAATTGTGTTTGATGACAAAGCGCCTTTATTTTTCCAATAAGGATTTTGTCATTCTTTGAATATAAGTGAAATTGAATTAAAAACATTCTGATAAAAAATATATTGATAACGATTTAATAGTACTCTAAATGTTCACTGGATTTTTTTTTTAAAAACATCACACAATTAATGTGTTAGATAAAGGAATTAAGACTATTGTGTGTTCATAATGCAATACATTCCTATAACTAATGTTATAAATAAATCTACTGCCAAATATTTTACCATATTAAGTTGTGTGAGAGATTCAACATCTCCATTCATGACCTCACTTATGTTAGAATTAAGAAATGCTTCCCATTCTTCGAGTTCTATAGATGAGGGCTCTTTACCTGCAAAGCGATAATTAAATTCAAAACATACATTCTAACAGGTATTATAAATATATATAATATTTTATAATATATACTTTATAATATATAATATATATTATAAAAAATAGGATGTGTCTAACTAAACACACAACAGAAGTAAAACTTTTTTTAAACCAGGGAAACATTTCATTTAAAAAATACTTCCGACTTGAAGTAACAGTGCTTGCATTGTTGCGTGCCGGAGCCCCATCTCCCCCTCCCCTCTCCTCTTCCTTCCCCTCTTCTCTAGCCCCTCTCCCTTTCTTGCCATTCCCCCAAACACAGGCTGGTAATGCACTTGCAACACCTCTGGGGTTGTTAGTGTCTATGGACGGCGGTGATCGCTTAACAACAGGTGACCCGCCTGTTCGTTTGCCTCCTATATGATATAAAAAAAAAAACAATAAAAAGTCAATGTGGGGCGGTGTATCCAGGCGATTACCCATCCAAGTACTGACCGCGCCCAACGTTGCTTAACTACGGTAATCGGACGAAAACCGGTGTTCTTAATACTTTACATGACAAACTGTTTACCCCCACCACTTTTCGTCACGCAAACAGGTTGCCGATCAGAATTTCAAAGCCTTCCCATAAAAAGTTTTACTTCAATAATAATAAAGTATATGTTACTACCATCATTTGGTTCTTCTGCTTGAAGTATTCGGTCATTATCAGCGATATCCTTGTCGTCAGATGTTTCTTCTATTATTTCACATTTTTCTATATCTTCATCCTTTTCTTCCTTTGAACATCTTTCATAGTCGTCTACAATATCTGGTATCTCGACTGTTGGCTCACTAATTCTTCTTTGACTGTCGCCTTTACTTTTATCCCAGCTTTTAATATTAAAAGATCTCTTAATGCTTCTTGTTAATTTGTTCCCGCCACTGGCAAATCTTAATTTATCTCTTGAGAATTGTAATATTTTCTGTTTATAAGAAGGCGGGACACTTTTACTGAGACCAGATTTACAACTGACATCACTACTACATTTAGTGGAACTTTTAGGATTCTCCAAACTTTGTGATGCAGTATCAGTGGACTTAGCCTGTTGTCTTGCATTTGCAATATCTTTTTTACTATCATTATCCATTATATCTTTGCGTACTTCTGCTTTTTCAACGCATTTCTCTTCATCTATTTTATCCATTTTATTTATATGTGTGTCAGTCTGTTTTTTATTAACCACCATTAACTGTGCCATGTTATTTTCAAGGTTGCCAACAACGAGATTCGAATTATCCATTACGTTATACTCATGTCGAAGTAGTTTTGCATTAGCTGCAGTTATCAGGTTTGCCTGATCTTCGTCATCAGTTTTGAGACTGTCTCTCACACTGAAAGCACTCGTAGCTCTAACACTGTCATCATCTGAGATTGGAACACATTCCATACCCTGCATTACTCGAATATTTCTTATATCATGCTCCCTTGTATCCTTTTTCGCTGCATCACATTCCATTTTCATTACTCTACAGAACAAATTCTTTAAACAATAAATTTTAATCGACAACTAATATTTAACTTTATCTAAATGTTATTATATTTTGGTAAAATTACCTCACATTACTGCTGATCTTTTCTCTCTGTAATTGTTTAGCTTCCTGCTGACTATGTGTCAAAGGTTTAGTGAATGGTGAATCACTTTGAATATCTTCAGGTAGTATAAGGACATGTCCAACCACAAATGGGTGTTCCAAAATCTCTGGCCAGCTCATTCTTTTAATTGGATCTTTATGAAGTAGGCCCTTGAATATGAAAAGAGTAACTTATGTAAAATAATAAAAATTTATATCTAAATCCTATCAATGAAAGATGGCAAAATAGGGAGGAGGTAAAAAATAAAAGAAATATGTGACAAAACCAAAAAATCTCTGTTAATCTTATGGACTTTGATTAATTTAAACTCATTCACAGATGTTATTAAAGTACCTACTATGATCATCTATATATCATATATATCATAATAAAAATTGTTCGCTTCTGATTTTAAACAAATAATTTATATGTTTCTGTAGAATATATTATCAGTATTTAATTATTTGTACTGTATGTTTAAAGTGTATATTTTTTCAAAACTAAATAAACAGAATAAGAATAAAATATTTCACCTGTAAAAATGATCGAGCTTCCACACTTATAAAACTAGGCCATTGAACAGGCTTGTGTCTTATCATTCGAACTAGCTGCCAGATTGACATTGTGCAAAATGGTGGCTGTCCAGCTATTAGCTCATATACTATACAACCGAGAGACCAAAGATCAGCCTGAAATTTATAAAATATTACATTACAAATAATATCACCTCACAATATATTTTCTAAGAATTGTAATGAGTCTGAAGTGAACTTACCATAGTAGATAAACAAATATACTTATGTTTTACATACAACTGAATACATTTTGTATAAGTACTAGAAACAGATTTTGAACCAGTTGTAATAAAAATAAATTAAAATATGGACTTAAATAACTTTCAATGGATTCACAAAATAAGTATATCTTCCAAGTAAGTATAGCAAAAAAGAATGTTTATTATATTACTATGAAATAATATCTGTTTTAATAATACAAAATAATTACTCTTGTTCTCTTAGTCTTGAATAATCCTTATATTCTATCTCTATAATATCTATCTATATAAAGCTCTATTTATATCTGTATAAATCTATTTATATAAAGTTGATGAGTTTGTTTGTATGGTTGAAGGCGCTAATCTCACTAACTACTGGTCTGATTTGAAAAAAAAAAAACCTTTTGCTTTTAGATAGCTCATCTATCGAGGAAGGCTTTAGGCTATATGTCATCACGCTCAGATTAAAAGGAGCAGAGCGCCAATGAAGAATGTTTAAAAATCGGACATGTCCTCTTGAGAGCTTCTGTTGCATGTTAACGTTAGCCCAAAGGAACTATTTCATGCAGACAAAGTTATGGGCAGAAGCCATTGTTTAATAAAAACAATATTGCTGACGATCAATCAGTCCAGTATATACTTTTGTCCATACATCTTATTGGTTTCGCATAAGAACTTAGAAATAGATAATAAAATTTTAAAAACATTACTTGATGGTCATAAGGTTTTTCATCAATCAATTCTGGTGCCATATACAAGGGTGTACCTTTAATTGATGTTAGTATATGTGTTGCATTTGTCATGATTCGAGCTAAACCAAAATCACAAAGTTTGGCACGGCCACTTGCGTCTAATAAGACATTCTGAGGTTTTAAATCCCTAAAAAAAAATTAATTTAATAAAATAAAATAACTGTAATGTTAACAATCATAGCATTTTTATACAAGGTGAAAGTTTAGACAGTAGCCAATGTTTATATAAGATACGCAGCACGTGATTCTCATTATAAATCAGTTAAAAAAATTAATATTTATCCTAATTATGTAGCACAATAAAAGAATTGTATGACATCCCACACACATCTTTGTTGAAGCACAGTGTCTATGACTGTCGGGCGAAGTGAAAGTGAAGTGTGAAAAAATGTGGTATTAACAACCAATGAACAAAGTTTTCAATGTTTGATGGAAATAAAAGGTATATATTGTTTGTTTTATTATCAAATATTATTAACACCGTGTCGCCACTCGTAGGTTTTGTCACCAGTCACTCAACCTAGGTTTATCTAATTTTGTATCCATACTTTTAAAATTCTGAAAAAACTTTAACTAAAATCCTCTTGTTGTTTATTAGTATTTGTTTTGATAATAAATATTATTTAAAATGTACAACTAAACAGTTCCCTTTCCAAATCATTTTATTTATTAAAATGAATAAACCATTAGAAATTATTTTAAGTATTCAACTTTGGGTGCCATGCAGTAGGGTAACATATGTAGTAATCAATCTAGCTGGATTTAGGTATTTCCTATAAGTATAGATAGGATTTTTTAAAATATTTTCTCTACTTTTGTTGAGATAGATTTCACACATCTTCATTACTTTTCCAGTCAGGTGTCACCTTCACAAAAGCGTCACTAGGGCAAGCACATCTCTACAAACCTTCCTAACTGCACCATTGACCATATATTTAGCATAATAATATAAAAATGTATAGATATGAGGCAATAAGTACCTGTGAAGAACTCTGTGTGAATGTAAATAATACAATGCTGATACTAAATCACATGTAACTTTTTTAACCTGTTCTTCATTGAGACAACCTTCTTTTGCCAATATACTATGTAGTTCTTTCTCAGCATATTCTGTGACAACTACTAATTCTGACTCGGTATCAAAACTTTCTATCATACGAATTATATTTGGATGGTTTAGCTGTTGTTGAATATCACATTCCTGTTTTAAATTCTTCAAGTCTTTTAATGATCGTCCTTTCTGCAAAATTTCAATTGCATTGAAAAAACATGCAAAAATTATTAGTTCAGTGAAAATGTAGAGACTCGTCCAATAACGGACAGTCTAGTCGAAAAAAACATGAAAGTAATAAATAGTAACAAACCTTTCGTATAACTTTTAATGCTACAATTGCATCCGATTCCTTGTGTTTCGCTTTAAAAACACGTCCAAATGATCCTTCCCCAATAAACGAAATGACTGTGTAACTCTCCATATTCTATTAGAATTATGAAGTTAAAAGGAAAAACAAATTATCTTGAAATTCAACATATTATGTGCATGATGTATACAAATAAAAATATTGACATTCGACACAGAAACTTGTTTACCGGTGTAGCCAGGAGCGAAGACTCGACAGTTACATCTTATTTCTTGAAAGTTACATTATCTTTTTTTTTTGTTATCAAAATCCATTATTTGTATTGCGACCATTTTCAAACAATTTAATTTTTTTTTTAATTTTCTTTTTAATTTTATTTTTTAATTTTTTTTTCAGTTGTGAATTAATTTTGATGATTCTTGTTTTTATAAATTATATCTTTATACTTACAAGTACTTTGTAGATGTAGATAGTGGGAACTTATTGAAATTATACTTCTTCATTTTAAAAATATGATACAATATTTGAAGTGAAATATAATATCAAAAGTACTGCATGATATCACGTTACGGGCGAATGTTTCATAATAGCACTGACAATATTGAAGATTATTGTTTCTGTGACAACATTATTCGCATTGCTGTAAATACAATATAAGTGTGACTTGAATTACCAAATTCAACTGATACCTTTGAATGTTTATTTTTATTTTCGTTAATCAAAAATATTACGTTTTGCTGTGAATATATAATTATTCCGTATTTTACTGTATTTGTTATAGGTACAATATTCAGCATTCATGAAAGAGATTATTCATATAAGTTCACTCTTTATAAGAAACTCCTCATCATATCAGCTACGATTTATAATAAGTGTTTAATAAAATTTACCAAAGAAGAAGAAAACGCAATGTGTTATATGATTAAAGGTAACCCTCACATTCTTAACACGCTTTAAACTAATTATTCATTACAAAATTATTTTAAAGTAAACAGAATAATATCTCATGACAAGACATGATTATAAAGTTAATTATAATCATTGATATATAAAAACCTAAGATGCACAGTCAACGTTTCAAACCCGTCCGCATACAATGAGTGCACAATTGAGAGTTTTGAGCTTATTTCAAAGCATCTATAAAACATATTGTACACTGCTTTGTTAAAACAACTTTAACTGAATCACGTAAGTGTATTAGCAAAAACACAAGTTTTTTAGTATAATTAAGTCTACTTAGGTGTATCGGTGAATTTTTGGGGACAGTTGAGCTATACTCGAGACTGTGCATCTTGGATTTTTATATATACCCGATTAGGCCTCCCACGGCAACGGCTCAAGCCTAGGTTCGATCCCTCGGTAGGGAGCCCTTGAGTGCGTTGCTTGCGCGATACGGTGACACACAAATATACATCACTGTTACAGCACTACACGATCACCCCCACACACGTGCACGCCTACACGCTTACACATGAAAGTGGAAGGGTTTACTTTTTTTTTTTCTTATCGAACTGAAAAACTCTCAATTTTCCGATAATAAATATATGGAGGAGTTGTTGAGGCGTGTATGCTTGGTACACATATACGTTTCAACAACTCATACATATATGAATAGTTAGCTAGGTTAACTATGACAGATCGCGATTTTGCATGCAACAAGCAACAGCCAAGCCGAGGTTTGCCGTGCACCCTTGAGATGGTTGCCAAGATAAAATCGGCTGTGTGCCTTAAGCACTCGCCTTAGTAGTCCGGTGAAGCTGTTAAGACCTTGCTGGGTCAATAGCGTAGTCATTTCGAAAAAAAAGGGTTTTTATATATTAAAGGTTTTAATGGATACTTTAACTGATTGAAATACTTAAATACTTAGTTTTACCCTTTTTACGTATAATCTTATTGAATAACATTTATAATTAATATAAGTAATAAAATATTCAAACAGCATTAAAACATTTCATCACTTAAATGAAAAATATCAACATAATTTTTATTTAAGTTAAACTGAGTTAAAATTTTGAATTGATGTTATTTGTGATGACAAAAGCATATTTTGTACATAAATTTCTACAAGGACAAATGAATACGGTAGTGAACTATTTTCCAAAGATGAACTAGGTACGGTACATTAAAAAGGTTTAATTCGAAAATGTTGTATATACATTTTTCTATTATGTTGCTAACTTTTGAAAGAGACAGAGTTAATATTTAATTCGGCTACGTTTTAGATTATTTAATTGTTTAATATGCTATCGTAATAAAAATATATCTAAACTAACGGAAATTATCTTAACAAAATGACATTTATTATATGTTACACATGAGTAACAAAAGTTACGAAAAACGTAAGACCTGACGCCTTCGGGCAGCCCTGTTATTTACATTTGGTTTTTTATTGTAACTGGTATCTAACCATGGACAGTTGTATAATAAGTCCATTACATTAAATACATACACTGATCAAAAAAGTCTAGGCAACATGTACTAATTTAAATTTTAGGATGGTCTTTCACATTATAACGTTATATTTTATTTTTAAAATAATATCTTTAGGGTTCTATGATATAAAATTAACAGCTGTTGTCTTTATAAGTTCTTTTAATAACAGAAATGAACAATATTAGAATATACTGTAGAAACTAAGTAAGATACATAAGAAACTAAAGTTTTTTTTTACAAAATGAAATTTCTAAAGAAAATGTATTTATTGTGAAAGAATAGAACAATTTAATACAAAGTATGTTCTCCTCTGCTATTCAGAACTTGTCGGCAACGATTATTCATTGAATTAATGAGAGTGTTTATGTCATCTTGCGGTATTCGCTCCCAATGAAATTGTAGCAAGTCCTTCAGCTGTTGGGTTGTTGTCGCTCCGTCCAAGTCCTTCAAAACACGTCTCTGGAGCATGTCCCATGCGTGCTCGATGGGGTTGAGATCTGGCGATTGTGCAGGCCAGGGCAATACCCAGATATTCTCCGTTGCAAAGTATTTACTGGTTCGCCGAGCTGTATGTGAACGCGCATTGTCATGCATTAACCTAAAATCGGAGCCAAAGGTTTGTGCAAATGGGTAGACATGGTCTAAGGATATCCTCAATGTAATTTTCAGCATTCATGTTTCCATTTACAAAAAACGAGCTCAGTTCACCTGTTCTTCATAATACCCGCCCATAACATAACTGTTGAGCCGCTGTATGGATGAACTTCCTGAACGCACCTGAGCCTTTTTCCGGGCCGACGATACACTCGCACCCTTCTTGTATCAGGCTTAAACCCGAATCGCGACTCATCGGAAAACATAATTTTATCCCATTGTTCCTGGGTCCATGTTATGCGTTCTCTACACCATTCATATTGACGAGCGCGATTCCCGTGACGTATCGGTGGGCACCTGATTGGGCGTCGAGCTCGTAGGCCGTACTCGTGCAGTCGATTTCGCACAGTTTGAGGACTTACATTAACACCACTTGAATTTTGTAGGCTCAAACTTATCTCTCGAGCGTAACCGCTCGAGAGATAAGACATCGGCTGGCCTCTTGCAGTCAGTTGTATGTACCGGTCTTGCGGAGTGGTTGTACTCCTTTTACGGCCTAGATGCTGTTCAGCAGGTTCTCCTGTATTATTGTAGCGCTGCCAAAGACGACAAATAACACTTCTATGAATGCCAAAATGTCTAGATACCTGAGATTGATTACTTCCCGCTCCCTACAGCTCTTTGCATTTCATATGCCATCAAATAACGTCGCTTCATGACGTAAAGAATATCTAACAATTCAATTTTGTCGCTAACTTTATTTAAATGGTTGGTAAAATTATAAAATCAAGACTAAACGTAGCAATTAATACGCACTTAAATTCAAAGAAATTCGCAGTCATTTGAATTTTATGAAAAAACAAAACATAATCAAATTTTTTTTTTCAACCAGCCAGTATGTCATCAATAACAAAAACGTTTACTTACCTACGCACTTTGTTTGAGTGAATACTTAGAAATTAATTAATATAAATGGTAAAATTTGTAATATCACGCATGTTGCTTAGACTTTTTTGATGTGTATAGAATTTACTGTTATAAATCTAAAAAAAATTGCTCAACAAAGATTACAAAATGTTCGATTTCACATTTCTTTAAACAATAGTAATCAGTTATTTTTATTACTTTTCTTCGTCCAACAAATAAAATATTGACAAATAATTTCTAAAAAACTCTAATAAATTAAATGATTAAATGTGGACACAACATGTATAAATGAGAGTTTTTGGCGGGATCTTGGAACGCCAAGTAGTGATCTTTATATTTTATCCATAATCTTGTGTTATATGACTCTATATAATGTAAGGTTGATGGTGCTTTACGTAATATAGTTTGGTTATTGTGCACAAGTGAAGTGGACCGGAAATAATACCGTAGTCCGGTGAAGCTGTTAAGACCTTGCTGGGTCAATAGCGTAGTCATTTCGAAAAAAAAACCGGAAACAATACCACGGAGCATGGATTCTGATTTGCCACAAAAACTCCCAAGTAAGTTGAAGTAGAAGACTGGTTGCCAAAAATAAAATAGAAGAAGAAGAAGAACATGTATAATTTATGAAGACAAAGATATGTTATTAAAACTAAGAAAAATTAAATTTAATTAAACATTTAATTATTTTTTTCTAGATGAGGCCGAAGAAACTTAAAAAAAAAAAATCATAAAAGCGATGTATAATTATTTCTCGTAAAGTTTAAGCTACATCTATGCTCTTATTTGTGTAACCTATCTTACATTTTTGTTATACTAATTGAGTACCCCCATGAAGTAATCAAGGTATACAACTTTTATAGTCAATTGTGAGAATGTCTGAGAGTTTTTTTATAGAGACATCAAAATTATATATTTTAGCGTTACGTATCTGCTTAAAATAAATTTAAATTTATTTAAAATTCCTAAATTAAAACTCTTTTGTTATTCATATACGCTTATTATCTACTAGTCCCTGCTCGCGATTTTGTCCGCGTAGTAGTAGCTCTCAAGAGGAAAAAAGATCACGATTTTAAAACATTTTCCATCAGTGCTCCACTCCTATTAGTCTTAGCGTGATGAAATATATCCTATAACCATCCTCGATAAATGAGCTATATAACATTATAAGAATTTTTCAATTCGGACCCAGCAGTTCCCTAGATTACCCCATACAACGTCACAAACTCACAAACTTTACTTCTTTATAATATTAGTTATATACTAATAAAATTCACCTGTACGTGTGTTTGTCAGTGAACTCTTCAAAAACGACTTGACCGTTTTTGATAAAAATTTCGTGTGTTCTTAAATCGGTTCTTAGCTTGTTTGGATTCGCAATAGTAACTAGTTGCGATCTGATCCCAGGTTTTTTTCTGTTAACATTGCAGGACAACGTTATTCAGTCCGTTGTTAATATTAACTAACTGCAAGCTCTAATTGTTTGTATATTTATTTGTTACCGTGGCCACAATTCGCTGATCAAATTAACCGAATAAAAATAAACCTACTAGGTACTTATTTTTGAATAAAATAATATAACCGTTTCGAAAATAATTACAAAGTACCTAAAAAAGCGTGCGGATTCGCATGATCTGCTTTTTTTATATCATAGGAGACAAACCAACAGGTGGGTTGCCTGATATTAAGTGATCACCACCGTTCATAGACACTTGTAACACCAGGGGAGTCGCAAGTGCGTAGCCAGCCTGTTTTGAAAGAGGAGAGGGGGAAGATGAGGAGTGGAGGGCCTCCGATGCTCTCACTGACCGAACGAAACGCAACAATGCAAGCACTGTTACTTCACGTCGGTTTTCTATGAGAGGGTGATACTACCCCAGGCAAACCGACCAATTCAGCGTGGCTCTACCACCGACAAGCTGGTTTAAATTTGTCGTAGCATTGTCAACATTTGTCTTGACATTGCCGACATCGCGTACATAGGCAAACCCATACCGAAAGAAAAAAAAGTGTGTGTCTACTTATGTACACGCGTTAGAAGTTATACTTCTTTGGATTAACAACATAAAAATCTTTTCAAAATTTTTATCTTCCAACTTATTCTACGTTTGTAGAAAAAACGACACTAACAATAGAAAAAAGGGTGTTTAATACATTGAAAGTTGTAATACAAAGAAGTACAAGCAACAAATACAAAGAAACAAAATGTTGACTATAGCTAACTTCAGGGTGTCGGTTTTTCGTGACGGTGTGCGCGTGCATTGTAAAAATTTACTCTCATCATTTTTTCCTAACGCGCCAAAAGAAGTATAACTTCAAAAACTAAAGTCTTGGGCCTTCAAAATACTTCTATTATATTTTTCCCCCCCTCAATTTTTGTGGTTACGCACGAGCCGAGACTTTGGGCTATATTCTGAGCGGCCAAAAAGATTGAAGAGGATTGAAATTACATATTTAGTTACAACCGCATACAGTACGTCCGAACGTCGCTTCGGGAACCCGTCAGCAGAGTATCATTAATTTCGCAGCTAACAGCGTTGAATTGCAAACATCATAAATTACTTTGATGAAAACATATTTAACACGCTCAAGTGAATATAGATGAAAGAAAATAGAACAATATTCTTAATTCAAACGATCGTAAAGCACGCGAACGCGACTGTTCGTTGCCGTTATATTCGACAGCAAACGGTATTCGATACGAGTGGATTTGTTGACGCATTGTTGTTAAACTATTTATAGTCGGATTAGCCGGCAACCAGCTGTATGAAATAAAACTCTAAATCGCATGCACACAATAAAACAAGAGCACAAACTAGCGTAAAGTTCGGTTGGAAACATTATTTTACGTTGAAACGTATCATTCGACAAGCGTGCTCCATTCTTTAAACAAATGAGGAGAGATGAGCGTAGGTGAATGTGTATATTAGAGTTTTTCAGAAATCCATATTTCTAAGTAGACTGCTAACAAATAATACGTCGACTAGGGAAAACAAGTCAAACGTTAAATGGTGAAAAATTATTATAATATTCCCGGGGAAAAATATTAATCTTATTTATTCTTTTTGAGAGATTTATTACCCTACTGGTTGTGCTTTTGTTATCATTAAAATGGTTTTGTTTTACTTGAATTACGTGTTTTAATTATATTGTTTACTGTTTTTTTGTTGTTATCTAATTGTTGTTTTGACATTTAAATCTATACTTTTTTAACAAACTCTATGTTACGATTAGCCCTAAAGGAAAAACGTGAAAGTCCTAAATGATAATCTGAAAATTCCTTTGTTTTGCAGTAATAATATGGTTAAAATCAGTTCAGACATTTCGCAGACTAAGTTTTAAAAAAACAGACGCTACAATTTAATTTACATGTAACGTGTATTGACTTTGTATTGTACATTTATATTTATTTACAATCTGTCTATTTTCTTTGGAGATATAAACCGTTTTTTTTTCTTCAGATTTAATAATTAATGCCAGTAGTTATATTTGTAGCATGTTTTTACTTGATGTTATGGTACTGAAATAGCATATTGTAATACGTTGAGGTTTTTTCATAGTTATTATGTGTGAGTTGAAGCGATGACGGCACTTTGGTTAACTTGTTTGGACACCGCGACGATCGACTAGGTTCGAATCCATACGAATGAGTGGGGCTTTCGGCAAAGAAAAATATTGCGATGAAAGCATTGCTTGGCTACTTGTTGCACTTTAGAGCTGTGAAATTGTGGTCAAGCGCCACAATATATAAAGATAAGCATATTCCTTTTCCCTCAAATTAAAGCTTAGATTCATTCAAATCGATAAATTTATATGAATAACTATAATTTGTTTATTTTTATAGATTCCCAGAAGTTCTTCATTGACTGTTTTGAAAAACGAATTGACAGTTATGTGACAGGGATAGAACGCTTGTCTCAACAGAAATGTTTTTTGAAGTTATACTTTTTTTGGCGCGTTAGGGAAAAATAATGAAAGTAAATTTTACGATGTGCGCCCGCACCATCATGAAAAACCAACACCCTGGAGTTATTATATTGCGCGTAAACACCTTCACGAAAAATCGACACCCTGAAGTTAGACATAGTCAACATGTTGTTTCTTTGTACTTCTTGTTTGTATTTCTTTTGTATTAAAACTTCAATGTATTCAATACCTTTTTTCTGTTGTTAGTGTCGTTTTTTCTACATACGTAGAATAAGGCGAAAGATAAAATTTTAGAATAAAAGATTTTTTCTTGTTACTTCTAACGCGTGTACATAAATACACGCACACTTTTTTATATCATAAGAGGCAAACGAACAGGTGGGCTATGTGATAATAAGTGATCACTACCGTCAATAGACACCACCAATACCAGGGGAATCGCAAATGCGTTGCCAGTCTGTATATGGGGGAGGGGGAAGGCGGAGGGAGAGGGATAGGGCGGGAGAGGAGATGGGTCTCCGGTGCTCTCACAGACCGATCGAAACGCATCAATGCTGTTACTTCACTGGTACTTTACGTCGGTTTTCGGTGGGACGGGTGGTAGTACCCCGGCCGAACCAACCAGAATGATGAAGCTAGTAATAGCTTCAGCGTGGCTCTACCACCTACAAAAAGTATGTAATGTATAATGCAATTGCGTCACGTAGCAATTGTGAAAAACTTTTTTCGTGCTTTTGCAGAGGTATACATTCGACTGCTTTTCGCTCTTTGTTCATTAGGTTTATTTTAGAATGAAGCTTTTTTTTTCTCGAACTGACTACGCTATTGACCTAGCAAGGTCTTAACAGCTTCACCAGACTACGCATTTTGAAGCTTTCTTGTATATATGCATTAATCTAAAACGATGTCTCTTCAGTATATAATAATGTTCACTTTGATATGTTACTTTATAACCGTGCTGAATTCAAATTGTTTTACGAACTGTGGAGTTCATAACTGGAGCTCAAAATAGCATAACTCGTGTTTTCCACTGCTCATAAAAATGAAATTGATTTATACTCCTGTTCATTTGTATTGGCAGTCACCCATTGCGTGAATATTATAGGACTGAATAGCAGTCGTGTTCAATAACAATAAATTATTCAATATTTAATATATGTACGTGATTATACATGTTAGTCATGTACCGACTTTCGACAGTAGAGTTATAAAGGTTCTTTAATGTCACAAATATAAAAGATACAATCTTAAAAGAAATTGCCAATCTCTTGACATTCATATATCTACTTGTATTATTACACGTGAAGATACGCTGTTGTATTAGAGAATATTGTAATTTATATAGAACTAGCAGTAGCCCGCGACTTTGTTTGCATTTGTATCTTTATAAATGATGATACCATACATTGTATTTGTGTAAATGAAAGGTTTATATCGCTAGATTTTTTTAAGCCTGCTTGACTTGTGCTACTATATTTCACCCAATTTAAATAATATAATATACGTTTTATAGTCAATTTATTAGCTATGTTATCGTGAAATTTCATTAAAACCCCTTCAGTAATTTTACTTGAAAGGTCACAAACATTCAGCCACAAAAAAAAACTCATTAATACTCCAGTATTTGCTCGCGGCTTCGCTTCCGTCAGTATAGATTTGATATTTATAGAAATAGGGAAAAGTATTTTGTTCTTATTAAACATACCTTATGCAATCATATTATAACTAAATATACGTTGCTTACATGCTATTTTGACAAAACAAATGGCACGATAACGCACACATATGTAAAGTAATATTGTAACGCCACACTTTCTTAGATAGAATGTGGAAGTAAGATGGCATTTTGTCAATATCGATGGTGAAAAAGAGATAGTTATATGTTGCTTTATAATATCATTGAGCTTATGTTCTTTTTTGTACCCCTGAAAATGTCCTTGCAAAATTTCGTGATGATCGGTTTAGTAGTTAAAACATGAAACAAGCAAACAGATTCACATTCGTATTATAATGTTGGTAAGGATTAATATATGATTAGAATTAAATGTGTCATCGACTCCAAATGCGTTTATTATTTGCTTTAAAACCATTGAGATATAGTAACTCAAGATGAAAAGTCTAGAATAAAAGTAGCGCTCAAAACTCCTCAATACACATACGTGGTTATAGTTATGTGATAAACTTACGATTTTGTAAATTCAACCCTACCTGAATGATTTACAGTTGTTTTTACAAGGACGCAAACGACGCGAGACTATTTAAAATGAGTGCATAATCTAATATTATGCACTCATTTTCGTGTGCCGGCTGCGAGACGTTAAGTGTGCATCTCGAGTTTTTGTATAACAATCTTTAACACACGTATATAACCAGTTAATGCAAAATTAATATTCTGCGTTAAAATATCGACACACATCAGTGTTTCTGACGCGTGATTGGACGGTACAGACGTTAATGTGCTTAAGCACCACCTAGTGGTGAATTGTAGTGAATGAAGTAGCATAAAAACTATGTGTAGGTGGTAGAGCCACGCTGATGCTATTACTGGTTTCAGCATGAAGCTCGTCCGGAGTAGTACCACCCTGTCACAGAAAACCGACGTGAAGTAACAGTGCTTGCATTGTTGCGTTTCGTTCGGTCAGCGAGCGCCGGAAAACCCCTCCCCCTTACCCTCTACCCTTCCCCACCAACACAGGCTGACAACGAACTTGCTACTCCTCTGGTATTGCTGGTGTCTATGGACGGTGGTGATCACTTAACATCAGGTGTCCCATCTGTTCGTTTGCCATCTATGACATAAAGAAAAAAATTAGCTAATACTTAGGTGTACAACCATGCACACTGATGAATGAAGCGGTGTTGAAAGTTTATCGAACTGAGATCTAACAAAAAAATTGTATATATACACATATATAGATTAATTATGATCCATCGGCTTAGGAGAATCAAAAAAGAATATCGTAAATTATATTCCATGACAAGATTACCTTCTCTATCAAATTACATTAGTATACGTCCATCGGCTTGAATTTGATTGATAAACAGGCATATGTTTGCATTTTTAATGTAGATGTGAGATAAACCAATTGAAAATATATTCGGCAGCCATTCATTCAATCATCAGCTCTTAAAAAATAACACTTCTGTTATTATCTAAAACTGACTTGTATCGAAGAGTAAATTATATTGTCTGTGATGTTTTCTTGGAAAATTTATTATGATCCTATGACGCCTACAATGTTTTTCCCCATCACATGATAGCGTTATCAATTCATTTCAAACAAATAAACGTATGTGAAATCGAAATTTCTTTTTGATATGAAACATCTATAGGCGGACGGTAAACCTGAACGTTGGCGTGGCGACGCAAAACACGAACATTGCACTATTAACGGGATACTCAAAAACATTTGTAACCATATCTTGTGGGTCACTTGTTCTACTAGTGTTACGTGGCACGCGCCGACGATCTATCGCTTTTTGATAAATGTCGACAAACATACCGCGCCAGCGCCTAGTTGAATTTTTGTATTTAATAAAAAAAGAATATTTATGTAATGTAAGAAATAAATAGTCAATATTTTATGGAAATATGTTGTATTATTTTAGCTTTATCTTTTCATTAGATATGCCATAACTGATTCCTGTCGTAGTTTGATCTTTTATGCATATAACTTATATAAAATAATTTTGATTTTTCACATGTGCCAGGCGTCCCGTGATGGCTCAATTTTTTTTTCTTGTCAAAGAAAAATCTAACGAATCGTGCCCATATATATATTAGATTTCAAATTAATGCCATGCAAAATCTCATTAATTTTAAAAAGTTGTTACCAAAGTTATTCCTTATTATACGCACTTAGTTTTCAACAGAAAAGAGTTGTAAAAATTTTATATTTGTAACTTTGTTCTGCTATGATATCTCGTAAACTGGCACTTTTATTACATAGATTTATAATGTCATAAATAAAAGTAATATAGTGTGACTTATTCCCGCTGAAAACGAAAATTAAAATGATCTTTGTGCTTGCAGTAGTTGTCTTTATGATATTTTAGCACCGCGACACATCGTCTGTATTATTTTTAAATGCATTTAAACTAACACGCGAAATCAACATTAGGTAGTACTAGCTCCGTTTACTATCGTATATCAACGATTATATTAACTGACAGATCATATTGTTTACCCGATTAGGCCTCCCACAGCAGCGGCTCAAGCCTAGATTCGATCCCTCGGTAGGGAGCCCTTGAGTGCGTTGCTTGCGCGATACGGTGACACACAAATATACATCACCGCTACAACACTAGACGATCACCCCCACACAGGTGCACGCTGCACGCTTACACATGAAAGTGGAAGGGTTTACTTTTTTTTCCCTTATCGAACTGAAAAATTCTCAATTTTCCCATAATAAATATATGGAGTTGTTGAGGCGTGTATGCTTGGTACACATATACGTTTCAAAAACTCATACATATATGAATAGTTAGCTGGGTTAGCTAAGATAGGTCGCGATTTTGCATGCAACATGCAACAGCCAAGCCGAGGTGTGCCGTGCACCCTTGAGCAGGTTGTCAAAATAAAATCGGCTAAGTGTCTTAAGCGCTCACCTTAGTGGTCCGGTAAAGACCTTGCTGGGTCAATAGCGTAGTCATTTCGAAAAAAAAAATCATAGTGTTATGAATATTATTGAAATTATATCAATGCAAACATTGAAGCTGACAATAAGAATTAAGTCAATTGTCTATAGTCGAGCTGAAACATTACTTTTTATAACTAGGATTTTTTCATGGCATTATGACTTTCTGTATATTGTATTCTACTATCTGTTACCCGCGGCTTCGCACGCGTTATTTTTTTATATATTAAATAAATTTAAAATTGTGATCACACATCTAGTGTAAATTACAATAATACAATTACTATATTAATAAATAAATAAATTACAATATTTCAAAAATATTTACAAGTATTACACGCACATCATCTACTGTAACAGGTAACGTGTATACTAGATATGTGAATACTAATAGTGTATCGAATGGGATGGGATTTATCATCAGCCACATAACTGGAACTTTAAACTGCTATGTATCACCCTCAGTGCTCACTTACACTATATAAGAAAGTAATGAAAATATTAAGCTAAACATTATCAAACAATATGTGTTAAATCTTTTATTATATAGATATAATATGTTCATAGTGTCGATATAATTAAGTTATTATTATACCTTGTTACAATTTAAATCACATATAAACATATGACTTTCAATTATATTTATTCTTGGAGTCCAGTACAGCGCACGTTACACGCGCATGTTTACATTGAACAACATATTTTTGATTAATTTCACACGGACGAATGCACGGATAACAGTTCATCACTACATAGTGTAAAACAAAGTCCTGTTCCACGTCTGTCTATATGTCTGCTCGCGATAAATTCAAAAACTAAAGAAGTCATTTTCATGTCGTTTTCACTAATATATAAAATGATTCTTGGGCAAGGTTTAGGTATAGTTTGTCTTACTATCAGGCGAGCTACGTCTGCTGAACCCGCATCTTAAAAGAAAACAGCTAATTAGTTACTTATTTGTCCGTAAAATTCCCGTTCAAATGTGACTTGTAGTCCGGTGAAGCTGTTAAGACCTTGCTAGATCAATAGCGTAGTCATTATTAAGAAAAAAAAACTGTTCAAAAAGGTAAAGCCGTTTCGGAGACTATCAGAAACAAGTAAAAAAACAGACATATCAACAGAATTTAAAAAAAATGTTGATATTTGTAGCATCACACATATATTTAATTACCAAAAAGTATTTATTTTAATATAAAATACACTTACTTTAATTTTATAATACGTAATATATCACAAATCAAAAATTGGGAACAAAACTAACGTTGAATAAAGTTTTTGTTGAGTTTTTGGCGGGATTTCAGTCTGTCATGTAGTGGATTTTATATTTTATTCATAATCTTGTGTTACTTGGCTCTATATTGTGTCAAATTGGTGACGTTTTATGTAATATGATTCGTTTATTGTACATAAGTGAAATTAATGAAAAATAATACCACGGAGCATGAATTCTGTGGTCTTGAAAATGAAGAAGATAAAAATTTACGAAATAGTATATAGAGGATTTGGCACTTATACCTTTACATTATCTTGGACATAGAAGAAAACTACCTATATTGACAACTTCAGAATTGGTTAATTCCTTCGACTGTCTTATTGGACGAATATTATTACTACTAAACTTTTTGAATAGGAACACAAAATAAACCATGAAAATATTTTCGATAGAATATTATCGCGTTACCATGGCAACGCATATAATACTGACATTATCACGCAGCGGAAGCTTCCAAAATAGCTCGATTTTGAGACATTCTTCATTAGTGCTCAGCTCCTATTGGTTTTAACGTGATGATATGTAGACTATAGACATCCTCGATAAATGAGCTATCTAACACTAAAAGAAACTTTCAAATGGAACCGGCAGTTCTTGAGATTAGCGCGTTCAACCAAACAAACAAACTCTCCAGCTTTATAATATTAGTATAGATAATCTGCAGATTAATACATCGTAGAGTAATTATATTCTATTTTTACAATACCTAAGTTTTGTCCGTTGACTGTTTTAATTAATATTCGAGGATATTGCGTCAATTACATATTTAGTACTAGTTTTTGTTAAAGAGTGAGCTCCTGTCAATATGGATTCTATTTACCCCTAGAGAACAGTACTTATTCTCTTGATGAAAGGTACATTCTGTTCTTTTCTGCACCCATGACATCGTGCATGGGAAATTTCAGGAATAATCCTGAAATTCTTTAAGTAGACGTAACAATCAATCAAAAAAACAAACTCAGTCTCACATTTATAATATTAGTTAGGATGTAATTGTAACTAATTATTATACAGGCTGAATGCTTAGACAGTTGCAATATTTATGGAGGATAGTCTCCACTAGATTCTCGTTCTAAATCAATTAATAAAATAGGTGCTTTATGTTTGACCTAATTATGTAGAAAAATACAAAACTATACACATGTGTCTATGTTAAAACACAGTGTCAATGACCGTCGGGTGATTTCACAATCACTTGAAAGTGAACGTGGAAACGTCAAGAACAAAACAAAAGGGTTTATTGTCCATTTATTATCGAAAGTTATTAACTCCAGATCGCCCAATGGAACTTTCGGCTTCAGATTGCGTTTATACTTTTGAAAGTCTTAGATAAAACTTCAATGTAGGTCTTCTTGGTTATATATTAGTATTTGTTTTAATATTTTTATTTTACACGTTCAATCTAACCATGAAGTGTCATATCCTAGAATACTGCGAGTGTTTAACCTTTCACCTAGTAAGTCTCTTGGTATATCTACTTGAAACGAATTATAGATAGTAATATTTTAGGTAAAATCAATGCAAAAGTTGTAATTGTAATTTTAACATTCGATTAATAGTTAACATTCGATACTGGTATTATATATTTCAATTTTGAACTCGATTTAATATGAAACATATTAATTTAATTTTTGTGCTTTGTTATTTAAGTACAATAGTTTATACACAAAATAATAAGAGTCGTGAGAAAACGGAACAGAGATAGGTCAGTGGCCGTTTGATTCGAATCATACAATGGCCTAATCTTTTACCGTGGCTACATCATAGAATGGGTGTTGGAAAATTTCGTTTTGTTACCCTTAAGTTAAAAATCTATCGCCATGCACCTAAAGTTTGTTTTGACAGTAGAATTTAAGAGCAAGGCCTTCTCTAGACTTAGTGTCTTACTGTCTAATGTAAATCTAACACTAAAAATTAATTATTTTTTTAAGTTAGTTTTTTTATAAAAATACATGTTTAAAAAGTTATTGTAATCAATATCAGTGTAGCAGTACAAAGACCATGTCAAAAATCAAAACTTAGCTTAATAGAAATAATTGAATAGAATTTTTTTATGCTGCAGTGGATAGATAATGCATATATGTGTACATTCGCTTTTCATTTGTGTTTTGGCAAAAACACAGTAGACGCTATTCACGTTTCTGGGAATCAGTTTAAAACCATTAATATTTACATCGTTCTATCATTCTAATTAGCGAATGGAAATTAGAATGCACGCATTTTACCTTGAATATAACACAGCACTTCTAAGAACTATCGAAAATATTTGTTACATGAAAATGAAATGTTTTGCGCTTGCAATGTTTTAGATTTTGCTTTTACTCTTGTCACTCTTGCGGTTTATACAATAATGCGATATATTTCCGACTATCAGGTTTTTTATACTTCCTAGACATATACCGTGATTTTAATCAGTGTAAACAATATTTTTTATGAAACATAGCCTATTTGGTATATAGTTAGTGGTCTATAAGTTTTTATTAAAATCGATTTAGTAGTTTTTGCATACGAGAGTAACAAATTTTTAATCATGCTCAGAATTTTGGTCGTAGTACATAGTTATAAATAGGGTATAAAGTTTAATAATTTATGGATCTAAGTTTAACCAGAGTGTAGTATTAAATAAAAGTGTATGTCTATTTAAATTTTGAGAAAAACGGTATTAATTTTTTATATCGATCGTGGTAAGACTTAATTGTCATTTATGTAGTGTACAAAGACTGTTAAATGCTCGTTATCAAATTAACCTTTCTACCATTTATAACATAATGTACTTAACATAAATATATTTCCTTGAGACATGCTTTCTTAGATATAAATTTGCTGCTAGAATATAGTTCATATGCTTTAGGATATGGGAACTTAGTAGTATAGGACTCTTTTTTTATTAACGTGGGG
The DNA here is from genome assembly GCA_014332785.1 of Antheraea mylitta. Lineage (NCBI taxonomy): Eukaryota > Metazoa > Arthropoda > Insecta > Lepidoptera > Saturniidae > Antheraea > Antheraea mylitta. Next base: position 1,624,801 of record JACEII010000039.1, on the reverse strand, counting down.
AAATCTCTACTTATATCCGGGGAGAAAATGGGTTATGTTCTACTCGTAGGGACTAAAACCCCACGGTACATTATCCGTCGCCTTACAGAAGTGGCCAGGGATCTGTCCTGCTATCTTACTGAGAACCGCCCCTGCGACAAACCTGGCAAGGTGGGCGCCAAACTTGGTCCTAATAGGGTGGCAAGCTGAGTACACAACTAGCCGCCTTCGCTCGTCAGCCGAACCTATGCAATGAGGAAACAGATTACTTATTGCTTATAGCACACAGTTATTTTATACCTCTCAAAGAACGAAAAAATATGCCATGATTTAAGTAAATATTCATTCTGTAGTTTAATATTTATCGTAATAATAAATGACATTTAATAAATAAGTCATAATGCACAAATTTATTAGTAGAGACATACGAGTATGTTGCTTGTGGTGCCTCGAGCTTAGCATACGATAGCTAGTTTTACTGGTGCAATTGGAGTTTCAATTATTTTCTTGAGATCCATTATCGTTAGTGTTGCTTAATGTAGAGTATAAGCGGTGGAAATTTTGGATGAATAAGATTATATTTCAGTACAAATTACTGATTCCGACGAATCCGATTCATGTAAATACAGTAAAATGTAAAAAAGATTTGGTAATATTGAATGCGGCCATAAATAGAATATGCTAATCAATTCTTTGAGAAATACTTTTAAGATTCATATGTGTAATACTTATAATAATTTTATTTATATGAATATTATCATCCTCTGTCATTTACAAATTCGTTTTTCTAAATTTAGAGCTTCTGCTATTTATAAATTTGTAGATAGGTAATGAAAAACAATAAATATTTTGTTTACCAACACAACAGTAATAGGAATGAGGGCAATGTACTGATGTAAGGAGGACGTTATTGTAATTCATTCTGTGCCAATTCTTCACTTGAACACAACTCATCTTAGGGCAACACGCATTATTTGGAACGATGAGAGACAGTTTTCATTTGCTGAAAACAATTTTTCTATCTAATTAAATGCTCTTTTATTTTATATTTTGTCACTTCAGATGAATTGGTACAATGATGATTATTGCATTTTTGCGTAGTGTTAATTTAAGCATGAATTACTAATTACAAAATTAATGCTGTGTGGCTCATAATGACAATGACCTGAGAAATATAAAGTCGCATGCGTTTCTGTCTTCCACAGGGCAAACATGGCTGGTATTATATGAAATTTTATAAAACGACGAGAAATGAAAAAACGAGTAATGACTGTTTTTTACATATTAAAAGACTGATGCTTACTCCTAACAGTTGAATAAATACTAGCAACTGAATTATTCATTCATCTTTAATTCCAACAAGATGTATTATTATATTGTAATAACGCTTTGTATTTAACCAATATATTCGTAAGGAAATAAAATTATAAGTTGAGTAATACATTATAATCATATAATGAATTCGTAAACCAGACTTACAACCATACAAACCATACAAAAAAATTATATAAGTTTTTAGAATGTTTGTGTGTTTATCGGTTTGCCTGTGCGTTTGTCTGCTAATTTTAAAAACGTATTTATATGCTGTTTTCACTAATGTATTGTGGCAAGCTTCCCATAACATTTAGTATCTGCGTAATTCTAATCGTTTCATCAACAAAATAAACAAAATATTAGATGTTATTCTAAGAATACGCTTCGGTCGATAGAGTTGAAATTTTATTATCTGTAATTTGTAAAACCATAAATGGATCTTTATACCAATACATAGTTAATCTCCTTATGTGGTAGAGCCACGCTGAAGCCATTACTGGTCTCAGCATGAATGGTTCGGCTCGCCCGGCGTACTACTATCTGACCCACAGAAAAACCGACGTGAAGTAACTAAGAGTGCTTGTATTGTTGCGTTTCGTTTGGTCAGTAATCAGCACCGGAGGCCCTCCCCCTCCCCTATATTCCTTTCTCTCACACCTTCACCCTCTAATACACAAGCTGGCAACATAATTGCGACTCTCCTGGTATTGCTAGTGTCTATGGACGGCGGTGATTACTTAACATCAGGTGACCCGCCGGTTCGTTTGCCTTTTTGTTATATAAAAAAAAGTTGAAAAACAATGCATGGTTTCGGAGTATGCCAATGTAAGTTGAACTGTTATCAGTATGGTCGAACAAATTAAATAGGGGTCAGATTGTTGGTTTTTGCTCGCGTTGGTCGGATTCTGTTTACCGATAAGCATGGCGATGCCAGTGTCGATGAACGTAGATTAGGATGCTAACAACAGAGTATTAACATCCGGTAAAGGGAAACATAGTGATACAGCCATACAATGGTGGTAGGGTCTTTTCTAAATCCGTCTGGCTAGTTTTCATCTTCAAGTTGAAAATCTGTCGATAACCACAGTCTCGACAATCTGTCGAGACCCTCTTGCCTCTAGTTTTATCGTGCTTAGATTCTATATGCACAATTATGATCACCCTATAACGTAAAAGAAATAACATTACAACAAGCGTAGCCGGGACGGGTCGCTAGTAGTATACAATTTTGTAAACATTATTCGTGTTCCGGTATTTTAACCGCCTTACGTTTGCACATCGCTTATTGTATACGGATATCCTTAATTACTTGGAGTTATTTACAGTTCATATTATGTATTCGCTTCCATTGCAGAGTTCTATGACGCAACTGAATTGATTTCAATCGAGAAAGTACTTGGTGTTAAAATGTTAGATACAGATATATTAATAATGTAATTATCTGTTTTTGAAATTGTAAATACAAAATGGCAGCTGAACGTCAATCGGTCAATTTTATCAGTACCTTTAATGATCTCCATACTGTCTTCTCTCTCTCACTTTTTATGTGTAATTTTCTTAAACTAATTTATCCATTTTTCGTACGATTTTTTAATTTTTTTTTTCACGTAAACCTAATCCTGATAATTATAAACACAATTAAAAAGAACTGACGTTCTGAAGCGATGCGTTGATAAACATTCGGCATTTGAGTTTTATTTGTACACATAATTAAAATAAAATTCGTTTTTGACGTTAAAACAACATAGGGCTATGACTTTTCGATGTGGAATCCTGCGTATATTGCTCTAGGCTACCTAGTTTTTAAACGTCATTTGTTATTTTCTTTTAATTAAAAGTCTATTTAAGGTATCACAATTCGGGCGAGTAACAGCTAGTAAGGAATAAATTCGTCTTATTCGGAAATATTTATACTTTTTTCGGTATATTTGGGGTATATATTAGTGAAGATGAACGGGGTAAAGAGTTTTTAACTGCACTGTCAATAACTGCGAAAACGCTGGTGTGTACTAGATAATTATTTTAACTTTATTCTTTTAATAAAATTAACATTGCTGGATTTTTTTTTTTATATCCTATTACCTACCTATTAGATAATAATTTTCTTTACATTCATGGTGTGTAGATGTTAATAAAATGATTTAATTTAATAGAAAAAACGAATTAGCATTGTCACTTTCAAATATAAATTTTGATTTAAGTGTAAAAGTTACATTTATGATACTGACACTTTATTTTGAGTTATTTTTATTTTAAACAAATGTCTAGTGCATTATGTCACTGAATATTTAATGAATTAGGTAAAGTATTACAAGAAAACCTGGTATTACCTTTTTATTAATACGAAGATTTATTTCTTTCCTTATAACTTGTCCAATATATAACCTAAAAGAAACTATATATTAAAATTCTCCCAAAGCATACACATCTGTTTTCAAAAAAGATTTATATATATAGATTAGACATATAGATTAGCGTATTCTTTCTGATGTTATATGCATTTATAATATGTAAGTATGGTGTTAGTGATAGGCGGATTAACGTTATGATAAATTTATTAGTTTTATACAAGCACATTAATAAAACACATAAACTGGAAATCATGAAGGTAAACATTACAGTCTTTACATCGTAATCATAACGTCCTACACATGACAAACAACTTTAAAATTATAATTATTCACGTTCATGACAGTATACAGTGGGGTAGCGACGCTTGAAAGGCGGGCGGCGCGGCGGTGTTACAGGGGGCGGGAGGGCGTTCCACGCTCACGGTACCGCACGCACCGCTTGTTTACGTTTTTTCAAGCCACGTTAAAACTAAAAATACTTTAGCATCCTGCCGTTTGAGGCTCACGCGATTGGTCAGAGCGAACGCAGGCAGCCAGGAGGACTCGGACTGGCGAACCCCCGCCGCACCTCACACCGATTGTATATGAAAGTATACGAAAGGCCAGACTCGTGAGGCAGCAGAAAATAACCCTGAACGCTGGAAACAACGAAGTTGCGGGCAGTCGTGTTGTGCGTCTCACAGTGTTAACTAGTGACATTAAACATGGTTCTGGATACTGAAGACTGGGTAGGTGTCCCCAGTAATGATAGGCTTTAATTTAATTTTTAATAAAAAAAAAACATATTTACTAAAATAACAAAAAAAAAGGAGTGAGGAGCTGTTAATTGAATGCTAACAGATTCTGTCATTACACACTAAACGTATTCGAATGCTTTTAGGACAGTTGACTGACAGCGATCGTGAGACGTTAGAATTTTCATTCTAACAACTAATTTTAAATAACTGCTCTTAACATGTTTATTTGGTTTACGTTTCAATAGTATGTAAAATAGTAATAATTGCTCATATTTTTAAAACAGTTTTTGTTGATATCTTCGACCTCTTTTCATTTCGTCTTAAAGATTGTAATTATAAATAAACACTATACACAAACCCATTTATATTAAACAAACATATAGACAATTAATCATAATAACACAAAATAACAATTAACATGAATAATATTAAAACAAAAATCATTATCTTTATAATTAATTATATAAAAATAATGTAAGATATAAAATAACTATACAGTTATAGTTCAACATTTGAACTTCTTGGTAGTCCGGTGAGGCTGTTAAGACCTTGCTAGGTCAATAGCGTAATCAATTCGAAAAAACAATTGAGCTTCTTATTAAAGTAGTATCGTAGATATTTACAGAACTAAATTGTTTAATACTAAAAAAAAAGATACAGAGTAGTTAGAATTCTAAGCTTATAAAATAGTATAGATACCTTTAAAAAATATTCTAACAACTTATACCATATATACTTTGATACTTTTACTTCAAAACTATACTTGTTTGTTAGACTGGTTAGACGCATGATGAATAATATCTTTCAATACATGATTATATTGTATATACCTATAAACTGGATGAAATATAAACCCCATTAATGCTACAGCATACATGCCGGCACCGAATCTCACCGAGACCGGGAATACGCAAGAACGAATCTATTTTTATTTCAATTGCACATAAAATATATTTATTATGCTTCACTAAAACACTCCCACGAGAAACCAGCCTCTACTGCATATACACTGGATAAATACATCTCTAGATTCATATAAATACACTTTAATGTATTTTATTGGATTTTTTTTTGGTATCTATTGGCAACTTAGTCAGATGTATTTCTTTATACCATTATTAGTTTTATTTTTAATTACGAAATAAACACAAGTTATTAAATAATCCGTCCTAATTTCCAGGCTGATGAGCTCCCACCAGAACAGATCGCCGGTAAGTGGATCACGTAAATAACTCTTTCTACTGTTATTGTTAATATTCTACAAACATATATTTTTAATCAAGTATAAATAATATGGTGTAATGTTTACATAAATAAGAGGAAACACGCAAGCTCAATATTGGCTTACAGCCAGCCGTACAATGGAGGTGACTCCATAAAAAAACGGCAAGGCACGCATTATAAATTAATTCTCAAAAATTTTGCGTGTGGGCTTCATAAAAGTCGTCTAAGAATAACTTTTCTAGAGGGCGTGGTTGCTGGAGGAAAATCAACTAAACTATTCTTAGACACGGTATTGAAATAGACACGAATTTTAAAATAGCCAAACATTTTACAAAAAAAATGTAAAAAAAATATAGCCAAAAACATTAAAGGATTAAATCTAAACAGGTTTTTCAAACATATAAATTATTTCAGTTTTTATTATAAAATCTCACGTTCTCATTATTTTATAGTAACTCATTAAATTTATTCGACGTTTACTGACACTTTAATTAAATTAAAATTGTTTTTAGTTTAGTTGTTGCTTAGTTTAAAATCTTTATATAAAACAATTACATATATTATACAGTTTTACATTTTGTATGTTCGTTATTCAGCATATATTGTTAACAAATGCTGGTAACTATAAATTGAAGGTATTAATTATCTTGTAAAGAATCTCGTGTCATTAAATCCTTTAAAATATACTCTCATTTTAATCTACTCCAAAATTAAACACGTACGTAGATAAAATTTATCGAAACTAATTTAATTATCTGTATCGCTGCCAAAACTCAAGTAACGGGTTGACGCAAAATGTGTAAAAATGACAGAAAATTAATCCTTTCGCTCAAATAATGACAGAATTTTGTCATAATAAAATCAGTCTGGCATATTTTTAATCTAGCCCAATGTTTTCTAAGAGAGATAGATATCAATTGAATTGAACATAACATGTATGAAATATACTTTTATATTACTTATATATTTATTACTAACGAGTCAGTCATAAATAATGGGGATATTTAAATCTATCTTTTGATCTCATTACATTATATAAATGTTTACCGCAAGTCGCTCGTGCTTCAAAAGTATATTTATTCTTCCAATAATAACATTTTTCAGCGAGCAACTGCTACAATGTACCCTAACTATGTTATCCCATATTGCGAAAGTGCACGAGATTTTGTTTATTCCGTGTTTCACGAAAGCCGTTTGGATGTTTGGGGTTGCGGCACATCATTATGTTAACCAGACTTTCGTAAATTGTCTGGATATGTTAATATTTTTATGTAGTTAATGTGGATACGACTCGGCAAATGCGAGACAGTTAGTCGCCTGCGGTGTACTAAGACCAGATCGGGCATACATCGCATATGATGATGTAGTGGTTTTATTGAATTTAATTTGGATTGATATTTTATTTATGATTAGTGAGTGAAATAGTACATGATTTTTAGTTATATCGTGTGTCAAACCACACCTTAAATTATTATTTTATCGTGTCATGTAAATATATGTGTATTTGAGATAACCATGTCCAACAGTGATTATTTAGTATCAAGTAATAATGCAGGGCGTAAATTTTATCACCTTCACATACGTGCACGCACACATGAAAGTGGAAGGGTTTTATTTTCCTTTTTCTTAACGAACTGAAAAAGTTTAGAAAAATTATCCGTCACAAAATATATGTAAGTATTGTTAAGGTATGAATGCTTGGTACATATATATATTTCAACTAGCTGTTACCCGCGGCTTCGCACGCGTTTTTTTAATATATTAAATAAATTTAAAATTGTGATTACACAGCTAGTGTAAATTACAATAATACTATTTCAAAAATATTTGTATCACACGCACATCATCTACTGTAACAGATAACGTGTACATTATGTATGTGAATATTAATAGTGTATCATCGAATGGGATGGGATTATGATCAGCCACATAACTGGAATTTTAAATTATATATCACCCTCAGTGCTTACACTATATAAGGAAATAATGAAAATATGAAGCTACACATTATTGAACAATATTAAATAAAACAGCTAATTAGTTACTTATTTGCCCGTAGAATTCCCGTTCAGATATTAGTTGTAGTCCGGTGAAGCTGTTAAGCGTAGTCATTTCTAAGAAGAAAAAAAGCATTCAAATAGGTCCAGTCGTTTCGGAGATTACCCGGAACAAATAAAAAAAAAAACAGACATATCGACAGAGTTAAAAAAAATTTCATGTTTGTATTGTATTGTTTGTTCATCACAGATTTTATTCACCAAAAATCATTTATTTTAATATAAATTACACTCACTTTACTTTTATAATACGTAATATATCACAAATAAAAAATTGGCAACAAAACTAATGTAGAATAGAGTTTTTTAAGAGTGTTTGACGGGATTTCAGTCTGTCAGGTAGTGGATTTTATATTTTTTTCATAATATTGTGTTACATGATTTTATATCGTGTAGAAATTGGTTGCGTATTATATAACATCGTTCGTTTACTTTGCATAAGTGAAATGAATGAAAAATAAAACCATGAAGCATTAATTCTATGGTCTTGAAGATTAAGAAGATAAAAAATTGCGTTATATTATGTAGAGGATTCGGCGCTTATACCTTTACATTAACTTGGACATAGAATAAAACTAACTATATTGACAACTTCAGAATTGGCTGTATGGATTAATTCCTTCGACTGTATTATTGGACGAATATTATTACTACTAAACTTTCTGAATAACAACACAAAATAAACTTAAGAAATGTTTGCGATATAAACGTAACACGTATAATTAAAAATAGAAAACAAAACTAACATAGAATAAACTTTTTGAATAGGAATACAAAATAAACCATGAAAATATTTTTAATAGAATGTTATCGCGTTATCATGGCAACGCGTATAATACTGACATTAACACGCAGCGGAAGCTTCCAAAGTAGCCCGATTTTGAGACATTCTTCATTAGTGCTCAGCTCCTTTTGGTTTTAACGTGATGATATTTAGCCTATAGCCATCCTCGATAAATGAGCTATCTAACACTAAAAGAAACTTTTAAATCGGATCTGTAGTTCTTGAGATCATAGCGTTCAACCAAACAAACAAACAAACAAACAAACAAACAAGCAAACAAACAAACTCTTCAGCTTTATATATTAGTAATAGATAACTCGTATAAGTATAAAATATGTACCTTAGGTTAGCTCAGATAGGTCGCGAATTGCACGCATCAGGCAATAACCCAAGCCGAGCTGTGCCGTGCATCCTTAAGCTAGTTGTCAAATAAAATCGGCTGAGTGCTTTAAGCACTCGCCTTAGTGGTCCAGTGAAGCTGATAAGACCTTGCTAGGGCAATAGCGTGTTCAGTTCGAAAAAAAAAACCGTAAATGTTAAGAATATAATGGGTACCTACTGTTATGCCCAGAACATGTGCTTTATATACAATACAAAAAAATTAGATTACCAATGTTTTCCGATTTAGTATACATGATTAAATCAGAACGTATGGTCACAATACACGTGGCTGCGCAAGCGGCACAGCACGGCTGCTGGCGGCGTGGCGCGGCGTGGCAACACGCTTGGACGATAGCCAATGTACCGTGGAAATCACACAGAGCGTGCTATATCATCATTGTTTAACCAAAATCGTATAACCAGTTTCCTAGAACTCTAGAGTATTGAAAACCATTGATAAATGTAAACACCGATTTATAAGTTTGCGACTGACACATATTTTATTGTGTAAAACCGCTGTATTACTAGATTTTGATTATAATCAATAATGTTATGATAAAGCTAATTTTATTAGTATTAAATTATAACTGTAAATACCAATATATAAACTTGTTATCTGAATTTTATGCGTAGTAAAATGTTTTTACTTGAATAATAAAAGCTCTTCAAAAGCAGCAGTAGAGATATAATTTTAACTCACCTTAGTTCGGATTCTATTTCAAATAATGAGAGCGTGATAAATTCAGCTCGATCTACATATTTTTATTCAAAGATCAGAGTCGATAACGAAGTACATTTTATGGTATCCAATTCAGTAGTGGTCTTTACGAATGCTATAAATGTAATTTCATAAGAGAAGAATTGTGGCGTCTTATGAAATTATCCATCGACAACACATAAGATTGGATTTTCAAAAATACTTTATTAATGCTCTTCTGACTTATATAATTTTGTAGGTGGTAGAGGCACGTTGAAGCTATTACCAATTTCAGCATGAATGGGTCCGCTCGTCCGGGGTAGTACCACCCGACTCACAGAAAACCGACGTGAAGTAACAGTGCTTGCATTTTTGCATTTCGTTCGGTTAGTGAAAGCGTCGGAGGCTCACCTCCCCCTTCCCCTCCCCTCTCATCTCCCCTTGCCCACATTCCCCAACCCTCTCACAGGCACCCAACGCACTTGCAACTCCCCTAGTGTTGGTAGTGCTTATGGATGGCGGTGATCATTTAACATCAGGTGATCCACCTGTCCGTTTGCCTGCTATACGATAAAAAAAGAAAGTAAATGAAGTTTAAGTGTTTGAATAGAACTCTATGAAAGTAATATGCAATATTATGTTTCTTCGCCTATCAGTTTAAAACATAGACAGTGTTATTATAAAAAAGTTAAATACGTATTGAATACTTGCTTTAAAGATGTTGTTTTAAATTCACCGCGTTCGCATAATGTTCGTCATCTTGCTCTTTCGCTTTGGTTAGGTTAGACTTGCGAAAAAAGGATAACGCGAACTTGCCTCGGGCGAGCGCGGTGCATTTAGTACTAAACCTTTTTAAAGCAAGTATTTAATACGTATTTAACTTTTTTGTAATAACACCGACATGGTCCATCAATAGACCAAAAATTCTATCAAGAATTTCATGAACACAAAGATTTGATTTATATACCTGTTCTCACTAGCAATTGTTAGTCTGCTATAAGACACGACACCCAGAAACATTGCCCTAAATCTTGTCTTACGTTCTTTACATCGAGGTACAGCCAATGATCTTTATCTTAGCAAGGATACACGGTGCATTGCTTATCTTTGCAAAATATATTATGTGGCACTTCTCTAACTGAATTCTATTTCATGTTTTCGTATAGTTCTGTTATTGAACGAAGTTTTATATTTTCTATACCAACAGATAACACTCGCCCGTACTATTTACAAGTATTAAATACAGACCCAAAAAAGACAAAGAATGTAGATCACAATAAATACAGCTAAACGCAAATTTACATGTTAATAATCCCACTATAAGACATGTATAAAATCTAGAATTGTGTTTTCTTCAGCATTTCAAATTATTTAACAATTTTAAAACTTTTTAGTATTCTATACGATTATCATTACATAGTGCGAAATAAAGTTCTCTGCCATGTCTGTCTGTGCGTTTGCGATAAACTCAAAAATTACGGAATGGAATATCATGCGGTTTTCTCCAGTACAGAGCGATTCATGAAGAAGGTTTAGGTATATAATTTGTCACGGTTTTTTTTATTATCAAGGCAGGGATAATGTCCGCCGGGCGGGCTAGTTGGAAATAAAATGTTTTCCTAAGCATACCCATAATGATAAACAGTCATGATTTGTTGCAAAGTGCCTCGTCCGTGTCTAAATGTGCGAAAATTAGAGACTCAGTTCTTATTTTCATTAAAATAAATCTAACATGTACGATACCATCTAGATAAATGGTGAAATCTAAAGAAATGGTTCATAAAACGAGATTACTACCGGTTTGGTCACTGGTTATTATTATGTAAAATGTAAAATAAAATTATTTTTTTTCTGTGATTGGCTATTGATAAAAATGGTAGTAATATAATCAAAAAAGTTTTTGTATTTTTATTTTTTGTTCTGTAGCACAGTGCCAGAATATTAAAACATACCTGAACATAAAGACACTGTTTTTTTCATTCTAAAGACCTTTTCCTAATACAAATCATTATTTTATGTTTTTTGTAGGTCTATTGATGTATTGTTTTAAGTAGATACATAATTTATATAAAGGTGTCTAATTAAAAATCAAAAATAAATCTAGCATTACCAGGCATTTTTTTTCTAAATAATATTTTTTTACACAAAAAAAAGCTACATCCAATTGGTTCAGTATCTTTTTGATATATGGTTTGATCTATTTTTGTACAGGTACGAGTAACGTGTTTAATTACAATGTATAAGTGTGAAATTAAAAATATATTAAAGAAATTGGGAGATTTAAATTAAAACTCTTCCAAAATTTTTGAGATATCACGCTTAAAATTTTTGTAACGAAAATATTGTATGAATTGTGTTTGTTGTAAAAATACCACATTTGAATGTTTCCTCTTGACTAAATTGACTAAATGCAAGGTGATATTCAAATTTGATTGTAAAAATTATCAAACCAACCAGAAATACCTCGTAATTAATGGTAATTATCATTAATTTTAACATCGAATTACACGAATGTTGCTTCTATTCGATTCAATAATTGGTGAAATGTGTAGTGTTTCGAATAATGTAGGCGGGTAACTAATTAATTAATAGTTAAGATCAAGAAAAAAATGCAATAAAATCCATGGAACTTTGAGACAACTGCCAAGAAATCCGATTAGAATTAAGAGCACGGCACTCGGGCAAAAATAAAATTCATGTTTTTAAACTATTTTTTGTTGCCAAAATATCACGAAACAGCTGCACGATGTTTAAAGTGTACTATCGCTATCATGAACAAATTTATTCGTGTGTTTTGTCGAAAAAGCTCAGGGCGATACGATGTCTTTGATAACAAATATCGAACTGAAATAAGACAATTTTACTACGGTTTCTATACACTTTTCAGGTTTTAGTGTTTGTCCACAGCATCACTTGGTATCAGATTATGTTGTGACCTAAGATTAAACTTAGGGGAGTATTAATTCCAGCTTCTAGAACACAACTTTCAGTAATCAACGACATTTTTTTAATTTGTGAGTGATAATCAGTCAAATGAGCATTAGAAATATTCTGTCAACAACTTTGTGTATCAAAATTTCCAGCTCATTGCATGGTTTAAAGTTAAATCGATCGGTACGATGTCTCTATAAATTACTATTGGACCATCATTTGTTTTAAACCGCTTAACATATTAACCCTTTAACTGCCACGCCATGTGATGATCGTGTTTCTTTTAGAACGCTACGGATTACTTTTTACATTTGTAAAAAGATCTAGTGCTACGCTCAACAATAAACATCGTGCCAAGGACATAACAAACAGTTGCAGGTCATATATATCCAACGTGGCAGTGTTTGGAATCACGTTTAATTTCTAGTTGTTTAAAATCAACTACTTTCCTCTGTAACATATTATAAGATGTAACAAAATTTATTTCTAATTTAAACGGCGAATATTATTACAGTTCGTGAATAACGGAGGACGGCATTTGCATCATTAAATTTTGCCTTGAATTTAATTGAAACGGTTATTAAGCGAACTTACGTCAGCCGCTTTCTTTAATCTTAAATAACTGCGCAAACTGAAGCCGATGAAATGTACTAATGTCTAACGGATGTGAATTTATTACTTGGCTGCGGTGAATAATACAAAAGATTAATTAAATTATGTATTGGAAATAGATAATATCCCATTTCCATGTATTATACCATTTGTAAATGGTAAGATTTTTATTAAATAAATTTACTGTATCATAATATACGAAACGTTTTATTTTTGCGTTCTTCATTATGAAGTTTAGGTGTATTTAGAACAGTAAATATTTTAGGGTGTAGTGCAAGTTAAGTATTGTTTTGAGAACATTAACCCAAAAAAAAAATATATGGTTTTCCCTGTTAAATATTTAAATATATAGATAAATTTGCCAAGATATTTAGACGTAACTGTAGATTGCACGATTAATGGTTCACTATTATGTAAACTAATACATAAGTATGTATAAGCCAAATCTATACAGCAGCAGTATGAATATATCGGTATATACGCCCACGCCATGACACATTTTCCACAGATTTATCTTTACTGAAGGAAATTACCTACGATGAAAATTTTATTACTGCCGTTTACTCATTTATGCAGCTTATTGCCGCGCTGAATAAATTTATATATCTAACCTATCTGTAGAGAGATATTTATTTCACGACACAATATTCAACCGTATTACTTTATATGTTTTTATTTATTTTTACTTTGGCGTTTTATATATACTCATGTAGATTTATCCGAAGAAAACACATAAGCTAGATCAGTTTTGGTTGCTAAGAAGAACCTATAAGTGTTTCGGCTAGTAGTGCCTAGAGAAGCAATAGAAAACATTCTGCCATCGAGCTATAATTTCATTAAACTCATTTTTTACGGAAACCTCAGACTCTTTGTAGGCTATGAACTTATACTAATCGATCGACGTAGTGTTCCAACTATATAATTGAGATATGAAGAATACAGTTTTAGATACCTTACTTTCAGAAAGTTAGCTTTCTTATTTATCTCAAATGTTACATATATAATTTCAGTAATAAATAACTGTGACTGTATCGAAGTTGAGACATAAAATCATTACTAAAAAACAAATTAAATACACTACATTTTTAAAGTGAACTAAAGAGAAAGAAAAAGGTTCTTTTGCGTTTATTTCACAAACATGATATACTTATTTAATATTATGTTATTTATAAATGTTTTCTTTTTTTAGTCTTTACTGTGTGTAATTTAGAGAAATCAATCATTATCATCACAAACTTCAAGTCGTGAATTATGTTAAAAAAACAAAAGCGAATTAATAAAACTTTAGTAAAATAGTAGGTTGATCGAAACCCATTGATTACAAGTTTGTGTTTATATTATTAATTATTGTTGACCTAGAAATAGCGAAATAAAATCCACGCGGTGGATGGGTCTCTCTGGTGCACCACGTCTCACATTGGTGCACAGAAATAACTGCATTGCTCAATACGTATATATTTGCATTAACTGCAACTCAGTACGTTGAACTGCTCTCTTGAACCGACGGGCATACACCTAACGATCAGTTTATCCCCTTTTATTGCCCGTGCTACACTACAATTCCCGGTTCACTCGTAGTTTAGCAAATATTCAAAAAGTCCATTATTTTCTCACCTGCATTTAATAATAATGAGCGGAGTAAACGTCGAGGGTATTTAAGTTTTATTTAAATTAGTGTTGATTACATAACGATCCCGGATTGAATAGTCAAAATAGTTATTTCTTATTCTAGTCCTTCGCAAGGCGTTCGATGGCTTCGACCACAACCGCTCAGGCAGCATCCCCTGTGACTTCGTCGCTGATATCCTCAGGATGATGGGGCAGCCATTCAACAAGAAAATCCTAGAAGAGCTGATCGAGGAGGTCGATGCCGACAGTGAGTACTCCGAAAGTTATTCTGTTACACTGCACTTTCACTTCACATTCAAATACAGAATAATTGTTAGAACTAGTCTTTTCTCTAAAAATCTAACTCTAAAGAGAAACGTTGTAGTGCGTATAGTTTAATTAGAAACGTTTCCACATTTCAGAGTCCGGACGTCTTGAGTTTCCCGAGTTCGTGACGCTGGCCGCAAAGTTCATCGTTGAAGAGGACGCTGAGGCCATGCAGAAGGAACTCAGGGAGGCATTCAGATTGTACGACAAGGAAGGCAAGTTTTTCTACAAGATATCGAAACTACTACCGAGTTTAATATTTTGTAAATGGAATGATTATGCGAAGTTAAAATTGCAATTTTATCCAAAACCATTTCTATTGTAATAAGTGCTTCTTTTAAAAATTTAAACGTCTATTCTAATCTGAGAATAATATGAAATGCTTTATTTTTACTTTCTAACTGAATATAAAAATATCAATTTTCATAAAACTAAGTTCAAAAATGACGAATTTCCATATAAATTTTCAACCCCTTTTCACTACCTTAGGAATTGAATTTACAAAATTAAGGTAGAATTCTGAAATTGACACTATAGTGTAAAGGGAATATGTATACAATTTCTTACGGTCCTAGCCACAGTATTTTAGGCTGTATGCTTTAATCATTCAGTTATTTTTTATACGCAATACATTACTTCAAACCATTAGGTGATTGCTATAAAGTATTGTATAATTTTGTTCTAAACATTAATGAAGAAATCGATTCATTGATTATTTCCGATGTTGCAGGCAACGGTTACATTCCCACCTCAAGCTTGCGTGAAATTTTGCGCGAGCTGGATGAGCAGCTTACAGATGACGAGCTCGACGGCCTCATTCAGGAAATTGATACCGACGGCAGCGGTACTGTGGACTTCGATGGTAAGAATATTGCCTATTTAAATTTAACAATATGTAGAACTTGCTTTAAAAGTTCGCTTTTTGTTTCTAATAAAAAGCATTATTTTTTTTCCTACTGAATTAAAAAAGGACATATTTAGTAGTTTATTTTGGAGTAAATTATTTACAATTCATTTCAAATAATTCTGTTTCAGAGTTCATGGAGATGATGACAGGAGAATAAATATATTTTTATGTATTTCTTTATTTAATATTTAATTTAAGTTACTCTACATTTCGGTACTTCAACCTTTCGATTCTTGGAAATATATTTATATTATCAGATTATAAGTTAAAAGCAGAATCTAAATATATCATTTATAATTCACTTTTCAAGTATTATGTATGTATTGTACAAAATATTATTTAGTCCATGTTTAATTGATGTGTGTGGTTGAGTAATGTTTATATCTACTTATTAAATAAATCTCTTATTCTACTGTCTATTTTCTTAATGTAATTTGCAGTGAATCCTATCCTCGTAGCCTCTGTAATGTTTAAACTCTCAAATATATATATTATAATTTATTTACGAGGGACACCAACACACACAACGTTCATTTGTTTGTACTCGCATGGCCATCGTGATTACACAGATTTATATATGGCCAGTACACTACAGTAATGTGAGACGGTACAGATATAGGAGTTTAAAAATAATTTACGTTATAATAATTCTCTCAGAAATATAAATTTAAATTCGTGAAGTCTTTACGTTACAGATGAATATACCGTTTTTAAAGGCGGACCAAATTGTCCTAGATAATTTTGATGACACAAAGATTTCATGATTTGGCCAGCGTCCAGGAGTTAGTAATGACACAATTCAAGATAGAATTAAACTAGAATAGAATCCCGGTGAAATTAGATTACACAATAAATAAAACTATAGTGATGTAGTTGAATTACATTTATTTATTACATATAACTTTGTTCGTTGAATAGTTTGATCGTGTTTAAGAAATATTATAACCACTACAAAACATCACAAATACATTTGAGTGATTACGAGAAGTTAATCTCATAACCTAGAATTTCTGATTACAAATTTGTTTTATCAGTATAAATAAAGTTTCGATACAGTTTTTTTTGTAGGTACCTAATTTAACATAAATACGTAATAGTGGTAGACAGAACGATTTTTATATGGAAAATTATTTTCTTTTAGCCTTTTTGTAACAATAATAAAACTATTCAGTGATTGCTACTGATCGTAAGTCAATTAAAAAAAAAAGACTGTATTTGTAAAATAAAAAAAATCATGAATATATTAAATGAATTATTTAGAACTATAGATTAAATAAATATTGAATGAGTATAGAATAGACAACATATTACTACTATATATAAATGTTTTCGCAATTGAAGGGTAATCAACTATACATAGAACTTATGTTTACAACATATTGTATGTATACCAAATTAAACTCTTAAATAATTTAAAAAGCCTACATAAAACGTAGACCTCGCTTAATAATACGGAGTTTAGTAAATAATAAGTAAGGACATACAATTAGCATGTTGAATAAATAATATTCAAATAAATTATAGTCAAGAGAGAATAATTACAGTTCAGCATTTTATCATGGAATGCATCTGATATAAGATAAAATATAGAAAGATAATAATACATTAATTAAAGCAATCTATATACAGAATAGTCGAGAGTACAAATAGACATCTTCATGAAGAGTAGTACACTAAGTAGAATTAATGTTAGTTAATACAACTTTTCATAATTAACTAGTTGACCAAATGAAAAGCAAGTGATTTGCAAAACAGTATCACATTGAATTGGAAGTTTGAACCGTTTGTATTGGTACTATAAAAGTATACATTAAAATAATTCCAAAGAACTCATCAGAGCATTTAACTAACGATATGCCGGTAAGGCCCTGTCACTCGGTAGGAATCAATTACGGGTTTTAGTGAGAGCACTCACTGGACACTGTTGTCTTAAAAAGCACTTGTACAATATCGGTGTCCAGAGCACAAAAGAGTGCAGATTCTGTGATAGTGCAGATGAGACCCCCAAACACCTCTTGTGTGAATGTGATCCACTGAAGCCTACACAAAACCGGATTCTGGGAAAGCATATATTACTTTCGGATGAGGTACAGATGCTCTCAACCAAAACAGTCCTGCAGTTTTTAAATGCTATAGGACTAGGCGGGGAATTTTAGTAATATGGGACGATCACAATAGATCAGTATTGGTCGCAGGACTAAGGCCTGCATTGCCCCTTTTTCCAGAATAAAAAAAATACATTAAAATAAATAATTAACATAATAATCCTTATTTAACATACATCGAAGTCAATATTAAATTCATTGGTAACGTACCTACAACTAATTTTAACATAGTTTTTATTGTAAACTTCATTTTTAAGTCATAACATATTTGATGGATGCTCTTACATCGCACGATTCTTTAGCTTCTTGGCTTCGGATAGCTAGATTTATCTAAGACTTTTGTAAACTACCTACAGATGAGATCTCAATTTGAACTATGTTTTACAAAACGTTCTTCCGCCTGAAATCGTATTCAAACCTAATAATTATCACATGAATAAAAACGTTTAGTATAAGACCGTTATAAGCTACTAAATATAATTTGAAAATAGCATATTTACCAACCACATAAAATAAAACCAGCTTACGTAAATACTCATTTAGTCTCGATTTCTTTTACTTTATATAAGTAATATTCTTACAGGGTGTAAGCTGGCCGATACATGCGAGGCAATAGCGAGCTAACTTGATCATATTTATAATATTATATTCTCATTTACCTAACTAAAAGTAGTTTTATGAATACTGCTTGATTAGATAGATCTTCATTCCTTATATAGCTGGTAGCGCCTTTCAGATGCAACCCACGTACAGTCCAGTTGCGAGTTCTTATAACACTGTGAAACAGAAATTGCTAAGTAGGTATTGTACATGATTTTGGTATGGAAGATGATATCATGCGTCATCATTTTAAATAGGCATTTCACGTTTATAAATTTAGAATCATAAAAATAAAAACGTATTAACAAAATTATTAAAAGTATTATATAATGAATTTATTTATTTGACCTCACAATTACATTCTTCTTCTTCTTTTTCTTGTTTTGGCTCCGCAGAAGCACTTGACAGTTAAAGTTTTGGTTTCAATGGACGTTACAATACAATTATATTACAAGCGTCGTATGATTATTTCAATATTCTAAAGAAAGTATACATTTTATAGAACAGTAAATTTACAGTGCAAATTAATGTGAGGACTGGAGTCTGAAGTAGGTTCAAAGACCTAAACTACAAATCTCCTGACTTTTGTTCTCTAGAATGGGGCTCTATTCTTATTACTTTAGCTAGAAACAATAAACCTATCAATAAGGGTCGTATGAAACTATAGATAATAGATTTTCAGTATTTTTGTATGGAAATAACAATTATGAATAATGAGTTTTGCTTTGTGGTTAGTTAAATGATAAATTTGCAAAAAAGAATTAATCTGGTTGTATATATGAGGACTAAAAAAATAGAAAAATTTATGTGAAAATTGTAGACGAAGTGAAATCGTCTTACATACATGATTCTTGCGTTCCTCCGACGTACTAACTGACCGAACGAAACGCAACAATGCGAGCACTGTTACTCTTTGTCGGTGTTTCTTTGAGAGGGTGGTAGTACCGGGGGCGAGTCGACCCATTCATGCCAAAACTAGTTATAGCTTCAGCGTGGTTCTACCACCTACAAAAACGTGTTCCAAAATGATAAAGACGCCAAACCTAGAGGGAACTAGTCTTAGCAGCTGTCAGAATACACTAACAGATGCTTAGCGATAGATTTTCAACTTAAGGGTGATAGCTAGCCAGGCGAACTTAGAAAAATCCCCGATCACCATGCTATGTTTTCATCACATTTTTTTTTGCTTCACCGGAACGTTGAACTCTGTTGTAAGGATTCGAACCTACGTCTATCGACGCTGTGTATAAACACGCTATCAACTAAGCCATAATAATAGGTGTAAAGTTTTATAAAATAACAACACTCACCTCACATTTTCGCACTGGCAGGTTTGACTAGTATAGTGTTGCCGCATATGATTTAATGCAATATAGGTGGCGGTGGCCGAGCTCGATTCGGCTTATTCGGTTTAGTTACAGTACTCAAGTCCATTAGATTCTCATCCTTATTCTTATTACTACGACTTGGACCTTTACGAGCGCGACTCAGCCACGGCGGCGCAGGGCCCTCGCACCACGCCGTCCTCGCCCACTTCTTCGGCTCTGCGCCCAGTCTTGTGCATTCTCGGGCGTATGCTCTGTACGCAGCGCAATGGCACCGTGTACCCGAACAACTGCGAGCGTCCAACTCACAAGCTTCTTGATAAGGGTGAGGGTTCACCTTTGCTCCGCATTCTGTAAATGCCTCGTATCGGACGAACCCTCGGCACAAACGCCGCGCTTTAGTCAGCTTCGATTGCCGCAATGGTGTATTCATTCGGTGCTTTTGTCGCCGCGTACAAGCTTTCGGACCACCGACTCGCCAAGATGACCCGAACCTCCACGTATCGTTTACGAGCTTTCCATCCCGGGCTTTCATATCATCCCTAGCGACAGAATTAAAATTTCCACATAAGCCGCACAGTTTCCCTTTATACGCACTCGACACCGTTACTTCCAAGAAACCGTCGCCGTCCCATAACATTTGTACGCCTATCTCTGACTTTAACATAACGGATCCATTGCTTCGCATAATTTCCGCAACTCCAATTACTTTATGTGGAAGAGATACTCTACGCCCGTTTACTTTTATACGCATTCGCTTTCCCATGTTAATTTTGGTTGCACCAATATGAAGCGTTGCCGTACGAGTCCATGATGAATGTGAAGTATTTCTGGCATCATTTGAAATCCGAATGGAAAAACTACCATTTACGCAATCTGAAGCCAGTTGGTATTTGCATGATCCCTGAAAACTGTAAAATTTTCCATCGAAAGTCTTATAGTGAGGGTCTCCAAATACTGTGCAAATGCCGTCAATATCGATGCACTTCGCGCAACATTGCCCTGGTAATTTCCGAAGTACTTGGTCCGGAAGACAGCTTATACCAGGACATGTTTCCATAGCACACCAAGGTTCACCACCGTGACATTCACATGACTTGCAAGCATCTAGCTGCCATATTTCTCCATCCTGAAACAGTAGATTATCATTTTTATCCAACCAAAAGAATAGTGTGTCTAGAGATATTGCATTGTTTATGCGAAATATTTTTATATGATTAAGCAGTTATGAAGTATTTCATATAGCATATTAAAAGAAACTTGATCTAGTAAAATATATCTAACAACATTGAACATACACCAACAAGCCAGTCAAATGTATGGAATATTGCCTGCTATACAAAGACTAGCCTTACGTAACAAGTTGTTTTAAATAATACTAGGTATGCTCAAGCCAGCCTCTTCTAGTAAATTATTTTGAACATTATCCGAGACGGAAGAATCTAGCCTGACTTACATAGTCCATTTTATTATTCTGTCCTCAGTTGGTAGTTTGTTTCAATTTATCAACGCTCCGTTCACACAGTTTCAATGTAATTAACACATAGGTATAGTAGGTATAAAAGGCATTCTAAACCATAGCCCACCTGATAAGTTTTTTGTCCGATAATGCAAGCTGCTTTAGCCTGCTCGATTTGTGGGCATTCTGGACAGCATTTTCCTGGGGCCGGTGGTGACGCTCGCGCTCCACAAGTAAGGACCGGACAAGTTTGCCGCGTACAAACAGCTGTACCGTTCATGCAAGTACAGTCTGTGCATGGATCCACCCGGAATGGACTCAAATGTCTGTGATATTCCTTGCCAATGATACAAGGTTTCCAAGCGATATTTCCTGAAACTGATCAAAGAGACGAATTAAGACTAAAGTAACAAATAGATCCTATTTTAGATTAACAAAACATATAGACAAATAATAGAAAGTAAACATTTTACTACTTTCCTGCTTTCTCTCTCTGGTATTCTCCTATGCTCTAACCCGTTATAAGATTTTAATGTAATTAGCTACTTTATGGCTGTGTTCATAGTTAACCTGCCTTGTAGTAACACTATAAACGTGAGTAAAGCCAACAGCTAATATTACTCCTAAAAGATATTTATAAGCTTGACTAAATTTGATATAACTTGATATTTCTCACAAGAATTCCAACATATCCAAATTCCAAGAAAACAGAGATACGATAGAAATGAAACTTTTTTTATTTCATTGTAATTAAAAATTGAAACCAAAGGGAACGTCACGCGGTGTTCTCGGACTGTTACCCATCTAAGTACTGGTCACTCCCTACGTGGCTTAACTTCGGTGATCGGACGAGAACCGGTGCTTTCAACACTTTATCCGAACAAGTGTTTACTCCACCATTTTTCGTCACACAAAAAGGTTGCGGATCAGAGTTTCAAAGCAAAAGCATATGCGTTTAGAATACTTTGTATTATTAATAGGCTAAATCAAACCTAAATCAATATTCATATCCAAAGTTCACAATGACAGTTGCATCTCAAGTACTGCTAATTGTGTATAAAACCATAACATACATACACCATACAAAAGCCATGTATAAAGGAATGCAATGATTTAAAAAATTTCAAGATGGTAGAGCCACACTGAAGCTATTATAAGTTTTAACATGAATAGGTCGGCGCGACCGGAGTATACCACCCTCTCACAGAAAACCGACGTGAAGTAACAGTTATTGCGTTGTTGCATTTCGTTCGGTCAGTGAGAGCGCCGGAGGCCCATTTCCATCCTCTTTCCTCTCCTCTTCTCTCCCCCTTCCCTCTCCTATCCTCATGGCCCATTTCTTCAATCCCCCTAAACGCGGGCTCGCAACGCAGTAGCGACTCCTCTGGTGTTGCTAGTGTCTATAGACGGCGGTAATCGTTTAACATTAGGTGACCCATCAGTTCGTTTGCCTCCTATATGACATAATTAAAAAAATGCAACTATTCAATATAAGTATTTATTGAGATTATACTACTTACTAGGAAGTATTTTTTCAGAGGTAGGATG
This sequence comes from Antheraea mylitta, assembly GCA_014332785.1. NCBI lineage: Eukaryota > Metazoa > Arthropoda > Insecta > Lepidoptera > Saturniidae > Antheraea > Antheraea mylitta. Next base: position 1,601,855 of record JACEII010000039.1, on the reverse strand, counting down.
CGTACACCTAGGACAGCATTCCCCTGTCGGAGTGTACTGTTGAGAGTGGGCACAGGGAAGAACAGGACATGCCCGTTTGGCACAGGAAAGTGAGCCGTGTACGCACCGACATGACAGACAGGGCTCTTCAGGAATCCGTACATCGCGACCCTCCCACACTCGTTGCCCGTTGATCACACACTCTAGAAAAGTTTAAAAAATCTGCGTTAATCATTTTTAGACATTAATTCTTAATCAACTCATCCTATGTCTGTAAAATTGGCATACAAAGATTTCGGAATCGTAAAACAAAGATAAGTTCTAATATTCAAATCAATAGTTCTGGAGCTCCTAAAATTTAGAAAAATAGTTCTGCATATTAAAGAACCCATAAGGGCATGCAGAACTATTGATCAGATTGCAAAGAACTCCCAGAACTATTGTAATGGAGCCCCGAACTCAGAGTTGATCAGAAATCGAAAGATTATTTTTTTGCATTCTTACACATATATGGTGTGATTTTCAATGGACTGCCACGGCATTAATTATGCAGAAGTAATTCTCATATTGCAAGGAACTCAATCGGCTGAGTGCCTTCAGTATTCGCCTCAGTAGTTCGGTGAAGCTGTAAAGACCTTTCCAGGTCAAAAGTGTTTACATTTCGAAAAAAAAAAAAATAAAGAACTCCAGAATTTTTGTAATGAAGCCCAGAACTCCTTAGAGTTAATCAAAAATCAAAAGTTTATATTTTTGCATTCTTAAACGTAGGGGAGAGTAGGGTAATTGAGAACGGCGGGTAATTGGGAACAGTTACATAAATAGTACATCTCGCCATACCACACTGTTGCGAACCTATTCTACAGCTGAATACAAAGCCATCTTCCGTATGCGAAAGTGGGATTGAAAGGACGCAATAGTTTTTTCACCGTAAGTCAAACAATTATTTTAGTATTTTTGATATAATTTTTGTCATCACTTATAACACATGTAAGTATCATATTTTTGAGTTCAAAGGTATTGTGTTTTCGCTCGTATCATACACACAGTATCTGTTTTCAAATGCAACATAGATTGAAGGTAATAAAAAATGCTTTTGTGAGTGGCGGCAATTTTTATGTATATTGACTGATTCGGGTAATTGGGAACGGCATTAGGTGAGTAATTTGGAACGTTCCCAATTATCCCTTATCCTCCTAATTACCCTTAGTACTGCTGGTTGATTGTGTAAAAATATTTAAACTTTACAAATTATTTCAGATGCCTCGTAAGAAAGATCGATCAAACCTCTTTCTTAAATACCTCATATCATTTCCATTTCCCTCACGGGATGATCTCAATTACCCCATAGGGTATCGGGTAAACAGGAACGGCAATGTTTTTTGTTTTAGTTTATATTTTTATTAAAACGTAAATTTAAAATAACGTCTTATGACTACTAAATACATAGATAACTAAAGTTCATGTAGCAACAAAATTTAATTAAGTTTATAACTTTTTTCTATTATTTTTCAGCGTTTGAAGTTAAGTGTTCCCAATTCCCCCACTCTCCCCTATATGGTTTGATTTCTCATATTACAAAGAACTCCAAAACTATTGTAAAAGAGCCCAGAACTCCTCTGACACGACCTTTGTGTGCTGCGTGAAGTTGGCACTCCAATATGGTCTTTAATATGCATAACTATTTTTCTAAATTTCTGGAACTCCAGAACTTTTGATTTGTATATCAGAACTCATCTTTGGTTCACGATTCCGATATCTTTGTATGCCAACTTCACAGACATACTCATCCTCCATTATTTTTATTGCTATAGTGATATTCAACGACATATTAAGCTTTACCTGTGTGTTAATGTGTGAGTTCATTTCAAAATACTTTTGAAATATTTCAAAGGTAAAAGATACGATATAAAAGCCTCACATAAATAAAAAAAAAAACAGACAAGATGACTCACCGAGTGACAAACGAATTCCATTAAAGGTTAAAACAAAAATAAAAGCTATTGTTTGCCAACTGGAAACGATGCTTCTGGCGGCAAACTAAAGCGCAATGACCATAAATTAGTAAGGGAAAACGATGAATCAATCAAGAAACTAATGAATGATACCGTGTTGTGGATGGCCGCACACGGCGTGCCTACCGCTGTGTCCGACCACCTATAGGGATCCCATACTTTAATGACAGGTTTGTCATCAACAGTTATCGAACAATAATCTAGCGGCCTCAACAATAACACGTATATTAATATTAATTAGGATTAACAGACCGGCAGTTTATTTATTCTTATAACTTCCTACTTGACTAGGTGGTAGAGCCACGCTGAAGCTATTATTGGTTTCAACATGAATTGGTCGGTTCGCCTGGGGTAGTATTACCCTCTCACAGAAAACCGACGTGAAGTAAGAATGCTTGTATTGTTGCCTTTCGTTCGGTCAGTGAGAGCACGGGAGGCCCACCTCTCCTCACCTTTCCCCTCTCCTATTCCCTTCCTTCCCTCTCCCCCAACACAGGTTCGTAAGGCACTTGCAACTCCCCTAGTGTTGCTAGTGTCTATCTATGGACGGCGGTGATCATTTAACATGAGGTGACCCACCTTTTCGTTTGCCTCATATAATATAAGAAAGATTATATGATTAATTTAATATACATTATTTATAAATTAATTTGTTAGTACTATGTTAAGTAAATGAATTTTATTCATGTCTCAAAAGCTGACCACCGTCTCATCGATGCGGCATATGTAATGTAGCAACGGGCAGTAAGAACAACCGTCTGTCGTAAAACTACACAAAGTAGGCTGTCCTTTTGTGGTCAAACAATTAAGTATTCATTGTCAGTACGAGCCGTTCATATTCGAATGAGCGATGCGCTTTGTCATAGAATAATCATAAACCCGACTAGCATTCAGTTGCTATAAGAAAATAACATTCATATTGAGTTCTATAATCGACGTAAGTTGTTTACCTACTTTAGTAAGTGAGCATAAAGTTTATTTTCAATGTTGAATCACAATCACGGTGACAATAGTTTTAACTATCGTTGACAACAATATTTGTATTGAGTACAACAGTATTAGGTTTCTCTCGACGGTTCCTTAAAATAAATTTTAGTTATGCAATGTTTGATATTACAAAGGACATATGATCAGCATGAGAAATAGTGAAATGGCTAAAGAATCAAGCAAACATAGTTAATAGTAAGATTACTAAGCTTTTGTATTTTGAATTTTAGAATAAACAACATTTATTCTACTCTTACAAAATTATAACGGGTTTGTAACTATCATTTTACGAATAACGAATAACTTACGAACTAACATTTTATACGTTTGTTGAAAAATTTGCAGAGTGGTCCTTAGAAATTCGGATTAAATTTTCTAGATCACCACCCGCGAGGATATTTTCGTTTTTTTTTCGTAACGTAAGAGAGATACAGAAAAATATTATTTAGACGTTTTATGCGTCCAGTAAGATTTACTGAGTTTATAAAACTCTATACCATTGTGATGTACATAAAACATTTCATAAAATCACATCACGCATTGCGCGCACATCACAAGCTAATTATTTCAATTTCTTATGTCGCCGTCGCAGGCATACCTAATAACGCACAGTTCACAAAACGCCACATGAATTTAGATTAGACCGGTTTTTTTTCGCTGTAGCATCTCATACTAATGTCCTGAGAAATGAGCCGTCTTATTTAAAAAATAACGACGTTGTCTACATGAAAAAATTTAAATACCTAATACGATTGATTTTTGTTCATCATTTATTTTAGATTAACAATGGTCTGTTGATACAACTAAAAATAATAATCATTCGAATATAAATAAAGCACTTAATTTTCTGTTGCCATCGTTAAACAAACAGAGGATTCGCCTCGACGTTCCCACAACCACGCGGACGTCGGCCGCTTTGACCGGCAGACAAAAATCTTCCTCAGCCTTTTAAGTAGGTTGTTAACTTTTTGATTTATGTTCAATAATAGAGATGAAACGCCATGGGAGTCTGCGCCCACCGAAATAATATAATTTAGAGGAACCCCGGGACGATATAATAAGCGCCTATCTGTTCTTTAATAATAATTATTGGAAGAAAGAGGGTTTTAGCGCAATGAATGTTTTAGTGATCTACAATTCAATTTAGAAGGATTATTCATTCATATACGGAGAAAGAATTCGAGACTAAAGTTTTCATTAGCAGTATAAGATTCAACCAATCAAACTTTTGTAATCACATCTTCGCGGTCCATCAGATATTTTATGGCAAGTAAACTTAAGAAACGTTTATTTGCTCAATAAAAACGAAGTATAATTACACTCTGGCGCCATCGATATGTACACTGCATAGAGTACAGCCACCGCCTATGTACAAAAATCTTACTTGCATAACCTTCAAATGCGAAAGGTATATTTTTATATTAATGTATTGAAATATAGACGATTAAATTGCTACGTTGTTTTATGTACTTAATAATCTTCACGTGCTTCGTATGTAGCGACACAGATTATATTAAGGAGACAATAGGGCAAACATTGTCTGGTGGAATGCCACTATGTAATAATTCTCGTGTAGTATCATCTATGGATGGTATTGTCATAAATAAATGTAGGACTTTACTAAAACACATAGTTATTGAATACAAAACAACGAATACCTTGTTTAATTTAAGAAGATTGGAACGTATTACGTATAATTAAACGATAATTTTGAATTTATTATAAAAAAGGGACCGATGTTACAGTATAGTTAGATTAAAATAGTAAAAATGTGTGTGTACTTATGTACACGTGTTAGAAGTTATACTTCAACAAGATGAAAATCTTTTCAAAAATTTTATCTTTCGCCTAATTCTACGTTTGTAGAAAAAACGACACTAACAATAGAAAAAAGGCATTTAATACATTGAAAGTTTTAATACAAAGAAATACAAACAAAATGTTGACTATAGCTAGCTTCAGGGTGTCGGTTTTTCGTGACGGTGTGCGCGCGCATCTTAAAAATTTACTCTCATCATTTTTGCCTAACGCGCCAAAGAAGTATAACTTCAATAAACTTTATTAAAGTACTTATTTTTGTATAAAAAAAGAAAATCATTTTTGTTAGGTTGAATCTGTTCAATCATCACCGTTAAATGATTAAGCAAGGTCATGGAGGTGCAGGGGATCTCTTGATCTCATACCGCTTAGCGACTCACTGGTAATTAATGAATTATAAATATAAGCAATAAAACGATAGTTTGGAATGTGGCGGCATAATCAAAGCTATTCCAAGTCATCAGGTAATTACCATTATTGTTATGGAATTTAATAAACTTGTTAGGCTTTGGAAGCGGAGATAAATTGGCTGTCGTTATGGTTTTATTGAGTTCGCAAGGCTTTTGTTTGTTTTCGTAAGGGTATTTGTGGTTATTGTTTTTTGCCGCGAACGCGTCTGGGTGGGCGCGCTCCGAGACACCGCTGCGCCATGCCCACGCTTCAAATTATTATATTCAAGGAATACCTTGCGTTGTGGAATGAAGATTTAATTAATCAGCTTATATTTGTATTTCTAAATAAAGATGTTATTATATTAAAGTTCATTTTTGAATAATATGTACAAGGATAATATTAATGTATGTTTTAGTGTAATGTATGTTAATGTGTGTCGTTGTATTATTACATTTTTGGTAAGTAATTAAATATACTAACCATCACATACGGGACAGTTGTAATGCGTGTGTCGTTGGTGTTTAGGGCGATCACACGGCGCGTAGCATTCAGGCCTCGATATAGTGACGACTCCAGCTTCACAACGTAGTACTTTTCCATCCTCATTCCATTCACTATGAGAAGCATATTCGGTTCCATTATACCAGCATCCTTTGCATCGCGCACAGCAACCCTCGCGAGGCATCACAACAGCACAGTCATCCATCTGCCCGCACTCTTCTGCTCCAGTCCGACACTCTACGAAGCCGTTCTGTAAAAAATACATGACATTTATTGAGACTCCAGCCTTACAAACGGATAGACCAGATGCGCTACGCAGATAACAATTTTGCAATGTATTTAGAATGTAAAGATGCAGTTAATTCTATTTAAATTTCTAGCTCGTACGTAGCCAGACAGGCCAATTTAAACTAAGTCTGTGAGTTTTTTGTTTTACGCTAACCCGTGAGCTGTAATGATAAATTTCCATAAAACATGCCTAAATCTCCGTTTTCTGACGATAAAGCTAACTGCGTTCGTATTGATCGAAACGTATTGAATTTAAATAAATGTGATACATAATGTATCGTATATAGTTCCATATAGCTCAAATTTATAGTGTTTTATTAATATTAATAAAAGTTTAATTCTAATGTGAACAATTAAAAATAAGTGTGCTCTAAATTTAACAAAAAATGTAAAATCGACTTCAAAAATCAAGTGCAAAAAATGTACTAGGACGTCTTTGACTATAGTTAGGTACCTACCTAATCTTAGATTGTCATATACCTGATTTATACATACTAATATTATAAAGAAGTAAAGTTTGTGAGTTTCTCATGTTGTAGGTGGTAATCTCAGGAACTACTGGTCCGATTTGAAAAATTATTGTATTGTTATATAGCTCATTTATCGAGGAAGGTTATATAATATATATAATCATGCTATGATCAATATGAGCGGAGTTCCAATAAAGATTGTTTCAAAATCGTTTTTTTTTCCTCTTAAGAGCTTCCGCTGCGTGTTAGCGTTAGCCCAAAATAACTATTCCACGCGGACAAAGTCCCAGGCAAAGGCTAATATAAAACATGCGTGTATTTTACATATAGAAATGACGGAAGCAATTCCCTGAATTATAATAAAAACCGTATCAAAATTAATTGCTTACTTTAAAAGATTTTTTTTTTCGAACTGATTACGCTATTGACCTAGCAAGGTCTTAACAGCTTCATCGAACTACCAAGGCGAGCGCTTAAGGCACTCAGCCGATTTTATTTGGGCAACTAGCTCAAGGGTGCACGGCACACTTCGGCTTGGCTGTTGCCTGTCACATGCAAACCTGCGACCTATCTTAGCTAACCTAGCTAACTATTCATATATGTTTGAGTTGTTGAGACGCATATGTGTACCAAGCACTTTAAAAGAACTAAAATGAAACCCCAGACAGACGTGAAAATCAACTTTTTTATTGTTATTTATTTATTATCTTTTATTGATAATTTATTATAATCATAGCCATTAAATTTAATTAATGTACAGGTCAAAGTCCTTAATGAAGAGCTAGAACCTAAAGAAATGTAGGTTGGATTTCCAAGAAAAACTCAATTGAGTTTGACAGTTTGTCATCCAGTAAAACCTCAACTCCTTCACTAGTAAGTAGTTAGTGGTGTCTTAGTAATCAATTATGTATCACACATTTAAGTGTAAGAAGGCCGGACTGTAATAAATGTTTAGTTACAAAAAAAAAAAAAAAACAATATTGTGATTTTGCACTCAAAGACATTCAAATCATGTAGGTGTTTGAACGCAGTTAAGTTTTTATAAACCCTTTGTATTATTTGTGACAAAAAATAAATGTACATATAAAAGTTTGCGATTAAAGACAACCGTGTGATATACATTTTTTCCTCAATACGTTTTACGTGTGACTTTTTATTTAACAATAGGACTTCGATTATGCATCGCACGATTGTGCAAAGATGCAGTTCGCATTTCAATATTATTAGAAGATTGAATATGGGAACATTAGCGTAAATATATCTATTAATTTAGCACGTTAGCATTAGGCATGGAGTATATGCCCTGTAGAAATATGAGATTATATATCCTATATATATCCTAACTTAATGTCTCCTTAATGCTTTTTTTTTAACGGATTACGCTATTGACCCAGCAAGCTCTTAGCAGCTTCACCGGACTACGAAACTAATGGATAGATTTTGAACATTTTTTGGAGAACTGGAGCAAGCGCTGTGTTGTTAAAGTTTTTTCCCTCTCTACGTAAAGTGTTTCATTAAGATAATAAACGAAGGAGACGAAATCGTGGGCATTAACTAGTATTAAATAACGATGCCGAGCAAGATGGAAACACGCTAAACCTAGAGAGAGACGACTCTCGAGTGTTGTTGACGGAACTCACATGCAAGTGTTCAGCGAAAAATTATCAGGCGGGCATTAAAAAAGGCATCATGACTGTACTGTCGTTTGACTACGATCTTCTTGACCAAGAGGTTGGGCAAGATCGGAACCTATTTACTTCTGTGCCACCAATCAGAGATTTTATTCTATTAATATTATAGACGAGACTGTGACGATAAATGTATGTTTGCTACTCTTTCACACAAAAACTATTAAACGCTTTGTGATGACAGTTCATAAAAATGTAGCTTAAATATCAGAATAATATAAAAGATAACAATTTATAAAGCTATTGTTAAAATTGGGCAAAATATGGCGGTAAAATCCAAATAAGCTCAAAAAATCCTGCAATCTGATAGCTATCACGGCACACGCTACACAAAACCTCGCCTAACTTTTTGACCGCTTTGAAGATAGTTACGCAGAACACGGACTTAAGTATATATACCTATTTATTATATGATATCGACACAACCTAATGATAAATAAATGCCAATTTTAGATATTTTTTTTAGGTCATAGTAGGCAAACGAACACGCCGGTTTCCTGGTGTCTAGTGATCACCACCGTCCATAGACACTAGCAACACCAGGGGATTTGCAAGTACGTTGCCAGCCTGTGTTTGGGGGGTAGGGTGGAGAGGGAGAGGGGAGGGAGGAAAGGTAACGGAGGACAGGCGGGAGGAGGCGGCACTTTGCCTAGGGGGCTCATCCCTTCATTGCACAAGTCCGGCGGACGAGGGGGGGCAGCTGGTGTGTACCCAGTCTGCCTCTCTATAGGTAGGAGCCCGGCAGCCATCTTCCGCCGGGCGGACCGTTGGGGCGGCTCTACAAGTGAAATAGCGTAGACCGATCCCTTACCGCCTCAACAACACGGTCTGTCGGTACACCGTGGGGTTTTAGTCCGTGCGAGTCGGACATAACCCACCCTCTCCCCCGGGAGGGTGGATTTCCATAAGAGTTTTCCCCACGTAAAAAAGGGAGGGAAGGTAGGCTTCCTGCGCTTTCACTGACCGAACGAAACGCAACAATGCAAGCACTGTTACTTCACGTCGGGTTTTCTGTGGGTCAAGTGGTACTAACCCGGGCGAGCCAACCCATTCATGCTGAAACTAGTAATAGCTTCAGCATGGCTCTACCAACTACAGAATAATTCTCATATTAATAATTTAACTTTGATTTGTATTAAACTGTTGACAATATTAGACGCAAGCCCGAACTTACTGCCGTATTTAAAGCAGCCAAAATTTTTTTTTTATTTTTCGAAATGTCTACGCTATTGACCCAGCAAGGTCTTAACAGCTTCACCGGACTACTAAGGCGAGCGCTTAAGGCACTCAGCCGATTTTATTATGGCAACCAGCTCAAGAGTGCACGGCACACCTCGGCTTGGCTGTTGCTTGTTGCATGCAAAATCGCGACCTATCTTAGCTAACCTAGCTAACTATTCATATGTGTATGAGTTGTTGAAACGTATATGTGTACCAAGCATACACGCTTCAACAACTCCTCCATATATTTATTATCGGAAAATTGAGAGTTTTTTAGTTCGATAAGGGAAAAAAGTAAACCCTTCCACTTTCATGTGTAAGCGAATAGGCGTGCACGTGTATGGGGGTGATCGTGTAGTGTTGTAGCAGTGATGTATATTTGTGTGTCACCATATCGCGCAAGTAACGCACTCAAGGGCTCCCTACCGAGGGATCGATCCTAGGCTTGAGCCGCTGCCGTGGGAGGCCTAATCGGGTGTACGGGAGCGAAATTAACCCCCAGACCACGGCGGCGTGATCTGTGGTTACGCAGGCGTGGGCGTGAGCACGCTCTGTTTCGAGGGACAGGCTGGTACTGATCGTTCGCTGACGTGATTAAATCAGAAGGGTCGGTAAAAATGAATCGCGGACGTCTTTTATAACGCGCAGCGTAAGATACGGGTTCATAGTTTGCGGCGGATACCACTAACGGATTGGGATGATTCGCGGCTTTTTCAAAATAACTAATCGTAAGTGATTTTACGTACGCCCAGATAGAAGGGATCTCTAGGTCTCTATGGAGATTGACTCTCTGGATGTACCACGGGACACCGGTCACTTTACGTAAAACACGATTTTGGAGAACCTGCAGCTTATGAAAGTTATCTTTGGACATATGCGCAAAAACGGGGCAGCTATATGTCATCACGGGACGGATACACGTCTTATACAAAGTGAGCTTGTGTCTGAGGGACATCTTACTCTTATGACAAAGCAACGGATGGAGGCGACCCAAGACCATAGCGGCTTTGGTTCGCACTCTGTCTATTTGTGAATTGAACTTTAAATGTTTAGCAGCCAAAGAGACTGACGAGAACTGGTCACGGGGATAATAAAGCGTCATAATTTATACGACAAATTTAAATAAAACGAGCGAGCGCTTTAAAGTTACATGCCCGACAGCTGTGAACGAATATTTGACGTACTAAAGTATGTATTTAAGGCATAAATAAGGCAGAAAACCAGTATGCTTTTTTCACCATGTCAGTTAACAAGTCTACCGACTTGTTAGTGAGATTAGGGTAATTAAATAGTTAATGTCCTACCATAGCTGTGTTACGGTGATACGGTAAACGGCCTTGCGTAATGTCTTACGGTATTTTACTATGGAGGACAGCAGTTGAGGAGGTAAATACCATATTTTAGTACAAAAACGGGTAATTCCAATACCTTACAATATAGGAACTCGTCAATGGCTAAATAATAAGTTTCGTGCATTTAGTATATATAATAAGTGTTCTCTCTCGGTACACTTTTGATAATTTAATATATTGTTTTAAAATTATTATTTGTCTGTCTCTTTGTTTGTACTTTATTTGGGAGGTTTTAATTACGATTCTGGCGGGTCTTTCATTGGTACATAGCTAATGTTATAAAGAGTAATTTAAGCTACTAAGCGCGTTAAAAAAAAGAACGCACGAAGTTTGCCGTCCAAAGAAAGAGACATGCGTCTGCAGTTTTTAGCGACATGGAATATTATATACATCACAGAAACATGAACAGGATACTAACAGAAACAAGAAAAAATGGTACACATAATAGTGTTACATGCTTACCTCTAAGCTTCTGTTCTCAAAATACACTTAATCTAAAAACGAGATTTCAACTTTTGAACGCTTTATGTTAGACCAGACGCTTTTTAATGCTGCGGTACTGCTTTAAATACATCGCGTCAATAAAAAAACAAACATTGTGATTTCTTTCTTATTATTCCAAAGATCCTTCATGAGAATTATGCAAACCACCCACGCTCTTTTATAATACGATCACAATAAGTTCCGAGAATTACGTGAATGCTTAAAGAACAACAACGATTATTTGCATCATAAGCGTACTTAATATTTCTAACAGTAATACATTACAAATAATACCTTTACTGAGGTTTAAATAAATGACGTACATAAGTTTTCATTGTAAACATTCTTCTTATAGAATACGTAAACAATTAGGACTAGGACTAACATATTTAAGACCAACTTTAGCTCGTCCGTCTGTGCGGAACAGTACATTTACTCTGGATAAACAGAAGAATACGTTTGTATGGAATAAACAAAGCCCGCGTTCTCTCTTAATATTTTTCTGAACAGTAATATGTACTAACTATTAATAAGCAGAAGAAAGTAACACTTGCAGTAAGTACACACACTACGTTAAACATAATTGATCAAGTGCATATAAATGGTGCTGGTACCGCGTGCGCAGCAAATAAATGTTTTACATTAATTCCCGATGATAATTCAAGACGTTTTAAACGATAACAAGATCACAAACGGCTGTCATAATTATTTAATGTGTTCTTTAACGGCTCTTTGTTCTAAAACGCATTTGCATAGGCACGTGGCTTACTCGAGGCAAATGTTAATAGCTTTTCTACATAATAACTGCACCGCACGCATACGCAAGCGCTTACCGATACACGGAGGCGTAAAGCATTTCATCTGGTACTTTCATGTTTACATTTGAAGATTTATTCAATAGAAAGATAATGAAGTCCAAAGCAATAGCGTGGAACTGCTCTTTATTACAATTAATTATCCAAAGCAATAGCGTGAAACTGCTCTTTATTACAATTAATTAATTTTTTCATGTAGAGTAATAATTTTTTTGATGTGAAACATCTATATGAGCGGGCAAACCTGATTGTTGGCGTGGCGACGCAATGCCATGCGCAAGCGACTGTGCTCAATCTCTCTTGTCGTACTGAGCTCGCATACCTATAGTATAATTTGAGGATTCGAAAATTTGATATTCGTTCGATTCAAACAATTTCGGTGTTTCACATCTGCCAGGCGTTCCGTGACAGCTCAATTTTTTTTCTATCCATCTGATATTAAGTTTTCACAGCAGCCTATAATAATATCGACCTGGTGAAAACCAATATGGTCTATACCTTACGGGTACCTATACCTTATAACCCACGTCATACCGATCACAATTCTGAGATCATATAGATTGCTACTCATTAGGACTGAGTTAAAGTTAAGAAGTCATAAATAGATGTGGCAATAGTGTGCCCTCAAATGAATCTTGCAAAAGTTCTACAATACTGAATTCATTCAATGACACTGAGCATACTTCAGAATAATAAAAAAATACATTGTCTTTTCTGTCTGTTCATTTTACGTACATCACACATTGTTATATTTATATGAGCATAATGGCGGGTCCTCTTTTCACAATTTGCGCTTTGATTTGAATTTAATTATGTTGTCGAATGACTCTGTATGAAAACATAGAAGGGAACATTAACGTTCAAGAAAAAGATGTATCGGTAGATTAAATATAAATGAAGAACTATCAGTTTTACGAAAATTTAAAATCGTGAGACATATACATGCTGATTTTATTTGAAACTAATTTTAAATGATCATTGCAACCATTCTCAAAGTAGATTGGGTTGCAATCACCATGTAAATATAATATTTATATCATAATGATGCATTATAGATGTAATCTTGATCAAAATAGCATCATAAATTTCATTTTTCTAATCATGCAAAAAATTAAAATGATTACTTAACTATACTATATAACATGTTATGTATTAACTATATACTTTTCTATAGACATTTTTAAGACGTATATGTTCCATAGTATCTATATTATTTTGATCTATCTCATAATGTGTAGCAAGCGTTAGTACTGCAAGCTCCCGAATATTCTTTCTTACGACTTCAATAAAATTCATCGACTTCTGCTATATAAAAATAAAATATACATGTATTATACATTTATACATTCCCGAAGAAATTTTCTAATCGACAATGACAACTGCATCAAAATCCGCTATGTAATTTATATAAACACACAGACAGGCGTGAAAAGTGATTTTGATTCCGAATATCTATCTATTTGTAGATTTGTAATCTAAATAAAGTAAATTTAAAAAAAAGAATTAACCGACTTCAATGTCAATCAAAAACTCATAAGGCACTAAAAAGCGAAAAATAAATAGTTTATCAAATTAACCAAATTAAATAAAACGTATGAATATGTGTGCTACCTAGAAATGTATGTGCCAACGACGTATTGGAAGTCGGGACGACACGGAAAGTACCAGCTTTGAAATAAAAAAAGAATTATCAAAATCGGTTCACCCAGTCTAAAGTTATGAGGTAACAAACATAAAAAAAAACATACAGTCGAATTGACAACCTCTTCCTTTTTTGAAGTCGTTTAAAAAATATACAGAATCTACTCACAGTTTAATAACGTACATACGTACATGTACATCGAAATATCAAAGAGTTAAGCAACTTATTAGCATGTAAACTGGCAGACATGTTCAATATTAGTGGCCAATATTTGCATAAATCAGTAAACTTATCAAACGTTTTAACACCAAACAGAACCGCGCGTCCTAATTCGTTACCACCCATGATCATTGTAAAATAGTTACCAGTAATAAAACTTTTTAGCAATGAAAATATTTCATTCAGCCCACTGTCGGTTGTTAATTATTACGAAAATCGTTGGGATTCTTTTCACTGTAGTCACTGTTTTTTTTTAACATGGGGAAAGTCTTACATAGGATCGCCACCTCTACGGCGAAGGCGAAGCGAAGGTGGGTATGTCAAATTATTACTGACTAAAAAAAGTGTAAACATAAGTACACATGTACACGCGTTAGAAGTTATATTTCTTTGGCTTAACAAGATAAAAATCTTTTCAAAAATTTTATCTGTCGCCTTATTCTACGTTTGTAGAAAAAACGACAGAAACCATAGAAAAAAGTATGTAATACATTTAAAGTTTTAATACAAAGAAACAAAATATTGACTGTAGCTAACTTCAGGTTGACGGTTTTTTGTGACGGTGTCCGCGTGCATACACTCATCATTTTTCCCTAACGCGCCAAAAGAAGTATAACTACAAAACCCATGGTGTTATTCACACACCCTTTGGTCGGGGGTCCTAATGCCCGTGCGTAAACGTATTTCTCTATACTACACTTTATCCTCTCGAAAATGGTGATATTCTTAAAGACCATTTTAAGCCTTTTCTCGGAGGAGTTTTGTTCACGACACGCTCAGACTGTTAGTAGGCAGGAGGAATCTAATTCCATAGCGTTTCTTGAACTCTCTTAAGTGATAGTACTTTGGAGCGATACACATGCAGTGTACACGTAATCGTCTCCTAGCTTTCCCAGCTTAGCGGTGCTGGCTCTCACCAAGGTGGTTGACGTCTACTATAGTTTATGGGAATCCAACTACTGTTAATCTATACTAATATTATAAAGAGGTAAAGTTTGTGAGTTTGTGATGATGTGATCTTGTGAATTGTAGGGGGTAATCTCAGGAACTACTGGTCCGATTTGAATAATTCTTTCAATGATATATAGCTCATTCGTCGAGAATGGTTATAGGCTTTATATCATCACGCCAAGACCAATAGGAGCGGAGCACAGATGAAAAATGTTTCAAAATCGGGATGTTTTTTCCTTTTGAGAACTGCTGCGTGTTAGTGTAGTTATTCCAGCCGAACGAAGTCGCGGGCAGAGGCTAGTAGGGTATATATGTGTAACTTATAATTAGATCATAATCCGTTCGTTAAAATTTGTATAGATTTTTGTTCCCAATTTGTTGCTAAATGAGATTAAAGGAAACACAAAAATCGTGCGAAAATTAAAATGTCTATTTAGACATCAATGACCTAACCGCAATACTATTGTTAAATCGAAGTGCGTCGGCAAAGTACATGTAAGCATAAGTAAATACCTACTTCGTATTGTTGTTGGATTTTTTAGGTTATCGACGATAAATTAAATTTTATCAGTTTCCTGTGAGTGGTATGTATAATCATTAATTAAAACGGCTGAAAAGGATTTATTAAAGCGCAGTTGAATAAATATTACGTAATTTTTGTGACGACTTTCACAAAAAAAGTCCAAATTGATTTGGAATTCTCCTTTAAATGCAGAAAAATAATTATATTGCGGTTAAACACCTATAAGAAAACGAATTATTTTATTCAGTAAAAAGGTCTATATTATTTCGTTTGCTACAATATCATACGGTTATACTTATAATATAAAATATTTTTGTTATAAAAACCATTAATTCAAACATTTTGGCCATAAAGGTTCCTCAAATTTTTGAACAAAATTTTTGAGGTTATGATGAATATTTAACATCAGAATAAAATCAAAAATGTAAATTTAATTTTTATTAGAAACAATGTATATACTATACTCATTTGAAAACGGTATCCATAATAATGCAAAGAAGTTGTTGATTGAACTTTGTTGCTCCGTATAACTTTATACCACTTCACTTATATAGCGGAGCCTTTTGAAAACAATGAAAATAATTTAGCTGTACTCTTTGCTATATTTATCTTGCGCATTGACATAAAACATAAAAATGAAAACCTGTGCAAGGTTTGACTGCCGTAGAGGCGCACTTCTCGTGGTACTGTCTTCCAGTTCCAGAGGTGTAATTGGCAAAATACACGGCTACGATAGGTATCATAATTCTTAAAAGTATGACTGACCTCTGGGTTGCGGTCCTAATAAAGTTACAAGCACTATGTACTGCAAAGACTACTTAGTATCAGGATAGGAAAATCAGAATTGCATACTTTTTTACTATTTTATGACATACAAAAAGCTTAGAGCCTGTCCAGATGAGGCGCGTAGACACTCGCGCGTATCCGAGATACTAGAGCTACATATATCCCGTCCAGATGGGGCGGCGCGTTTCCTAACTCGCGCGTAAAACGCGTGCAACGAGAGACTCTCGACTCGCGCGTTGTACGCGCGAGTGCGGCGCGCTTCAAGATACGCTGGCCCCATTGTTGCGTCCACTACTACGCGCGAGTCAGTGGCGAGTGGAGACATTTGGTTCGAAATGGAGTGTGATAACTTCGACCAGGAGCTTTTTATTGACGAAGTTGAAAAACGAGTAGCCATATGAAGTCGTCAGATTATTCTAAGTCAAATCTTTTTCAATAATTTCTAGTAGTATATAGAAAGATGTTACTGACATGCGAAAGTAGTTGAAAAACTTATCGCTGTATTCTCGGAGCTGTGGGTATAATGTCATAAACATACTATGTGTCATTCTGTCACGTAGAATTGGATGCACGTTAAGTCACCGTTTCCATCGACGATAAGCAAGCCACTACACCCGCTTTATCAGAGTCCATGTTTATAACTGGCAGTGAATCCCTCCCTGCGAAGAAACGCGTGTAAAGCGCGGTATTTGCGCGCGATATAATATGTAGCGCGCGTGTCGACTCGCGCGCAAAACGCCTCATCTGAACAGGCTCTAACACAAAGACAATATTCACTACTAGCTGTACCTACGACTTCGTCCGCGCTATGTAAAAAAATTAATACAGTAATCTAAATGTATTAAGTTCATTTACTTGTCTACTTTTTTCTGGTACATATGACGCGTCGTTACAATTACAATAACTTTTGTTAAACCGAAACGATTTTAATGAAATAAAGAGTAAATGTTACTCGAAGATATGTTGTATGATTTTCTTTGTAGGGTATTATCGCGAACGCAGTATTTACTCGTGATGTGTGTTCATACAAAGAGATAGATAGATTTCTAAAAATGATTGAAATACTTATTACTACTATTCCAAGACACCTGCAACATTTTTTGTCACTAAAATCTAAAAAGTACAGACACATTAGATTTACCTTCTTTATTATATGTATATTTTTTTAAGAAATAAGAATTTATTAGTAATTTTAATAAAACGTTTGACACAGAAATAATTTATTTAAAGTATTCTAAAGAATCATACATATATATCGAGTTAGGTATTAGATTTAAAAACTTGAGTTCAAAGTTTTCGTTCACATTGTTGTCGGTTTTCGCGAAAGCACTTTAGATCAAAACATATCAGCGGGAATATTGATTCTTAGTGGCTCACATAAGTGTATCTGTAGCACAAGCTTTACAAGTACTGTGGTATCTTCTAAATGTATGATGACTACGTATTTGAGTGTTCAGAGTATTATTTAGTTCTTATTACATCATAACAGAAATCGTTCTCGGGAAGCTTTCCTTGTTGCAGTTGCAATATAATTATACAATGTTAACTCAAATGAAATTTATTACAAAATATATCGTTCATTCGTAAATCGAGTATGTAAATACAGTATTTACCGTTTTAAATACTCTTTAATTAGGAATAAATCTAATTTATAGCCCAGTAGTTCTCTTATTCTGCCGTTTAGGTTTAGGCATTTTAGGTTTCAATGACGACCACAGAAAGGTCGATGTATACAAAAGAATATTGGGGTTCCATGTGATGTCTAACCTAACTTAACTAAAGCAAGACAAAAGAGCAACATGGCGAACATTCAGCGAGCGCGGTGCATTTAAAACGTAAACTTTTTAAAGCAGGTATTCAATACGTATTTAACTTTTTTGTAATAACACCATAGGTCTTTATAATTTAAAAAACATATCCATATACATAAATAATAAAACAACCTTTTCAAAACTTATTTAAAGTTGAGGATAACAAAGAAAATATATATTACACAAGCAGCAGTTCTGCACATACTAGAAAAACATGGCGAGTGGTTAACGAAACAAAAAATGTCGGGGCCTCTATTCTACACTTTATACTTATAAAACAAAAATAATTATACGTAATTAGAGTACTTTTATAAAAACATAAACATATTTCAATAAAATAAATTTTTTAACACCAACCAAATCCTTCAAAGTGTAAACCTACTTAATCACCATTAATCTGTGGGTAAAGAAAATGGGTTACTGAGTTGCGTTACTATGAGATTTAGTTACTATAGCCCCATAGCGTGCGGGGGCGCGAATCAGACGCACGTACGCCAAGACTAGTGTTGCCAGGTGCATTTTGCACCGGAGTTTAAACCGAAAATAACCAACAGAATCTATATTTGTAGATCTAACATAAACTGTAAAATAATACATAGTTTAAATACTAAACTGAGATATTCTCAAAAATATATAAACATACCCTGCTGGTAAATGGCGCCTTTCGTAAAAAAATATACTGTATTTATTTGCCTTGGGTTTACGATGTAATATGCACTACACTTTATGAGCTTTAAAATACTCTTAATCTTATTATGTCCAAATTTCAGATGCGCGAAAATAACACTAATTGTTACCGAATTGAAAGTTCATGATAGAGTTTTCCACGAATAAAAAAAATGGTTTTTCAAATATTTACCGCCTTAAGAAGTAAAAGATTGTTCAATATTATAATATAAATTATTTTATGATAAAAAATATGTATTTGACGATTTCGAACATAAGCAAAGAAATATCGATCTAGTTACACTAGTCTGAAAAGGAAGTTGCCCACTCATGAGAAAGCTTTGTTCCGTGTTGATAACAAACACATACGTTTTTCACCTGATGCATACTCGTTATAAAAGAGAGGCCCTCTCAATTTCCAGATTGCTATGTGTAACACTAACCGAGGTCGTCCGCTGTTTATTGGTTTTCGATACTTCACCTGAATTTTACGCGCGGCTCTCTTTGAGATCACCCTCAAATAGCGAAATATTTACGTTAAAACGTCGAATAATAACTCTAAGTCTGTCGACTGGTCATTACTTGCAAATGTGTATAGAACAAAATAGAACAGATTATTTAAGAGAATACGAATTTGGATCGATATATTGAGGTACCTCACTAACTATGTTGTGGTAACCTTGAATTCTGTTACTACATAGAGCAAAATTCTTTTGCACAGATCATACATAGGTACGTACGGTTCATTTTTATTTTATTTATATATAAAATTCTTCCATTTGTTCTCCATTACTATGTTAGTTTACGTTGTGCTCAAAATATTTAGCTTATTTGTTTTTCGTTTATATCTTCTTACTAGCTGTTTTCGTGGTTCCGCGTACGTTTGTTTTATATTTGTGGTTATTATTATATATTATACTAAATATTTAGTTGGGTTATAATACAATATTAATGTTCAAAAATCTAAGCAATTTCCATGGCAATCGGTTTAACGATAT